>CP120497.1:3072500-3496266 GCA_029489945.1 Nigrospora osmanthi
CTGGCTGGGCTGGCGATGCAGCCTCGTAATGGACCTCATGCCATCGCCGACCCCGTCTGAACAGGGCTTGCATTCGGCAAGAGCCTCTGTATACACCGCGTGGCACCTATGGCTATCACCGCCATGATGCTGGCCACCCGATCTACCGCCGCCGAGGGCCTTAGCTACCAATATTACTACGTCTCGGTTGCGTCTTCTTTCGGCCCCTAACAGCTCGCGAGCTGGTAAGCGAGCGAACGTTGCGTGAACAGGGGGGTGGTGAACCGGGACGACTGCAGTCACCCTGGGATTTGGTCGAGTACGAGGCTTAGTAAACTGGAATGGCGTGAAAAGAGACTTCCGGCTCCATTATAAGGCCTCGACCCCAGTTCCTATGTGATGGGTCGTGTACGCGAGATAAGGCCCCCCCCCCCCCCACCTCGAGTTCACGGCTAAGGGTTTTACCCCATGACGGCGGACCACCTGTATTTGCTTTTGGCTTATCTCATCATCTACATACCACATAAGCGAGGTAGGCCGGCACCCGGCTTCTACTGCCGGGACGCACGAGATGCTCGAAGACGGGCATTTGGCCGTAGGACTTCTCAGGGGCGACGGCTACCGAGACTCAGCCACTGCGCTTATTGCTTCCGGGAATCACGCGGTCAAGCAAGCGATAGGCGGGGTTTATCGGTACCGACGAGGAATGCGCACGCTCCTTAAGACCAGATCGGGTTCTCGCACAATCGTATTCTGCGTTGTCGTCCCCGCGGAAGCAAGCCAACGCAGAGACCGAACCGGGGGGGTTGAACCACCCACGGAGCCCAGTGATGGGACTGCCCGCGCCCCGAAGCGACCGGGGGGTGTGCGCCCGACCTCTAAGTAGATGAGTTCAGTGAGGGGGAACATGGCTTGGAGATCAGGGTGGATGGCGCAAAAGGAAAACTGTTATGGATGTTCTGCCTATCTCGATGGAGTAGAAATCTTCCATGGGTTTGTTCCGTGCGACCACGGTACATACCGGCGTTTAGCTGCCCATAATCAGGGGGGCAACGCTAATGAGAGCCTCCGGATAACTTTCTCCGCATGATCTCATCACTTCTTTGTACCTCTATAAGTGCTTTGATAAGTTTGGGGATGCCCACGCCCGGGAACTAGCCCAGAAACCAACAAACCGCCGACAGGCTGTATACCTCTTATAGGCCCGCACTGTAGCTGTCGCGACCCAAGGCCGTGGTTCCGATTTCGTCCCGGGCGTCAGGTACTTCAGAACGGGTCTATCAACCCGGTGCTGGGGGGGGGAATGGGATGTTGCCAGTGCCTCGCACGCCACCCGCTGAGACGCCGGCTCATGCACCACTCGGATCGACACCAGCGGATGGATATGTGTACTTGGTTCGATTTACCAATGAGGGCCGCCCGAGGGCGAGCGCGTTCAAGCCCGAGTGCTCGGGAGCACCCGAGCAAGGTTTCGGGAGCTTAGATAGGCTGCATCATGTGCTGAACCATGTCTGAGCTTTGGTGTTAGTATCGCACACCTTAAGTGCATTTTTCAATACGACTCTGTCCAGCTGGTTGGTTGCCGTCGGATTGCGACGGTACGCCGTGCTCGCCGGCCCATGAGCGCAGGCAGAGCCGTGGCTAGTGATTACCAAGGGACGCGGCATGGCCTCCGTTATATACAGCAGGGTTGACGCTAAGTAATGGGATGTACTTGGTATCCAGACGACGAGCCTGTGCGACGTGGGTGCTTAGCACCGGCTGCACTTGCCTGGGCCAGCACCAATAAAGTGCTCTTTGGTCACGGTGCAGTAGTAGCTACCTAGGTACCTACTTACCTATCTAGGTACATTACCCATTCACCTATTCCACCCATCTTATTGTAGGTAGAGAGGGGGGGAAGAGGGGAGGAAAGGGAGGGCATATTAAAGTGACCCCTCCCCTTTCACGTCTTCAGATCCCATGCCGTAGGACGTGTGACGGTAGCAGTCAGGCACGGAAGAATGCAGGATCGATATTACTGCAGGGGGCTCGGCTTTTATGAGGGCGGTAGGGGCGGTAGGGGCGGTAGGGGCGGTAGGGGCGGTAGGGCGGGCACAAGAACAGGACGGGCGGGCTCATCGGCGCACGCACAGTCGATCCGAGGCTCATGACTAATCGCTCCTTGGTTGTGCGAGGGTTGGATTAGGACGAGAATGGGATGGGATGGGACGGGCGGGATGAACCGGTTGGGCGGGATGGGAAGGGTCTACGTATGGACGGACAGACGACGGAGGCGAGGGGTGGACCAAAAAAAACACGCCTCAGCCGCTCTTTACCACGTTCCTAGGCGGGAGACTCGATGATGGAGTGAGTGAGTGAGCGAGTCTCCGAGTCTCTGAACGGGGCTTGGCCTTGGCGGGGTAGGTCGAAAGGCTCGTAGTTGGGAGAGTAATGGTTGGGCTTAAGAGGTACTTAGGTAACGGCCGATGAAAACCCGAAGGAGGCCATCTCCACCCCAGCACTAGCGAATTGGGGGGACTCTCGAGCGGCGAATAGCACGAGAGGAACCGCGGGGAGGGTCGGACCCCCCCTCTCCCCCATTTTGCCCGGGCCAGACTTTTTTTTTCTGGATGGCGGCGCCAGCAGCCGACGGCCGAACGAACGAAGGGCCGACAGAAAATTGACCAACAACCACGGCCAGCAAGCATCCTCTCCGACATTCCAGACTCCCGTCCTTCTCGTACCAAGACAAGACATCCATCCTCCATCCTCCATCGGAACATCCAACTCCGCTCTTCTCTCTTCTGCCCGCCTCCCCTGCCGCCGCTCTGCTGGTGTTCGAGCCCTTTGCGCCTAACTCCGGTTCCGCCTCCCAAGCTCCAAATAATCCACCCGCCTACCGCCCGCACCACCTCCAGCACCACCACCACCACCACCGCATCGCACACGCACACACCACACACGCACACACACACACACACACCACACAAACCACCGCCCACCTCCCGCCGCGGTCCAACCAAGCGAGACAGGCACTCACTCACGTACGGGTTCGTCCATCGCATCATCCACCATCGCCTTGTTGACCGGCCCCGGCAAGGTCAAGCTTGGCTTTTTCCATCGCGTCCTCAACGCCAACCCACTCCATCCCCCCCCTCCCCCCTCCTCACCATCTCCTTGCACGATACCTCCCCCCGGGCAGTCCATCTCATTCGCCTTTTCCCAATCCATCCCGCCTAATCTACTCCCTGCGACATCCCATTGCACTGCAATCTCGTCTTGAGCAGCTGCGCCTGTCCTTCCTCCTGTCTTAGCGCTGCCGTTTGTCACCCAATACCACTTGTTTGCTGTGGTGCTTCCAGTGACTAAAAAAGGTACCTGCCTGCCCGCCTGCTTCGCGTGCCTAAACATCCATAGCTTCACCCGCCCCCGGTGCCTGGCTCGGCTTCATCCCCGTCCGTCACTGCCCCTCTCCCCCCCTCGCATCCCAGCCCCGGCTCCAGCCCAGCGACCTCCCTCCCTCTTGCTTACCTACTAGGTACCTGGCTAATATCGATTCCCATCAGCTCTTTCCCGACCTCTGTTCCGAAGCTCCCCTCCGACTGCGCACCCGCTGGAAAAATCCGCGCGCAAGCAACAATTCCTCCCCCCTCCACATCACACATCCACAACACATCATGGCAACAAACGGTACGTTCCTCACGCCACCGACTTCGCTCCACCGAGCTTCGCTAATCCGGGACGCAGGTACCAGCACGGCTGCTGACCAGTCGAATGCCAACCTGGGTAACACTGAGGTCGCCTGGTTCTTTGTCGAGCAGTACTACACAACTCTGAGCAAGACGCCCGAGAAGCTTCACGTATGTCTACTGCCGTTGCCGCTGCCGCCTGTCTTGGTCCTCCGCTAACATTGTCCCCCCCTTCGCGAAGCTGTTCTACAGCAAGCAGTCCCAGTTTGTCTACGGCAAGGAGGCCGAGGTGGCCAATGTGTCGGTGGGTCGACAAGAGATCCAGGAGAGAATTAAGAGCCTCGACTTCAAAGACAACACCAAGGTCCGCGTCTCCAATGTCGATTCCCAGATGTCCCACGAGAACATTGTCATCCAGGTCATTGGCGAGACAGCCTTCCAGGCCTCCGAGGACCCCAAGAAGTTCGTGCAGACATTTGTCCTCGCCAAGCAGCCCTCGGGCTACTTTGTCCTGAACGATATTTTCCGGTACATCGACGACAGCGAGACGGAGGAGGAACAGCTCGCCGAGGCGCCTGCTGCTGCCCCCCAGGCTCCCGAGGCCGAGGAAGTTGCCGCCCCTACGACCGAGGAGGCCGCTCCCGAGCCCGTCGCCGCTGCTCAGCCCGTTTCTGACGCTGCTCCTGCAACCGCCTCGATTGACGCTGGTGTCCTCGACGAGAAGCTTGAGGAGGTGAGCGCCGAGGAGAAGGAGGCCACCCCTGTCAACGGTGATGCTGCCGCCGAGCAGCCTGCCGAGGCCGCCGCCCCTGCTCCTGAGGCTGCCGAGAAGACCGAGACGGCCGCGAAGCCCGACCCCGAGGCTCTTTCGCGTGAGGTTGCCGAGGAGGATACGAAGGAGCCTGAGAAGCCTACCGATCCCAGCCCCACTCCTGTTGCTGCTCGCCAGCCTCCGGCCCCCGCTGCCGCCCCGGCCCCGGCCCAGCCCCCGAAGCCGATGACCTGGGCTAGCCGTGCTGCCGCCGCCGCTGGTCCTCGCCCTGCTGTCCCGGCTGCTGTCCCCAAGACGGCTACGCCGCCTGCTTCGCGCCCGGCTGCTCAGGCCCCTCCTGCTCCGGCTGCGCAGCCCGCCGCGCCGGCCCCTGCTCAGACCAGCGAGGCCACGCCCGCCAACGCCACCAAGGAGTCGACCGAGTGGCAAACTGCTGGAAGTGACAACAAGCGCCACGCGCGTCCTCAATCCGTCTCGGCCCCTCGCGCTGAGAAGGAGGGCACCCTTGGCTACGTTAAGTTCACCGCGGAGAAGGTCGATCCCGAGGAGCTGAAGTCTGCTCTGTCAGCCCACGGCGAGCTGGTGTACTTTGACGTCAACCGTCAGAAGGTACGTTGCTCCCATATTGTTTGGTGTCCCTTGATGCGTTACTGACTAATGGCTGCCACAGAGCTGCGCCTTTATCGAGTTTGGTTCGCCGGCCGGCTACCAGGCGGCTGTCGCTGCCAACCCGCATGTCGTTAACGGCGAGAGCATTTCGGTCGAGCCCCGACGGCCCAAGGCCGGTGCCTACGGCGGTGCCAGCTACAACACGGGCCGTGGAGGTAACATGGCTGGTCGCGGAGGCCGCGGAGGCTTCGATGGCGGTCGCTCCGGCGCCCAGGGTGGCCGAGGCAACTTCGGTGGCCAGGGCCGTGGCCGCGGTGGCATGCCCCGCGGTGGTGCTCGTGGCGCCTCCCAGGCCGCCAACGCTTAAGCACGTTTGCTGATTCTTAGAAATGGCGCACGTTGGAGGGTATGGATACCAGTCCACAAATCCTCGGGGAGATTTGGCGCAGTGCCTCGGCCTGGCACTCTCTCGACAATGGACCGTCATAGGTGTGGATTCCGTCAGGGAAAGGAGTCTGGCGTGGGCACTGGGTAGTGTTCACGGTGGTGCAAAGGGTTCTTTCTCTGCATTCGTTTTGCTCGTTGGCTCGGGGCGAGACGCCCGAAGGCACTCAGCTGGTGTTTTTTTTGGTCCGAATTGAGCTTCTGCGCGCGGCCCCAAGTTCAGCTTCTCTGGCAGCACAAGGGGGGGCAGCCAGCCTGGTTGGGCGAGGGGGTTCTGTACATTGAGAACCTTGGCTGGGAAAGGGAAAAAAGCTGATACCTCGGAATTCATTTGCATGGCCGGGAGTGAAGGTAGGGGGAGAGGGCGGAGGGGGCGAACATGGATTTTTCTCATGGGAAGACAAAGATGTATAATACGGGGAAAAGTGTCCAGGCTCTCGACCTTTGTATTAGTGTAAGTGTAATGGTACGACGAAGAATAATGACAGCGCCACGTTCAAAAGTACCAGGAGCCTTTTTTCGGTCTCGTCGATATCGGACGGAATGACTTGAAGACACATGTCCGTGGTTGTGTATACACCTGACCGTCTGCCTCCAGGGTGCCACGGTGGTCGATCGGTCTACTCGGGGCGGGTTACGGACTCTCCACTGCTCTGCGGCGCGACACATATCGTCCCTGGCTGCCCCCTCCCCTTTCCGCTCTCGATTCCTTCTCGCGGACCCATGCCGTGACGAGCCAACGGGGCGGGTGCCGCGGTCCGCTTCTGCCTCCTCTCCTCCTCCTTTCCGTTTCCCCCGCCTTCCTTCTCGCCTCCCCCTCTTCTTCCGTTCGCCCTCCCGACTCTACTCGGCCATCCGGTCCAGACCGACCAACTGGTGGTGGTGGGCGAGCGGGCGCGTCCGGATGGAAGCCCGTCACCTGCGTACTGTCACCCGGAAGACAGGAGCCGGACCCCGCTTGGGTTTTCCCGCAGTGCTTGTTGCAACGCCGTCCCGCGTGTCTATTTGGTTTCTCCTTTCGTTCTTCTCGTTGGCGGGTCACGTGACGCCGGAGAAGGGGGGGGAAGAAAGGGGGCAGCAGGGTTGATTCAACGGGTTGGCCTCTGGCCCCTCCTCTACCCCAACCTGAGAAGGAAAAGAGGGCGAGAAAGGGTGGGGGGACAGGGGAAGTAATGTTGCCGCTTTTGATATTTCAGGAGCCTTGGCCGTGGGGACGATGGGGGTCGGCGGCGGCGGCGGAAGTGGTAGCCGAGGTCGTCGTCGTCGTCATCATCGCCGTCGTCGCCCTGAGCTCGGTCTCGACGTCGCGGGTCTCGCGGGCGAGGGCGTCGACGCGGGCGTCGTCGAGCATGGCGCCGGCGTCGTCGAGGTCGCGGACGAGGCGGTCGAGGCCGGCGGCGAGGACGGCGAGGTCGGCGCGCTGGCGGCGCACGTCGGCCCAGAGGCGCGCGTTGTGCGCCTGCGTCGTCTGCAGGCGCGCGTTGAGCTGCGACTGCGAGGCCGCCAGGTGCGGCCGCAGGTGCGCCGCCAGCACCGCGTCGGCCGGGAGGAGGTGCGGCCTAACATGTTGGGGGTCAGGGAGGGTTAAGAGAGCGACTGAAGAGGAGACGGAGAGAGAGAGAGAGACGGAGGAGGTGAGAGGGAAGGGGAGCATAAAGAAAATTACGTACGGTACGGGCAAATCTTCCTCGTCGACGGGCCCCGCCTCGTCGCGCCGCCGCTCCGCCTCGCTCACGAGGCCTTCGAGCTCGTTCAACTTGGCCACGACGTTGCGGCTCTCGAGGATGGAGGCGAACTCTTTCTGTTTGCACACGGCAGGGCCGCCGGGGGCCCCCCTCACGGTATCAATACGCGGGTTCAACTTTGGGAAAGGGGGTAGAAAAGGGGAAGAGAGAGGGAGCCAACCCTTCCCCCCCCCCACGCCCAACGCACCTTGCACAGCATGGCCAGCCGGTCCACCATCTGCCGCTGCGCCGCCTTGAGCGTCGCGGGCGCGCGCGCCGCCACCGTCGGGAAGCACGCCGCGAAGTTGTCGTAGCCCACCTTGCCCAGCGTGTGCCGCAGGCTGTCGTCCAGCACCTTTTGCAGCCGCGCCGCCCGCGGGCCCGGCGCCACCGCCGTCGGCCGCGTCGGCAGCGGCGGCGACCCCAGTACCGTCGTCGTCGTTGTCGTCGTCGTCGTCGGGGGAACAGCCGCGCCCGTGTCGGCGACCGGGGCCGAGGCTAAAGTGCTGTTGTTGCTGCTGCTGCTGCTGCTGCTGCTGCTGTTGCTCTGACCAGGGACAGGAGCGGCGACGGCGGCTGTTTCTTCTCGTTGCGATGGGGGATTGGTGGACTCCTCGGCGGCTTCTTCGATGGAGGCGGTGGGAGGAGGGGGCGGCGGCGGCGGCGGGTCCATGTCCATTTTGTCGTTTGGTTCCTGGGGCGCTTGTGCCAACGAGGCTGTTTTGGCTGTTTCTTCTGCCGCCTGCTGCTGCTCTTGCCGTTTCGTGTCCCCAGCTTGCGCCGGGACGGCGGCGGCGTCCGGTGCTGGTTGCGCCTCGTCCATGTCGGCGATGCGCGCGGTTCGACTGTTGTGTTTGTTGTATGTATGGTAAGGTGGGGGAGGGAGGGGATTCCAGGTACCCGGGGTTTAGGGGGGGCCGTCGTTTGGCAATCAATTCGTCAGCCTGCCCCCGACCAATTCTAGGTACAAGCACCCAAGTAAATTTGCCTTCGTTGGTGATAGAGGTAATTCAGGTAAATAGAGGGGTGGCATGAACGACGCGTCGAACGCGATGGGCTATTTGGTGCTTATCGATAAAGCACCGTCATTGCTCCCTTGCCCTCCGTCTGTCCCATTTGAGGGGCTATCCGTCTCATCGGAAGCGCAGTCTGCATGCACTACAATTGCACCAACCCGCATCTGTTCATCGTCTCGGTGCCGTGAAATCCTTCCTTCATATTAACACATACGTCTCGGTCATAACTACAAGTACCTGAGTCGTTTGTGTTCATTACACAAGACATTTACGCCGTTAACACGTATCTACATAATCTTCCCCCCTCACTTCCCAGCCTCGCCGGCCAAGGCATGTCAAGATGCACTTCGCCTGCTCCAAGAACAAGCGTGACTTTAATCCAACTCCATAAACGCCGCAGCCATGATATTGCCCTCTTCATCACTGAACCCGCATGCTTCGCCGGCTCAGTCGTACATGTCAGTGCCCGACAGGGACGGGCGAGGATTCTGTCGTCTCTCCGCCCGTCTCGCCTTACGCCGGTCCGCTGCCGATGCGGTGGTCGACCCCCCGGTGCCGATTCTGTCATTCGGCCCGCTGGGAGAGGGGCTCATGGCGCTCCATGTACCGTGACTGCCGATACTAGAAACAGTCGGGTTGTTATGCATGTGCGTACCCCCCGGACCAAGGAACGGAGCAGGTCCTGGGGGCGGCGGCGGCGGCGGCGGTCCCGATGTGCTCGGCGGGTAGTATGGCGCACTGTTGCCTCCTCTCCGGCCTGAAGCGTCGTTTCTGGCCGTCAACTCGCTCGACGAGCGATGCGCGTCCGAGTCCCGGCGGTAACGCCGGCGGCCACTGCTCTCGCCTCCCGACATGCTGCTTGCCGAGTCAGACCTCCGTCTGCGCCTGTCCCGTGCCGCCTCTTCTTCAGTCAAGCGGCGCAGAGTAACGTTGCGATCCCGGTCGTCGTGGTACTTGACCTTGACACTGACGGGCTGTCCGGGTCCGCGCGAGGAGCTGCGGTTTCGACGCCGTTCTTCCTCGGCCGCTAGGAGACCGGCTGAGGCGGCTGCCTCTTCCGCCGCTGCTTGGCTTCCATCTCTCGGCCGGCGGCTTCCGCGGCGAGACGAACGACGTCTCTGCGGTCTTCCGCCATAAGCCTCGCTACCCGTCTCGCTCTGGTGCAAAACACCATGGCCGTGGTTGTCCGGGGGGATCTCGGGCATGTCCACCGAGCTGGGCGGCGGGGGCGGTCGCGAGTGCGGCATGGGCGGGAAACCACGCTTGTACCCAGCTGGCTGGGACTCAACCGCCGACGAGAGCTCCGAATCGCCCGTCATCGTCGTCATGGTCCCAGCTGTGGGCGGATAGCGTCGCGATCCTCTTTTTCCTCCTGGGGATCCGTACCCGTCTGCCGTAAACTTGGATCCATGGCGGCCATCTCTGCGTTCTTCCTCGTATTTTCCACGCTCTTCGTCCGCAGGTTTGTCCTTTCCGCCGCCACCCAGCTTCTTTGCGAACCAGCCCAGCCCAAGAGCACCGAGTACGCCCTTCCCCACACCTCCGCCGCTCTCCTGCTCCTGCTCCTCTTTGGCTTTCCGCGACGGACTCACATAAGAGGAGTAGTCGGAATCCAGGTTGCTCTCCAGTCGGGAGTCGGCAGGCCGAGCATGCGTTTGCCGAGGCGTGAGTGGCCGGCGGGGACGCTCTTCAGCTGCACTCCTAGCTCCGGCCAGTGACACCGAGTTGCCAGGGCCAGGGAGGATGGGTCCATTCCGGGACCTTGTGATGTCCGTCATCTCATCCGTGAACTCGCTCTCTGTGTACTCGGACCGAATGGGGCGCTTCGTTTTGTACTTGGGCGTGTCCGTCGCTACGGACTGGTACTCGTCGTCGTGAGCTTTGCCCTTGCGGCCCATGAATTTGCCCGCGAGAGCACCGACACCGACAGCGCCAGCAAACTTGCTCATGAAGCCACCGCTCTTGGGCCGCGCCTCGTCCCTCGCAACGTACTTCTCGTCGAGGTAGCTGGAATTGGGTCTTGACGGGAGCACCTCGGGGCCTCGGCTTCTAGAACGCGACCTGCTCCGGCTCCTTTCACGCTCCTTGCGGTCTTTTCGTCCGCGGAACAGGGCCAAAGCCGCGGCGCCAGCAGCCAGAGGGCCGAGCCAGCCATGGCCGTGTTCCTTCTCCTCTGTGCGTCCAGAGGTCGTCCAACCACTCCTCTCGCTTCTCCCGACTTCGGACCGGCCATTGTAGATGGTGCTCCTTCCGACTTCGGACCTTCCTCCATAGACGGTACTTCTGTCGTCGCGGTTCCAGTCGAGTTCATGGCGGTAGCTCAGGACGAAGTAGAGCAGGAACAGGAAGGCCACCCACACGGCGTACAGGATGAAGGTGTACTTGGGCGAGCCGTAGAGGGTCAGACCGAGGGGAATCTGAATGACACCAAGAAGGGTAATGATGCGGCCCAGCCAGCGGTGGAACATCAGGCGCAGGGACTTTATTCTGATGTGGCGCACCATGACACCGCCAATTGCCTGCACCAGAAGCATGACATACAGCGCGACGCCGATGCCGTGGTGTGGGTTCGTCAGGCTGCGGTTGGGGCCGACGGCGAAGAAGCCCAAGATGAAGACGACAGTGAGCAGGATGATGCTCAGGATCTGGAAGTATACGTGGTAGCGCACGTTGCGGCCCACGGGTCCACGGTAGAAGCGAGCGGTCATGACAGCGAAGGGGACCAGGAACAGGAACACAATGACGCCCAGGACGCCATGGGCCAGTATCATGGAGTGGTACTGGGTCAGGGTCGCGAAACGATTGCCCATGCCTGCCATCATCAGACGCGTTGTCAGCGGGGGGACGGGGAGGCGCGCGGGCCATGGCAGGACGACTTACCATTGTACTGCATCATATCAAAGGGCAGCCCCATCAGGTTGGGAAGCAGGAAATTGTTCTTGGTGAAGTCCCATGTTCCGTCGCCGACGGTCAGCCTGTCGGAGGAGTAGGACACCGAACCGGGCGCCGACAGCGCGTCGGTCGGCGCCATGGCGGCGGTGGGTTGGGACGGGACGGACCGGCCAGGCGCTGTCGCGGCGGTGGTGCGGTGGTGAAGCGGGCCGGGACAGGCTGGGGAGGGCCCTAGGAATGCTCGCGGCGGGCGAGGGCGTTAGAGGCTCGCTCGCGATGGTGTCTCGGGAATGCACCGCAGGGTATCGCGAGCCAGGTCGGGTTTGGAGAAGGGTATGGGTAGAAAAGAAAGGGCTGCGAAGGGCCGCAGTAGCAGCAGCGATGGTGGTGCCCGTTTCAGTATAACTCGATGGCTGGGAGCGATGCTTACAAGTTCCCAGGTGGTTGGGGAGCAAGCGATGTGGGGGTGGGAAAACGGGTATGTAGGTTCAATAGGTACCGGGGCGTGGGAGAGAGCTGGAGCTGAACTGGAGACGCGACGGTAGGTAAGTAGGGTACTGAGTGACGGCATTCCCAGCCGCAAATTTCAAGGCAACGCAATGGTCCCGAGCAGGCAATGCGCGAGGAGAGACGAGGAATGGATGGGAAAGGACATGCGAGGGCTTAAGGACCTGCACCGACTACCTGGGTACAGGAGCATGCCGTCTCAGCCCAAGGGGATGTTGAGAGGGCAACGAAGCAAGCAATCCAAGGTTCCAAGGCCTCGACGGGCAACGCAGCAGCGCAGTAGCCGCTGCACAGCAACCTCCATGCATTAGTATTATTGCAGACCGCCGGTATCCAATCCATGGTACATACATACATAGTACCGCCCTCGTCCTCGCCCTCCTCCCTTCTCCCTCCTCCCTCCCCCGCTGCAGTTTAGAGGGAACGGGAACAGGGATCAGCACACTTCCCGATTTGCTCGCTGTGAGTTGGCGGGGTGACGATGGAGAGGGAGTCCGGCGTGTTCCCAGCCAACCAGCCTGGAGCTCAACGGATACGAGAGGGATTAGGCACATTAGGAGAGTGCCAGCGCAGCAGCAGCTGGATCCGGGCATACTTCGAATTTACCTGAGTCTCCAGTCCGAAGACGGGAGGTAGGTACTTCAGTACTTACATAAGTACCTACATACATGTGTACCTAAGTACATAACCTCCCCGTCCCTTGCAGCCGATGCCACCCGGGGTGGAGCGTTGTGGCCGCTGACAGCTGGCGTTGGGATTGCCCTCGACCTTTGGTGCTTTGGACAGCTGGTCACCCACCGCATGTGGCATGTGCATGCGTGCGCTGTCCGTCCATCGTGGGTGCCCCTGACTATGGCATCAGTCCCTGCGAGTACATACATAGTAGATCCAGCCGGGCCCAAAAGCAGCCCCTCCACCAAGATCCATCATCCATCAGGGCCGACTGACGGCACACGTGGGTCTTCCTAGACCGGAAGCTTGACTGCATGAAGCGGATGCAGGACTGCCCGCCGGACTGCCCGCGTCTGCCCGCCCTCCATCACCCTCCCCTCTCCCGTGGCCACGGTTTTTTTTAAACCGGCCACCGCCCAGCCGCTGCATCACGTCGTCACTCTCCGCACCACCGCCCTTCCCTCCCCTCCGCGCCCGTCATGTCGCCCTCGACGGCGACCGCGCGCTTGACCTTCCTGTACCCCCACCTGTTCCGGTCCTCGGCGAGGCTCGGCGACTCGGCCACCGCCCACCACGTCGCGAAGACGCAGCGCCCGACAGCTTGCCGCCCCGGTAACCCCGTGCGCCCCGGCGACCGCGCCCCCGGCCTGGCCGCCTCCATCACCACCTCGGCCCGCGCGAAACAGGCCGCTCTCAAGCGCCATGGCAAGGCCGTCGAGCCCCTGCCCGTCCCGCCGAGCGTGACCAAGCGGAAATTGCCTCAGCCGGGCGACGGCCCCAAGGGGCCCGCGACCTCCGAGACCAAGACGCCCCAGAACAGCTCCAGTGTCACCGAGGGCTCGCCGCCGCCGCCGCAGGGCACCCCGCAGGCGCAGGCCGCCAAGGAAGAGAGCGGCGGCGCCGAGGCGGCCAGCCCCCAGGGGGAGACCAAGAAGGCCGCAGACGCCGCCTCGCCCGAGGGCGCCAGCCCCAAGTCCTCGGGAGGCGCCACTCCGCTCCAGGCCGCCGCCGAGGAGAAGATGCAGAGCAGCGGCCCCATGGACGCCGTGCTGCACATGCCGCCGCCGAGCAAGGTCCACCACCCGCACATCTCGACGCCGCCCTACGTGCACCACTTCGACAGCTACACGCTGGTCAAGCACCTCGAGACGGGCGGTTACACCAAGAACCAGGCCATCACGCTGATGAAGGCGGTGCGCGCCCTGCTGGCCCGCAACCTGGACATGGCCCAGAGCGGGCTCGTCAGCAAGACCGACATCGACAACGAGACCTATCTGTTCCGCGCCGCCTGCTCCGAGCTCAGCACCGAGGTCCACAACAACCGCCGCAACGCCGACGAGCAGAACCGCCAACAGCGAACCGTGCTGCAGCATGAGGTGGACATTGCCAGCCAGAAGCTGACGCAAGATCTCATGACGCTGCGCGACGACGTCCGCGGCCACTTCAACGACCGCAAGATGGCGGTCCGTGAGGAGCAGAGACGGATGGAGGGCGCTGTATGTTGATCTCTTAAACCCCAGCCCCCTTCGGTCATCTGTGCCCGGAGAACGGTCCCCGCCCGTGTACTGACTTGCCATGCTCTTTTCCCAGATCCAACAAGTCAACTTTGCCATCAGCGTCATCCTGAACAGCGACGCCAAGTCGGAGATCGAGGGGCTGCGCTGGATCCTCATCCGGCGCTCCGTGCTGGGCATCCTGTTCATGGCCGTGCTGACGCTGGGCACCATCCGCTACGCCACCTACGTGGCGCACGAGCAACAGAAGAAGGCCGAGGAGAAGGCCCGCCAGGCCGAGACGGTGAGGAACAGTGGCGGTAGGCACGACCACGCTCCCGCCCCCGAGGCCGCCGAGATACTAGCCGCGAACTAGGCCCCCCGCCCATATTTCCTTTGTTCGCTGTACAACACTCCGATATAGAACAGATACCCCGAATAGACGAAGGACGGTCATAGATCTTATGGGATACCTGGCCGTCACGCCACGAGAATGGTCTGATCTGAAAGAACACGAGTTACATTTCCACTCGCACCCCCCCCGCCGGGCCAAAAATGCATCCATGACTTTGCCCCGGTGAGGTGCCAGGCTTCACCGACGATGCGGATGGGCAACAACTTACAAATCATTCCCACGGCAACAGTAGGAGTTGTGCCGAAGGTGGGCATTCTCGATACACAAGGGCGAGCCGCGGAGCAACTGAGACGAGACGAGACCCCAACTGAGCTGCGGTATGTGAGTCATAAAATGTACATACAGACAGACCACGGGGCTGGTCGTAGTCCGCAAAGGGGCGGGGTTTGTGTGTTGAACACCACAGCGCAGCGCCAATTATAGGAAGCAACCCTGAGAGACCTTGCCCGGTCCTTTCCCACCAGTGCTGGTTGGGTTAATGCTTGGTCTGCTTGAGCTTCCGTTGCCTTTGTCCCTGCCGTTTCCCACCAGCCTCGTCTCCGTCCCCTTGCACCTCCCCTCAAGACGCACATAGAATGCATCCGACCCTCCTACGAGGAAGCGCGAGCAGTTTGCTCGGCCTGCGTAGGTAGAATACAAGTGTCGAGAAGATACAGCCACGCGGTTTTCGGGTCGACTTGTAACAGATTTACAGCCGGCTCTCTGGGACAGTTCCACTGCCGAACGAGGGAATGTAAGCAGGCTCAAATAAGAACTCGTGCAATGATTCAAGAAGTATTCCCGTCTGCCCCTTGATTTTGCCGGCCCGAAAGGGTCAACCCTCCAGAAAGGTCGACGACAGCAGAAAATAAATATCCGACCCGGAACGCCAGCGCCATGCATTTACACGATGAATTGCCAGGGGGCGGGGGAGCCCTACGACCCTCTCTCGAGTTTTCCGACCAACCCCCTCCCCCCTTCCTCCCTTTTTCTAGTCCCGATCCCGATCCCGGCCGCCGCCGCCGTCGTCCTTGTCGGCGGGGGCGGGGGCGCTGTCGCGTTCGAGGGCCTTGCGCAGGCGCTCCTCCTGGCGCTTCCAGTGGCTGCCCTCCTCGTAGTCCTTGCTGATCTTGAGGGCGTTGCGCAGGCGCTCGCTCTCCTTGATCTTGGCGTCGGCCAGCTCGTGCACCTGGTGCATCTTGAGGCCCCGGCGGGCGGGCCCGTCGCCGTCGCGGCCGCCGCCGCCCCGGGCCAGCTTGGCCAGCAGCTCCTTGCGCAGGGCGTCGCACTGCGTGTCGATCTCGTCCTCGTCGACACTGGGGGGAAGGGGTTTTCCACCATCGTTAGCTTGTTTTCCTTTGCTTTTCTCGGGTCTCTATTTCTCCCTCTCTCTCTCTCTCTCTCCAACCCCCCACCCAACTGTTCTTTTCTAGGAAGGGAAAAGAGACGAGAATGATGGAAACGGGCAAACGTTTGATTACTTACCCTTCGTCTTCCAGGCGGTCCCGCAGCTCAAAGACCTTGACCTCGACCTCGCGCTTGCGCTCGTGCTCGAGGATGCCCTGGTCCGGCTGCCGCTGCCGGTGGTGCTTCTCGATCTCGCGCGCCGAGTAGGGCGCGCCTCGGTCGCGGTCCCGCGGCTTCAGGTGCGCCAGGTTTCGCTGCACATAGCCCGACGTGCCGCTGCCGCGCGGCGTCGAGAGACCCACGTTATCGGACATTGGTTGGCGGTGGGAACCCGGTCGGGGGTTGGGACACGCGGGCGCGCGCGCACGTGTGTGTGGTGGTCTGGTGAGAAATACTCGGCAGTCGGGCGGGGTTTTTTTCCTCCGCCGGGGCGTTTCGTGCGTGGCGCGGGGGGCGGTGACACGATGACAGAGAGCGGATGGGAAGGGGAATGGGAAGGAGTTGGAGGATTGCGAGAGCCGAGCGGTCTAACGTGGAAGTTCAGCAACAGCAGTGGTTCTCATCCCATTGAATGTATGCAGGTGCAGGCATTAATGAGTGTTAGTACATTAGCAGGGTGGGGTTCCGATGCGTCAGAGCTCTAGCCGCTAAACTTTTGCCCCGCGATGACTCTTTTCAGGGTCGCAAGTTCTATTGGATATCAGAGAAGAGGTACCTCTTGTTTGCGATGGGGAAGACGATTGTCGATTGCCATTCCCACACAGCCGTGTTGTACTAATAGTTCGGCCAACGGTGTATTTGCAAGCCACCGAACTAGGTAGACCTTCATACTTACCAGTCGCTTTATCGTACGGACCGCACCCGAACGCGGCAACCTCACGGAACCATGCCCGTCACAACCGGCACCACTGCCGCCGCTGCTGCGTCTGGCGCATCGGCAGACACCCGCGCTGCCGCCCTCCAACAATTCCCCCCCATCACCCGCGACCACATCCTGAACTGCTCCTACGATTCCTGGTTCCCCAAGTGCGCATCCGCTCGCCTTCCACCCTGGCCCGCGGCTGGGCGACTGACACTGCGCCCAGGTACCGGACGTCGTGCATCAAATCGCGGATCGTGCCGCTCACGCCCGACTTCATCGAGTACATCAAGGAGGATGGCATAGTCCTGGCCGACGATGACGACGACGACAACGACGACGACAACGACGACGATGATGACGTCGAGTGGGAGTGCGGGCCGACGGCGGCGGGTCCCTCGCGGCTGCGTCAGGACGACGACTCGGACGATTCGGACAGCGAGGACGAGGCGCCGGCGCGGCCGCCGCCCAACAAGCGCTTCCCGGCGCTGCACAAGGCCATCGCCGACAAGATCGCCGAGTGCGGCGGCGCCGTCGCGCCCAAGCTGAACTGGACGTCGCCCAAGGACGCGGCCTGGATATCGCCGCACCAGAACACCATCAAGTGCGAGACGCCCAACGACGTGTACCTGCTGCTCAAGAGCTCCAACTTCATCACGTACGACCTTGAGCACGCCTTCGACGACTGCACCCCCGTCGCCGGCACCGCGGCGCCGGGGGCGCGGGCCGCCGCCGCCTTCAAGCCCGTTTTGGTGCTGCGGTCCTACTTCAACCCGCACACGGCGCTCGAGTTCCGCTGCTTCGTCAAGCACCGCAACCTCATCGCCGTGTCGCCGCGCGACCTCCACTTCTACGGCTTCCTGCTGGACCTGCGCCCCGCCATCCTGGGGCGCATCCAGGACTTCTTCCGGTCCACCCTGCGGTACACCTTCCCCGACGGCAGCTTCGTCTTCGACGTCTACATCCCCGAGGACGCCGACACCGACACGCCGCTGGGCCGCGTGCGCCTCATCGACATCAACGCCTGGGCCCCCCACACCGACAGCCTGCTGTTTGGCTGGAACGAGCTCAACGAGTGGCCGGTGCCCGGCGGCCCCGTCCTCGGCACCGCCTCGGCGGCGCCCCCGAAATGGAGCGCTGACGATGGCGACAGCACCACCGACGAGGATGACGACGAGGAGGACGACGACGACGAGGAGGTCGTCCCGGAGCTGCGCCTCATCGAGAAGGACGACCCTTCGGCCTACAACTTCAGCTCGCCCGCCTACTCGGCCCACAAGCTGCCCAAGGACGTCGTGGACGCGAGCTTGGCCGGCCAGGGCGGCATGCGCGAGTTCGCCCTCAAGTGGAAGGAGATGGTCGAATACCGAGATCACCTCGCGGCCCAGGAGAAAGGCGGCAACTGATGGAGGCGGGGGAAGGCGGCTGACCGGGGCTGTCCTACCATGTAACAATAGAAGCAACAAATTTTCTGAACGGAAGGGTAGGTTGGATGGATCTGTTCAAGAGAGACAAGGAGGGGAAGACTCCCTCATATATATACACACCAACACATGACCAGTGGCGAGACCGAGCCATCCATCGCCCAACAGAAGCGATATCTTTGGGGGGCAGAGCCACGTGCTTCCAAAACCTCCTGCCCCGGTTCGCCCTGAGAACCGCCTCCTAGGCAACGAACGGGATTCTCGCGGCCTCATCGCAAGCCGAGCCCAACGCCGACCTGTAAGAGCAGCGGCACTGGAACCGCAATGGGTTACTTATCGGTAGCCCGCCCCCGATTTTGCCTACGTATATGCCTATATATATATTCTATACCAGACAATCCGTCCGCTCTCAGCCCCCCCCCCCCCCCCCCCCCCCCCCCGGCGCGGACGTCGGTTATGATGATAACCCTAAACCACCTGGTACCGTTCCTCCCTGGGTACCCCATTCCCCATGGAACCGAACAAGGCAAAACAGAGGGCGTTCATCAGCAAATCGCCGGCTAAGCGCATCATGCTGTCGGTCTGTCCCCGCCAAAAAGAAACCACGGCCAGCGAAACCGACCCCCGACCTTCCCCGTCGCGAAGAGCAGAGTTGTTCCTCCCCCCCCCTCTTTCTCATGACGGACACGGAGGTCCCGGGAAAGCCGCAGGGAAGGGGTACCCCCGGGAAACTACAGAGATGGGGAGAGGAATATTGGGGCCGCGTGCGTCCCTGTTCACTGCCGTGCATCTCTCCCCCCCCCTCGGTTTCTTCTGCTTCTTCTATATCATCAACCGACCTTATCCGTCCCCCCATCCACCCTCCCCACGGCCCCTTGTGTGCCCTTGCTAAACAATCATGAGCCCCCCTTCTTGTTGTGGCGGATTCGGACCGACACAGCGCGGCTGACCGGGCCATCCCGGTTCCGCGAGAAGCGTTGTATCCCGGAATGCAATGTCCACGGCGCGCGGCGCCGGTAATGCGTTACTGGATTACGCACGAGTCCGGGGCGAGGGGGGGCCTCGTCATCGGCCGTCCTTGTACGCACGCACGGACAAGGCGGGAAAAAAATGAAGAGTTCATCACAAGATCTTACCGAGCGCCCGGATACCTCGAGGTATGACGCCACTCGAAGCGAGATAATCCAGCGGCACGTCACAGATGAGACGGGGCCCAGCAGTTCGGGTAAACCTTCGTTTTGATTCCATCTTCTAGACACAGCCCAGTCCCGCATCCTCGAGACCGGTGGGACAGACAAACAGAAGACCCGTCCCCGTCCGTCCGTCCACACTTTCGACACACATAACAGGTACATCATCTGCCGCTTCCCCCCTTGGTATACTTGGCACATCTCATACGCATGCTTTTCCGTCTTCGCTAGGCGACCCGACCCCCGGTCCAAATGATATAGGTCGATGGCTCCCGACCCCCGCCTCGGCATCTGCTCGCCGCCCCTGTCGCTTATCAAGGGGGAGTTCGGCCCGTGGTTCGCCTGAGCTACCTTGATGCCACAGTAAAAAAAGAAAAGAAGAGAGAAGAGTGAAGGAAGCAGAAAGGACCAATAGACTCCACAAATTCATAATTAAACAAGAATATGTAATCCGCCGTGAATGCAATGGATTGTCCGCCCTCGGCTCATGAGGGAGGGGTCCGTTCGTGGTAGTGGTGGCGGCGGCGTCGTCGTGTGTTTCCTCGTCGACGTCTGGGGGAGCGGGAGAGGTCCCCGGCGGCTGGGGTGGCCCAAAACACGCCAGGGACGCACGACGAATCCCCGAGACGGCCGCCGTCGTACTGGTGAAACACTGTTGGTGGACAAGTATGTTCGGAGGGTGGTGGAGTAGAGGCAAAACAGACGCAGCGGAAGGCAGGACCACGTTCCATCAGGCGGGTTTGCCCAGTTGTTGCGTGGGCCAAGTTCATTAGCCAGATTAATGGCAGCCCGGGTACTAGTGGACAGGTGAAAATTGGGGTATTCTTCGTATAGCATCGCGTAACAATCAGATGAGACCACAGAGACGCAAGTTCTCCTGGATAATGATGTCTGGCAGGCAAAGTTAGCACGGCACGCAGACGCCGCAGGCGCTGCGAAGCAGGACAAAGGGGGGAAGGCGACATACCATTGACAGCAGCCATGACGAAGCGGATTTGTGTCGTGTCGGTGGCGCACGTGAAGTGAGTGTAGATCTGCTTGGTCTCGTGCTGGTTCAGGCTGACGAAACGGTTCAGGATGTAATCGCAGGCCGCCGCGTAGTCGTCGCCGCCCTCGTAGTCGGGGAAGTAGTTCTTCATGGGGCTGACGGGCAGCTTCTCCTTGAACCGATCGATCTTGTTCAGGAAAAGAATGATGGACGTCTTGATGAACCACCTCGAGTTGCAGATGGAGTCGAACAGCGTCAGGGCTTCTTGCATACGGTTGACCGTCTCGTCCTCGAACAGCAGCTGATCGTACTCGGAAATGGCGACCAGG
Organism: Nigrospora osmanthi; assembly: GCA_029489945.1. NCBI lineage: Eukaryota > Fungi > Ascomycota > Sordariomycetes > Amphisphaeriales > Apiosporaceae > Nigrospora > Nigrospora osmanthi. Next base: position 3,092,871 of record CP120497.1, read on the forward strand.
AAGAGGATGGTGGTGACGTTCTCGAAGCAGTGGATCCACTTCTTTCGCTCTGACCGCTGGCCACCCACGTCGAACATGCGGTAAGTGAGGTCGCCGATGATGAAGGTCGTCTCCGTGATACCGGTCGTCTTGACACGAGACCGCAGGACGTCCTGGTCGTTCGGCATGTAGTCGGGCGCGGCGATTCTCTGGATGTTGTCGAAGTAGCTGGGCAGCGTGTTAGTGATGGGGCGACGGGCGCGCCGGACAGGGGGAGACGACGTACTATCTTGCCGAGTCGTTCAGCTGGTATTCACGCGACCGCTTGAAACAATCCTGGACACCGCGATCCTTCCACAGCGCCTCGATGGCGTTGCCAACCTCCGGAGGCAGAACGTCTCCCTCAATCTGGGCGGGCTGCATGAAGATGGTCTGAACGTGGTACTCCATGCGCTGGTCCTCGAGAGGCAACTCGAGGGACTCCATGGCCTCCAGGATGACGCGCATCGACTGCACCGTGTTGCTGAAGATGATCTCCTTGAACGATTCCCTCTCGTCGCGCGAGTAGCCGCCCTCGTGGATGAGCTTCATCTGCTTCAGAATTGTCGATTTTCCGGATTCACCAGCACCTGGAGCGCCTGTCAGCACACGTTGTGGCGGCGGCGCGCGGGCGAGGCCAACTTACCCAGAAGAAGCATCTTGATCTCGTTGCGCTGCATCATCTTGTCGCGCTTGAGCTGGTTCTCAATCTCCTCGTTGCGGGCCTTGCCCTCCTTCTCCTCCGTGCTCATTCCACAACCCATGGTGACGGACTGGGCGCGCTTCGGCGACGGATAGCACTACCGGATAGGATGTGGTATGGGCGAATGGATGTCGGAGCCGTCTGGACGTGGTGAATTAGTATTGGGAGTGGCCAGGGCAGGTCGAGCGTGCGAGGGCGATGAAAAATCCCGAATGGTGCCAGCCGCGCGAAGGAAGGTGAGTGAAAGAAGGGGGCGGCGGATTTGGGAGCCCGCGGACGGATCGGGGATGACGGGGCTCGGCGGTCTGGCGGAGGCAGGCAGAAAGACGGGTTCCGAGGCAGTCAAGCGACTTGGTCGGGAAAGCGGGATAGCGGAGGGGAAGAGGAATGCAAAGAGCCAACCAACGGAGCACGCTGGCGCTGGGAGAGAAGGGAGAGAAGGGCAGGGTAGGGCGAGACGAGACGAGGCGAGCGCGAGGCGAGGCGGGCGGGAAGGAGAGTTGTTATGGGGGATGGGGGTGTTGTGTTGGCGGGCTGGCGGTATTAAGGTTCAGGAGCTGAGGAGAATGGACAACTTACCGGCTGGATCCGTCCAAGTCGTCTATCAATTCGATGGGGAATCGATCTGTGGCGGCAGGGCGGATCGGGGGCAGAAGGGAGCGTCGCGGGATGAACAATCTACGAATAGATGGGATGGGTTCGCGATGGGATCACGGATTCGAACTGGCAAGCAGTAGGAAAAAAAGAGACCATACGCCACGAGCAGGTGGCAGGGGGGTGGGCGAAGGGATGTGAGATGGCGACGACGGACCGTCCGTAGGGTAGGTAGGGAAAAGGGAAAAAGAAAATTGGGTGGTTGAAATTGGGATCGGGAACGCCTGTATCCCGAAGAGGAAGGGGGAGGGGGGGAGGAGACCAGCGGTTAGCGTTACGGTGGAGAGAGCGAGGATGCCGGAAGTGCGAGCATTGAGTACCTATGGGGAGGTGTGGTGAGTGAGAGAGAGTGAAGGCCCCATAGAAAGAGAGAGGGAGGGAGAGGGAGAGAGAGAGAGAGAGGAGGGACGGGAGAGGAAGAGGGAGAGAGAGAGAACGCGCGCGCTGGCGCAGAGAGCAGAGAACAGCCCGTCCACGGGTGGAGGGTGTGCGTGCGACAGACAGGCACAAAGGGCGGCCGTACGGGAAGTGAGCTGGAACAAGCTGCCCCGTACACGGTAATGCGTATTCCCACCCTAGCAGTAGACCGATACCTAGGCCCGTTATTGATGTACCTACCGGCTGCAGGTACCGACTTCTCATTAACATTGATATCGTACATGCCTGCGCGAGCCGACCCTGGCAGCCTTGGTTCCGTCCGGCCCTGGGGGGGGGTGGAAGTGGGGGGGCGGAGGGGGGGAAGGGGAAGGGCAGTGGCAGCGCGAGAGGATGGACGAACGAGATGGGCTTGGATGAGCGGACGGACTTGGGTCACCCATGGTGGACACCTCGACAGGTCGGGTGACAGGGTATATAGAGCCTGTTATGTACTGTGTAGAAAGAGAGAGAGAGAGAGAGAGTCCTATGTAGAGCTGGAGATGGATCCATGATGAGCACGGAGAAGACGGCAGTGGTGGCAGGTCTGGAGGCAGGCAGAGCACGCAATAGAGACACATTAGCTTCCATTCACGCATGCATAATGTAGGTAGGTAGGTAGGTAAATAAGTACCCTACCTAAGTAGGTAGGTATCCAGTTTGGAGATAGGTACCTAAGCAGGCAGGTGGAAGATGTGCTGGCTCTATACGACTACTAACTACCTACCTACCTAGTACTTGACCACCAGCTCCCGTCTCTCCATGGATGGATGCTTGCTAATCAGATTACTTACCTACCTCACTTGCCTGGATCGGTAGTGGTCGGTATGCAGAGGCGGTCGCGAGAAGTGGCTCGAGTGGGTGGGTGATGCGCAAGTGTGCAGGCACCCTCATCACAGCGCCCCGTTCCCTCGCACCGTACCTACAGCAGAAAGTGGAGGCCGGCCGGGTTTGGGGGGCGCGCCCGAGATGCCAAGCGGTGCCAGTACCCATTTGCCATGGTACCTGAACTGCTGTTGCTGCGCTGCTTTCATTATTTGCTCTCCATCTCGCCATCTACTTACACCCAGCAGGGCACCTCTGGGACCGGGGGGAGGGGAATGGATGAAAGGGGGGGTCTGGCGAGCCGGGGGTCGCTGCACCGCGGTGGAGAGTCTTTTTTTTTCCCTGTCTCCCAGCCCGCCCAGGCCCGAACGGGTAGAGGCCGTCGCCAGATGATGCGAGGCAAATAGGAACCGTCGCCCAATCCATGCTCTTAACAGCACCCGTCGCGGCCGACTTGCATCCCTCCTGGGGCCAAGTCCATCGTTAGTCTCGTTGGCTGTCGACTGTGCGCGCTCGCTGCAAGCCTCTCCGACTAGGTGTACGGGGCTACTATACGTACATACATCTATCTATACCTGGATCTCTCTTTCTCCAGCTCGCCGGCTGCGCTTTGCTGATCGGGCTGGCGGGCCACCAGGCTGGAGGGCCGCCACCACCATCATGAGCGGTGGCGTGCCGGCTGAACGATGTCTGCGGCCTCCCGTGCTGGGGCTGGCCTGATCAACCAGCCCGCCCGACGGCCTGATGATGAAAGGGCCCTTTCTGGCTGACGTGGACGTGGGCGCGGGCGTGCGGACGGCCGACGGAGCTGCTCTCCAAGATCCGATCCCTCCCTTGCCCTCTCCCCCCCGGGCTGACTCGATATGCGCCGGCAAGAAAGCCTCCTCCTCCTATTCCTGCCCTCCCCGCTATCCAGTTAGGTAGCCGAGTAGGTAGCCAAGCGAAAACCTTCGCGAGCCAAGCAACTACCGTATCTATCTACATATTCTGAACCCATCCTTTCGTCGTCGTCTGCCGAGCTAGCAGTAATCGGTAGCAGTAGCCCTCGACGGCGCGAAAGAGGCTCCATCCGTCCGCCTAGGCCGCCAGATATTACGGTACCATGCCAGCATGCGGGAACCTGGGATGGGACTGCGTAATCGCGTGCGTTTCGTTGCCTCGGAGGCGAACCGGGGCAACAAGACTCTTTTCGGTACAGCGGCGGCGGTGGGCTGCGACATCGACAATTCGTACCTGTTCCTGGGGTCCTTTTTCCTGGAGTCGTTCGCGCCACTCGCTGGTTGCCGTTCCGCCTGTCCCAGTTTAAGGTTGGATTGCAGAGTCGCAGTCAGGGTCGAGATGCGACACGCAATTACGCTCCAGCCAACGCCAACGTTTTTTTCAACCGGACTGCATGGATGGGGCGAGGAAGCACCCGCTTGCCACCCGTACTGGATAGTGGTACTTGAGGCCTTCGAACGCTCGAGGTGGGTGCTCGGAAACGGAGATAGGGAATCCCTCGATACTTCTTCCCCCATTGCATCCAGACGGCTGCTGCTGCTACTGTACGCTGGAGATAGCGTCAATCGAGCACCCACCCCGGCGACAGGTTTCAGCGGCACCAGCGGCTTGCACCGACGTCCAAACCGAACCAGCACATCGATGCAAGCATCCCCATACCATCTGGACGGTATGGATGCTCATCCGTGCATCCAGGCGTGTCCGTCACGGCAAACCTACATACATACCTCTGCACCACATCATGTCGATCCTCCGGACGGCCCTCCCCTTAAGTACTGTAGCGGTCCATCCAGAACTGGAACCTCGTCCTGGCGACCAACGCCAACCGTCGCCTGGTCGCGACAGGGTGATGGTCCATTGCCGACCCGACAACCACCCACGGCCGGTGGCCCCGGCCCGCTCGCTTTCTTTTGCTTCGCTCACGAGTTGGGGGCCACGCGAGAGGGAGAGAGTTGTTGCTGTCTTTTTTTCGTTCCCCCCCCGTAGCCACAGCACCACACCCCGGTGCCGCCGAGCGCCAGAACTGAATGCATCTCGGGTTGCATGGGCTCGTCTGGGACCAAAAGACCAGAAGCCGGGCTGAGACTCGCTCCCCCGACGCGAGCGAACCCACAGACGGCGGGTGACTTCCAGCTTTCAAGGAAGGTTGACTGCATGCACCCTGCCGGCCCACCGTCGACGGCGCTACTGGCGATAGGCGACGACAGTGTCTGTTCCCCCATCTGTATTGCCCTTCCAGACATGCGCCGCCGATCCCGTATGTCGTCCGAGGCGCCGTCGCGGCCGTCAGCGGTGGTGCTCGGGCGGACAAGGCGAACAAACAACCCCCAGACGCCTCCTCCCGACTGCCCATTGGACTGACTGACTGACTGCATCGGCACCTGCGTCTAGCGAATCCATCCTCGTCCATCCATCCATCCATCCATCCCTCCGTCCCTCCCCCGATGACATACGCGAGCCCGGGATGCAGCCGCACCTGGTTCGCCGGCGCAAGCGCAACGCACGCTCTCTGCGAATCGCAGGCCAGAGAAGCTCTCGTCCCGCTCAGGCCTCCCCGTAAATCATCTGGAGAGGTGGGGTTCTCTCGGTCCAAGGTGCATGGATGTGGAAAATGGCACCCACGGCAACCGCTGGGCCTGGCGACCTCACGCCGTGCGCGGACAGGCCCGAGTCTCCAGGCGCAGGCAAGGCGGGACAGACGCAACATTGGCTCGGCTCGCGGATGCGGTATTGACGCCGCCGGGCGAGACGAGAAACAAGAGGCCGTCTGAGACAAGCCCGGCAACTGTCGGCCGTCCCATGTCCTCTGCGCATCTACGAATACACACACACACACACACACACACCTATTCTCCCGGCGACGCGCATACCTCCTCCTACATGCTGCCTATTTCGGCTCGCGAGCTACGGCCATGGCCCCGTACCAGTGAACCAACCACCGCCACCGCTGCCGTGCGTACCAATGCAGCAGGGCCGCACTACTAATACAGCAGCGGCCGCGATGACTCGGGTCTTCACCGAGAGGGTACGTGAGCCAAGCCAGCCAAGCGAGCCCCGTACAGCTGAGCGCGGCTCTTCAGCTGAGACGCCTTCCCCCAACCGGCGGCCGGATGACTCGCCCGCGACAGTACGGCCCTGTTCTGCTAGAGCAGGCACTCTTTCCCACACACGCAAACCACCACACATCACACACCTCGTTCCCGTAAACGAAAAGAGCCAGGCGGCCGGGCTAGTCGAGTAGTAGCAGCTCGTTAGTTTTCGGATATGAGCTGCGCTCGCCGTCGTATTACGGCAATGGCTCTGCATCCTGACGTCGATCCAACGTCCGGACGGTTCAGCTAGCAGACCGAGCAGTGGGCTGACAACGCTTGACTCGCACCCGGCAAGCCCAGGCAGTGCTTGTCTCGCAACGTGAGTCGGTCGGACAAGAAGCCACGGCGATGCTGCCCGTGCCGTAGGGCAAGCCATCATGGCACCTCGCCCGCCTGGCCACCCTGACGCTCGTTTCAAAAACACCACACCGACACCCCGCCAGCCTTTTGTCCGAACATGTCCATATCTGTCACTTCATGTTTGCGAGTGTTTTCCACGGCAGCAGTGCCGACACCCGTTAGCCACCTCAGCCCACAGTACCCGATAGGACCATCGCATCCCACATCCCCTACTCGGGTGCCGTCACGCTGACCCACGACCACTCCCTCATGCGGCTTGGTAGCGGCCTATGTACTATATCCCCGCGTGTGCCCGCATCGGACGGTTCTGCGTAGCATGGTTTCCCGACTGGAGAAGACACCGCCCACTTGAAACGTTTGCACTCGTGATAAGGACCGACAAATGTCATCCTTCCATGCGACGAATCGCGAGAAACAGGACAGCAAAACCGGGCCACACCCCCTCCCAGCCCTGCTGCCCCAGCCCAGCCGAGGGATCAGCCAGAGAGCCAGTGGGGCCATGTCCCAGAACTAAGCGGGAGCCGACGTGCCCCTCTGCCCCTGACGCCATGCTGGTTCGGGAGGGCATTACTACGGCTGCCACACAGTACACACAGTACGGCATGTCCTTATACGTACTAAGTCCGACGTGACTGGGGTCGAATACACCATGCGCCCGTGACAGAACGCTGCGAGGCCGTCGGCGGCTTGTCACAAGCACGGCCGCATTTCCAAAGACACCCACGGCCGGCCGGCTGCCGCTTCGTCCAGTCCCGTACGGTTGAGCCTCCCCCCCTCCGGCCGGGCGTGCCAGAACGCTTGCGACAGGTGCCGAGGCGTGAGACGCGTCGGCACATGAGCAAAATCACGTAGGAGCCACATTGCGGCACACGGGGAGCAGTGCTGCATCCAGAGGCACCCACTGCCGATGCGACCGCAGCTGCTTTACCCCTGCCCCAGCGTCAGACGTATCTGCAGGTCGGGATGGGGCACTATGGGCCCCCGGTGGGCCGGGGCAACGGAAGCAGGTCGTTTCATTCTAGAATGCTGCCCCTTCGGGGTCTGCTATGGGCCATCCAATTTGCCAATCTCGCTTCCTTCATCTCGGCGACGGGGCAGCCTGCGCGTGCTGCGCATTGCAATCTGCCCCGGAGCTTTTCCACGATCGGCAACGACAGCGGGATCGTGTAGGAGACTAACAGCGTTTTACTGGGGGCCTCTCGCCCTCGCCTATATTAAGCTTGCCACATGGCGACGCCTCGGCTTTCTTCAGCAGATGCGCAAGCCTGTCGCCGCCACATGCCCTGGCAGCTCCGGGGCCGCGCCGCCGCCCGGCTAGACATCCCCTTCCCAGACCGTCGCGCGCGTAGTGTGGCCCTGGTCCCTCCCCCCTGCTTGTTGCTTGCCTGCCTATTGAATGCCCTGGGGCCGAACGAGGAGCCAGCCGACTTGGGAAGCCAGCCGGCCGGATTCCCCCCCTCCGTAGATCATCAGCCTGGCCAGGCCGGCCGGCCCACCGCGCGTGTGCGTACTTTGTCTCACGGCCAAGTCTAGTCCCCCCGCCGGCCGACCAGGAGCCAGGCAAGCCCAGCTGCCTGCATAGGTACTTCCCCTCGCATATGCAAAATAGGGGGGGAAGCAGCCCCGGCGCCGGCGCGGGCTGCCAGAACTGCCTGACATATCATAAGCAACTTCTGCAGCATCGGGGTGGGTGGGGGGGAAGGGCAGGGGTTCCAGAAAGATTCCAGAACTTGACCACTCGGAGCGGGCGACGCAGGCTCTGCAAGGCTGTCAGTGGAAAAGCCCATCATCCATCCCCCCATTGCTTTTTTTCCGCGCCCTACAGCCGGCTGGGATCTTCCCAGCAGCGCCCGCCCAGCCCAGAAAAAGGGCGGAACGGTTTGCTTGACTCCCGGGGGCACTTTGGACTACTCCGCCCCCATTCCCCTTTGTCTCCTGCCTCTCTGGCGGCGGCTGCTGCTGTTCGAGCCCGGCTGGCCGTGATGATCAAACGCGCCCACCCGAAGCTCAAGAGAGAAAGACCGGGGGAGGGAGACGATCACTTACCCTCCTCCCCCCGAAAGACGACCGAAAACAGACTTCGCTGGGCGGCGAAGCTGTCAGGATGGGGGGGGGCAAGGGACCCTGAAACCCCTTCTCCGGGGAACCAACGCGAACAGCATCTTGTATGTATGTGGGTGTGGGTGAATGTGTAAGCCTTCTTACCCGCCGGGTCCCCCCCCCCCCCCCCCCCCCCCCCCCCCCTTCCCCGTTTCTGGATCGGCAATGGCCTGCCTGCCCTGTGTAGTAGGGGCGTGACCAACGTTGGAACGACCACGGGTGCACGGCAAGAGGGGAAAACGCCATGCCCTCTCCCCCGACGTGCACCGCCCTTGGTGTCTCGCAAATGTGGCGACGTCGGGCGGCCGCGCCCTCCTGTCTGTCTTGCCCGCCCGAGGGGAGGGGACGGCCCTCGGGAGGGCCCCGGGGGCGGGAGGGATGGCCTGCGGGTTTCGCGGGCCAGCGTTCGGTCACAGACCTACATACATACGCACACACGGAGAGTGAGAGAGAGACGGCCTCGTTCTCCGGTTGGCGGCTGCGGGTGAGGCAAGGGAAGAGGAGCCACGAGGACCGTGGACTTTTTTTTTTTCGCCGTTGTCCCTCGGGGGAGAGGAGGGGCGAAAGAAGAGAAAAGCAGAACAACTGCCGGGCCCGTCGGCGACTCGTGGGGGGCCCTCCCCCCTCCCCCCCGGTGCAGTTACCCAACGACCAAAGCCACGCCCACGGCCATAGCGTCGTCCCAGCCGTGATCTACCGCTCGAATCGTCCTTTCACTGATAGTGCCAGAGTCGTCTGACGAGTGGCGGGCCGGCAACTCTTCATTTCTTTGCCCTTTTTTTTTTCTTTTTTTCTTTCTGTGATCCGCGGCCCTCCGTTATCAGTGGGCCGCGGCGTGAAGCGATCACGACCGTAGGAAAAGCAAAGGGAGAGGAAAGAGAAGAAAAAGAAAGAAAAAAAGCTACCGTGGCTGCGCTGGACCCGGCCAAGGCCTGCCAACATGCGTCTTCTCTTTCCTTTTCGGCTGTAGATCTGCCGTCCCTTTTGCGAAATGACGAGGCGTCCGGGCGGGCATGGTTTTTGATAGGTGGCGCGGTCTGGTTTTGATTCGGGAACCCCCCCCCCCCCCCCCCTTTACACCCCTTTCGTCACGTGGACTGGGACTCTTCGTCGAGAAGGAGGCGAGCGGGCCAATGAACAGTGGCCGCCGGCAACATGCGAAAGAGAGGCACCGGGGAAGCCAAATCCCGTAAGCACCGGGGGGGGGGGGGGGGGGGGGGGGGGGGGGCGCCGTCCCCGGAGGACGAGGACCGGCCCGTGGGTGTCCCGTTGGCCCCCCCCCTCAACTGTGGGGAAGTCGTAGAGTCTCGGGAGGGTCACCCGTCTGCTCTCCGTGTTCGTATCGTAGCTTTGCCGAGCCGGGAGACTGCCTGGCTGAGAGGCCTCGGTCTTGGTCTATTTTCGTGAACCCCGCGGGCTGCGACAAGGGGCGTGTCTGGTCAAGACAGGCGAACCCGACGGCGGCGCGGGCGCGAAGAGAACCCGCGGGCCTCTGTTCACCCGTGAGGATTCCCATCCGGCGGCTTCTCGCCGGTCGTCGCTTGCTCGTCTCCCCCAACCCGGTTTCCGGCCAACCCGAGCCGTCGTAACCATACCCATTTCCGTTTCTTCGGGAAACGGGACAACGTATGCCACTTTCACATGAGAAGCGCGATGTCTGGGGTTTCTGTTCAATCTGGGGGGGGGTTCGGGCTTCGCGTTATTCTGCATACATATATCGGGCCGCCGCTTTCTGCCCCCCTCCCCCGGGGCTCCCCTTTTCTGACCCGGCGCCCAGCACCGGAGGACCACCTCCGTCGTCTTCCCACGCAGCAAGTAACTTGCTGTCCAATCCCCCATCCTCCTCTAGGTTCTACCGCACATGCCTCTCCGGAGTGAAGAGAGACCACAAAAGAAAGGATATTGCTAAACAATCCCAGACAAGAAGAGGCAAACTTCAGTTCTTCAACCTCTTTATAGATGCCGATTGTGAAGCGTATGACCATCCGACCAGAAGCAACAGAGGGAGTGACTTGGTATTGGTATGAGAGGACTTTCGGTAATCTGATCGTATACATCCGCCCCAATGTCGATATCTGCTGGCCCAGACCATGAATGGGCCAAGGAAAAGCCTCCCCCGGGGCCTGGCCCCACGGAGAACCCCGCGAAGCTCCTCTGGTAGCATGGCCGCCGGACCTGGGTATCCTAGCGTGCCTTTTCCCACAAAAGGAGAAGGGAAAACCCCAGTTTCAGCGTCGGGCCCGTTGCGTCGCGGCCAACCCAACGTTCTGACAATGGGAACAGCCCAGCAGGGGACAGCCCAGGAGCGCGGGCGCGTCTGTTTTTGGTCCCGTAGGGACCCCAAGTTCCAGCCCCTGCTGCGACAGGACCGATCAACACCTCGGCCGGCTTGCGGGCTGTCCCGTATGTCGTGGGTGTCGACCCGGGGGAAGGGGGGCGTCCGTGGAGACTGCCGGCTCGCGTGGGCCCGCTTCCTGTGATCATGGCGATGCCTGGGCAAGAGATACCAACCGCCCCCCCTCCCTTCCCGGACGGCAATTTGGAGAGAGAGAAGACGTCAACATCCCGCCAAAGCCGAAGAGGGGCCAGCTTGCCGACGGGCCGTCTGTTGGCGTCGCGTTCCCGGCTTCCCGTGAGCGGGATTTCAAGCGGCACGTGGCCAGGGGCTGACGCAAGCCTAAAACGCGTGATCATGTCTTCGCATTCCCGGTACGCGAGGGGGGGGCGGGCTGGCGCCCCGGGGACGGACGAGCAGGCACCGCGAAGCCTCACGTGCTCGGTACGCGGCACTTGGAACCGCGGCCGGAGTGCCACCCGGAGCGGGTTGGGGGGGGGGGGGGGGGGGGGGGGGGGGTTCACGAGTAACTACCAACACAGGCTCCATGGCTGAAAAGGAGGAGGAAAAAATGGGGGAAAAAAAAGAATGAGGAATACATGAGCAAGAAGGAAGGCGGCATAAGAAAAGCAACGGGAAAGGAAGGGGGGGGACGGAGGGGGGAAACAAAAACAAAAAGCCCGAGCTTGCAGTCTACAAACACACCTCCGCCAGTGCAGCTTTCAAACCCTCAAATGCGTCGAGTCCCCGGTCCCGTCCTGCAGCATTTGTGCCCACGAAGAGGAAACCGAGAAGTGACCCCAGCGGCCGGTTGGTGCCGGGTCGCGGTTGCGCCGACGAACCGGGTCGCATGACGTACGAAGCCGCCTCCGGGCCACTGGGGGATTTGTAGGGGGGGTTGGATGTCTCCAACACCCAAGACCGGGCTGAACCCCAGATTTCCCCGTTCGGCTTCCGGTAGGGCGACCTGCCGAGATGGATTCACCGCGCTGCTACCGTGCTACAGCCGTGTCACGAGCTTCGGGCGCGGTGGCAGGTCCAAAGCCAATACCGGCAGAACTGTGTCCCCTACCCCTCCCCGTATGACAGCCTACGGGTCGTCTGTCGGGCCGTGCCGGCAGACACCATGGTCCGGGAACGGCACCGGGGAGAAAGCACGCGTCCGGCGTGCCCACGCCGAGAGACGTCGGTCCCAGCCCCAGCTGGCCCCTCCACCACGGCAGGCGGATTCGGGGCCGGGATGCTGGAAAGGGCGGCGATCCGGCGCGGGTTCTGCCGCACCCTCCTTCACGCCCGCGCGCGGCTGCATCCACCGCGGGCGCGAGTTGATGACGGCGGTTGGTCAGGCGGTTGGGTACACCGACGAGGATTCCCACGATGGTGAGAGGGACCACAGCGTCGCGCGGCCCCGTTCCGGCGTGACGCGGGGGAGGGGAAACGCGCGACGGCAGGCGCTTACTTACATCCAATACCGGGCTGCCTCTTGGGGGGGTTTTTCGGCCTGCGGGAAGAAAGGAAACGGGCCCGGGTACGGGTTTTCCGATGCCGTGCAACCCGTTCAAATGGCCGGCGGCTGCCGAGAACGTGGTGTCCAATGGATGGCGGCCCCTCCCACGTCCCAGCCGCCCGCCCAGGACGCAATCACCCCCCCGTACCCACCAGGTGACGAGGACAGAGAGCCTGGGGACGCAGGTCGTAGGTATCACGGCGAGGTGCGGCTTTCGCGGGTGCTTGCTCTCCCGTGCGGTGCCGGTAGCGAAAGGGCTCGAGTCGGTGAGGTGTAGAAGCTTGTATACTTAGGCATACGCCCGTAAACACCTACACACATCATGCACCTATGGACGGTCGGGTTGATAGGTGTCTGCAGTATAGATGATACCGACGCACATGCACCTGTATAGGAGATTTACAGGTACCTACGTCAGCGCCGGCAGGGCTTAAAACCCACTCAATCCCTGGGGGGTCGCTGCGTTGGCTCTGGCCGGGTTTTCTTAGTTGGCGGATCTCTGTGTTGTCGCCAAAACTTGGCAGCTCTCCCTCCCCATGTTCATGCACGCGCTCACCGGCGTCCATTCCGCTTCCCACTGCCATGTATTAAGTAGTAGGTCATGTAGTATTATATTTCTGCCCGGCCCGCGCCCGGAATTCCCAATTGAACACCCCCCAATTCAAACCACACCCTACACCAACAACCCACACGCTCGCTTGTCCTCTCCTCGCCCTCGCCTGCAGGGGAAGTGCTCGTTCGTCACGATGACCGGAGGTTCCATTCCCATGAACCCCCTGGGGGGTAGCGGTACGTCGCGCGCTTGTGTGTTTTTGTTTACTTACTTGCTGCACGGGCGGGTTGCGACGGCAGCCAATGACGCAATCCCCACACGGAGGCGCGTTCCTGCTCTTGCTGCCGGTGGTTGCGGCCGGCCGGCCAGGCGCCGCGCATCCCCCGTTTTCTTTTGGTCTTCCCTTCCGTGCCCTCTTTCCCCTTCCCCTTCGCAATGCCACGCCGGGCAGAGACTGAGAGAGGTGTGATCCAGCCTTCAACCACGGGCCCGACGGCGACGCCGAGGCCGAGTACGACCGGCTGCGCGACCTCGCGCGGCAGGCGGCGCAGAAGCGCAACAGCTGCTTCGACCGGGCGCACCAGGCGTACGAGAAGGGCGACGGGGCGGGGGCCAAGGCGCTGAGCAACGAGGGCAAGGAGCACGCGGCCGAGATGGAGCGGTACAACAAGCAGGCGTCCGAGTTCATCTTCCGCGAGAACAACGCGCCGGGGCGCGTCGACGACGACACCATCGACCTGCACGGCCAGTTCGCCGAGGAGGCCGAGGACATCCTCGAGGCGCGCATCCGCGACGCCAAGGCCCGCGGCCAGACGCACCTGCACGTCATCGTCGGCAAGGGCCACCACAGCGCCGGCGGCGTCCAGAAGATCAAGCCGCGCGTCGAGCAGGTCTGCCGCGAGCTCGGCCTCAACTACGAGACCGAGGAGAACGCCGGCCGCATCTACGTCAACCTCCAGGGCGGCGAGGCCCGCCCGCCCCCGCGCCACGACGGCGGCGGCGACCACCGCCCCGAGCACGGCCGGCCCGAGCACGGCGGCCGGCCGGACCACCACGACGGCGGCGGCCAGCAGCACCAGCAGCCCGGCGAGGAGGACATGGTGGAGAAGATCACGCGGCGGCTGGTCAAGAAGCTCGGCGACTGTTGTGTTATTATGTAAACCTGATTTGTTGGGATATCCTGCGCCCTCGTGCGCCGCCATTCTTGCACAAGTTCGTTGGACAACTTGGTGGCCTTGCCGGCCTGATAGCCGGCTGCACCCTAATTAATCTAATTTACGTTTACTTATCTACCCGCTACTCGAGGTGCTTTCTGGGAAGTATTTTTCTTTGGGTAGCTCAACTAGGGACACACGCATCCATGCTCCCTATATAAAAGCGTCCTCTACCCCCTGGTGTGATATGGCAAGGCGGAGAGAGGGCCATGGCCTCTAGGTCAAAACACCGGAAATGGACGAAACGAACTTAAATACCTCCTATAGCTTGGCTCAATGGACTGGAACCTTTCCAGTTACGGGTTCCAACCGCCCGACAAATCCCCAGGCCCGTCTTCATTCCAGTCCACACTCATCCACGATGCTTAACCACTTTGGCTTTTCCATGGAGAACTCATTCCAAGGTCAAGGCATGAACAACTCCTTCCTAGGTGAAGGCCTGGACAACTCCTTCCTAGGCCAAGGCCTGGACAACTCCTTCCTAGGCCAAGGCATGGACAGCTCCTTCCAAGGCCACGACCTGCAGGGATCGTTACCAGTTGGGAGCATGGGGTATTGCCTCCGAGCTCAGAGCAGGCAGACATCATTCCGAGTTCAAAGTATGCAAGACCCATTCGGAGGTGAAGTTTACGGAGTAGATGGTTGGGAGCCCAGTAAGTACATTCCATAATTAAGTAAGGTACCTCTTACTCCCATAAATGCCCGCCTACTTAAGTAGGTACTTCCCCAAGTACATGATCCGTAAGAGGTACCTAGCCGAGGCAGGGGATTATTGCTGATCCGAGCGCGACGCGTCGCTTATGTCAGCGGCAAGGGTGGCGGGAGCTGGTCGACCTCCAATCCAACCAAACTGGCGCGAGCCTCCCAAGCCGCAACGCCCACCAACAGCCCGTCAAGGTCAGGTGTCAAGCAGCTGTCCACGCACGAGACCGGAACACCAGGCTCTGCCAGTTGACGACAGCTTCCCAACTGCCCCCGCGCCGCTTCCACGCGAAATGGCGTCCCGAGGCGGAGGCGCCGTCTTCCAGCCGCCGCGCGGCCGGCCCTCCAAGGTCACCAAACCCTCGGCGGCACCGCGTCGCCGTCGCCCCGACGCCGTCCCCAATCAAGACCCCAGCCTGGATCAGGCCTTCGTCGGCGGCAGCGCCGGCACCGCCGACAGCAGCGCCGATAACGACGGCCAGTCGGACCTGGAACCGCCGCCGCACCCGCCGCCGCCGCCGCCGCCGCCCCACGAGCACGAGCACGAGCACGATCACGACCCTTCGCAGCAGCAGCAGCCGCACCATCACCACGACCCGCACCAGCAGCCGTCGCACCACCCCCCCACCCCGACGACGAATCCAAATACCATGACCCCTCCCAGCTCGACCCGAACCACCACCATGCCGCCTTCGACCCCGAGGCCGCCGCCGCTGCCGCCGCCGCCGCCGCCGCCCAGGCGCAACAGCACCAGCAGCAAGACCCCCAGATGGACCCGAGCACGGCGGCCAGCATACTGAGCGGCGGGCCCGGCGGCCTCATGGGGCTCAACCCGCACGAGCACTCGGACCTGGCCCAGCACCTCGGCGAGGGCGGCGAGACGCTGGGCGCTGCCGCCGGCGGCGGCCCCGGCCACGCGACCGAGGAGGTGGCGCGCCAGTCGGGCTACGAGAACGTCACCATCGAGAGCGCGTTGGCGAAGCGGCTCGCGCGCGAACCCGGGATGCGCCTGGCGGCGCAGCGCCGCCCCGACCAGATACTCAACCTCCAGCGCCGGAGCAACGTCGAGGCCCTCTTTGCCCACATCGCCGGCGAGGTCGCCGTCGTGCCCTGCAAGAACTGTCACAAGGGCCACGGCCCCTGGACTAGCTGCGTCATCGTCGACGGCCAGATGTGCGGTAGCTGTGCGAACTGCTGGTTCAACGCGTCGGGCGCCCGCTGCTCTTTTCACGGTGCGCACCCCTACCCTTTCTCTCTCTCTCTCTCTCTCTCTCTCTCTCTCTCTCTTACCGAAGAACGAACCATGTACCATGTGCTGACTTGGCGAACGGTGCCTGCATCAGAAACCCGCAACCCCACGACGCACGCGCCCGTCTTGGGGGCGCCAGAGACGGGCTTCCAGCTGCACCCCGTGCCGCAGCCCATTGCCGCCGCCGGCTACAACTACGCGTCGGTCACCCCGGCGGCGGTGGACCCTGTCGTTAAATACACGGTGGACCGCGCTATGCACGACCTCCGCGCCGCCGACAAGAGGACGCGCCACATGCTCATGATCGAGGTCGCCGCCAAGCAGCTGGCCTACAACATCCTGCAGTACGAGGAGCACCAAGCCCAGGAGGAGCACCAGCAACACCCGCACGCGCAGCCACAGCATGCCCACCCCCAGCAGCAGCAACCAGGGACACAACCACCGCAGGCCGTGCCCGAGGGCTCCCTGATGGACGAGGATCCCGACGGACCGTAGAGATGTGCGTACCCGTTGTTCTTCTAAGCCCAGGCCATTCAGATCAAAGGGGCCCCAAGGTTTTGTGCAGCGAAAGGGGAGGGGGGCGGGGCTATCTTTAGCAGTCATCCCACTGTTGTCTTCCACCAACACCACGCGTTTTACGGGAGGAAGGTTCCTGTTCAGTAGCGTTTGCTTTAGCACAGCTATTACTCTAGTATCGCTCTACAACAGCGTGTAAAAGAGCGAGGGAAAAAATCAAAGACGTATAACTACAAGATGGGTTCAAATCCTCCTCGTGCCTTAATTGTTTTCGTGGTCCCTTTTGCCTTCCGTTTTTGCCTCCTATTCCGAGTCTCGAAGAACGGCGGGCCTCCTCATACGAAGCGGTACGGTTTTATCGCCCGGAAAGGGAAACCACCAGTAAAAGACGACAAGAAGTAGCAGGGGCGGGCCAAAAAAAACCAAAAAAACCTCGTCGGGTGAGAAAATTGTCTTCAAGGAAGCATTCCTGCGGCAGCAAGAAATGCTCCCCCGGCTCCCCTGGGTTTTCCCACTACGGTTACCCGAGGTACTTCGATGAAATGAAACCGACCACGGTCTCCAGGCGCACCCAGGCCGTCCCGTCATCATCGTCGTCGTGCAGTTTAGTAGTTGCCCGGGCCTTCTTTCCACTTTTTGGCGGCTTGCTCCCCCCCCGGGCCCCTCCCCCAACAATAACAACAAAAAAGAATTGGTACCTCACCGTACTTTTAGCCACGGCAAATGACCCCCTTCCCCAAGGATCGGGGTTCGCGACCGGGCTAGAAATGATGAAGCGCAGAGCTGCTTAGCCCAGGCAATCCGTGATTACTGCCTCCTTCGTGGAACGCTATCCAGATGGCGGGAAAAAGCTTGTCTTACGTCCAAGGGCCTGGCCGAGGCAGCAATACGCTAAACTTGGCGAAAAGGCGCGGGCCGGGGGATAATCTGGATGGTTTTGTAGTTGCGCATAATCTTAGTTCTGCAGTTTTGTCGCGTGGGATTATGGCTCCCGCACTAGCACTCGCTACTCGAGTGCCCCCTTTTTTTGGGCAAGACTTTGTAGTCATCTAGCTATACATGAAAACCCAACCAAGCATCGGCCATACCCAGGCCGAGCGTGCAACCAAAACCGAGGGGAGGGTGCTGCCTTGCATCTCGCCAGCCTGCTCTCGCTTGTTTGGTTTCCGCGGGTCGGATAAGTAGGCTTCTATTTGGGCTTGGTGATCTCGAAGAACTCCTTGAGGCCCTTGACGAGGACGTCGACGTTCATGTTGACGAGAGGCATCTTGTCGTAGCTGTCCTCCTTCATGATGGCGACGAGGGCGAGGTACTTGTCGACTTCGCGCAGCATGATGGGGCGGTTGCCGTCGCTCAGCACCATGCAGCTCTCGGCCCAGTTGCTGGCGACTTGGTCGTCGAGTTTCTGGTGCCAGGGCGCGCCCTCGAGGCCCTCGGTGTACGCCTTGGATCGCGGCCAGCTGCCGTACACCTCGGTGATGTCAATGATGACGTCGATGTAGTCCGAACAGATTTCGTAGCTGGCCATGTCGGCCGGCGCGTTGTCCGTCGCAATATAGATCTTGGACAGCACGTCGAAGAGGTAGGCCTTTTCGAACCGGCAGGTCCGGCATAGGTTGGTCAGCATCGCCTCGAGGCTGCCGAGCCGGGGGATGAGCTTCTGAATGACCTTGCTGAACGCCTCGAAGATGCTGTGGTTGTAAATGCTCGTCAGGTGAAACGTCACAGGCGCATTCTCGATGCCATGGTCAGACAGCTCATCCTGGATACGGATGGTGATGTCTCGCTGGATGTCGAGCTTGTAGTCGTCCGAGAGCCCGTCGACTTTGTGTATAAAGACCTCGATCTTGATGTTCGGGTACGTCCTCTGCAGGTTGAGGATGGTGACGTTGAGGCGAGCCACGGCCTCCAGATAATCGTCTTGGGCATCAATGACCCAGATCAGTGCTCCGATCTCCCCAAACATGGCGTCAATGTCAAACGTCGGGTTGTCAAAGATGTCGATCTGGCCGGGAAAGTCCCATACTTGGAAGTCCATGAAAGACCTGCGACACAGGTCAGCAACCCGGCGCAATCCGCGCAAGACACTACACAACTCACGCCATGGAATCTTTCTGGATCCGGGCAGTAGACTCGAGATACAAGGTCTCATTGGGCGGGAGTTTGTGGAACACGACACTCGATATCGAAGATTTTCCGCTCCTAGTCCTCGGTCAGCTTCGACCTCGCAACCCCCAGCATACACGCCCGGGTTCAACCAACCTTCTCTGGCCCATCAGGAGGAGACGGGGCTTGCCTTTGGTCGGCGGGCCCCCGCTCAGTGGTTCCGGTTCTCTGGACCCATTTTGTTGTTGTTGACGTTGCCTGTTCTGTTCAAACAAACGTTCGAGATTTAGCTGAGCTGGACTTGTGATGATGCTTGGAGTTCTCGACAATAACATTATGTCGGTTCCTTCCAACTCGGAAGAAGCCCCGCGGCCGCGGAGGGGAGAACCCATGGTGCGGTGGACTGGGTACGCAAGAAGAAATGTCTGGTTTCTCAAGGAGCCATCTCGCAGGAACACCCGTGGTCCATATAGTGCGAGCAGTTTGCCTGGGGTTACTAGCAGCTCGAACTCTGGCGTTTGGTTGTAGGCCGAGACTAAACGGATCACCCGGCCCGGGGTGGCGCTTCGTTTGCTACTCGGCGGGACAGTCGCGAGTTTGACGAGGGAGCCAATCTGTCAACACAGGTGCCGACTCCGCGGTTTGGGACACGGAAACGCCAGATTGCGGACCCTCTCAGCCCGCAGCGGGAAATCCGCAGACGCTCGAGTACGGGGAACGAGGAAAGAAATATCAAGCGCGGTCCGCGTGTCTCGAAGGTCACCGCATACGTGATAACGGGACGCGGCGATTCATAGTGACGGTTGAGGACGAGATGATGAGATGAAGTGCAATCGTTCCTGCCATTGACGGTGATCTCACCGTCGTACAGCCAGGCAGCTCGGCGGCTTCAGCTCAAAGGGTGACTCAAAAACCAAGAACAGCCCTGCGGCCCGTCTGGCTGGGGCCTGATCGCGACACGAAGCCGGCCTAATATCCCAGCCCAACAGCTGATCATAGATAGCGCAAGGAACATGGGAGGGCACCGGCAGGCTGGCTGCGCAGCAAGGACAAGCAGCGCACCGGCCGCCGCGCCAGACGATATGAGGCAAAAGCAAGACGAGGGCATGCAAGTGGCGGTAAGCGTCCCGTGGCCGCGAGGTAGAGTTTGATTCTCGGAGGAAGCAAGAAGCGATGGCAGATGCCCTTATGCCACTTGGCGGAGCCGGGTGCGTTCCCCGGACGAGGGAATCGGGGCTGCGCGCGCTCTCTCCTTCATGCTCACGCTCGCGCTCACGCTCGCGCTCTGCTTGCCTCTTCCCGCCGCGCGCGCCCAGGCAACCTGAGCGGAGAGCTGGGCGAGTCGTCCCATATGAAATCCAAGGAAAAAAAAGTATGTCTTACCTCCATGGTGGCCAGGGCTTGCCGGGGCGGCGTCCTCCTACCCAGAAATTGCCGGCTGCCTGAATCCTGAAACGCTGTCACCCAATCGAGCCCTTTGACGCAGCATTGACGACCCGAGACTTGGGGATCTCGTGCGAGTACCGTCCTCACAGACAGCCAGTGGGATGCGCGCTGCTGGCTCCCCTCCTTGCGGACCTGCGGATTAGCGATGAGGCGCTGGCGGAACAGGAAGCGGCCGAGTCAGCTGGTGCGACTCCTCTCAAATCACAGCGGCGCGAAGACGAGTCGACGGGCCGGTTCAGTCAGCGGGAAGTCGTACAGGCGTTAGTGCCTGGGTGCCGGGGCCCGCGCGAGAGATGGTTTTGGTGCGCCTTGACGGGGATCGTCTTTCTCGCGATGACGGCCAACGGCAGCGACGGCGGGAATTGGGGTTGGGCGCTGATTCGGCCAGGGGGGGGGGGGGGCAACGGGTTACAGTTCCAGGGCCAAATCGAGCCAGCGAGATGAGTCGTCAGGGTTGGCAGGGCGCGGCCAGGGTTCAGCATCCGTCGTGGTCCTTGTAAGACACGAGGCGATGATAGGCTGGCTGCGCGAAATTCCGGTCTTGGGGGGGGGGGGGGGGGGGGGGGGGCAAATGGGGTGCGAGTGAGGCTGGGGGCTGGGGTGCAACGTTAGGTAACCCGGCAATCAAGCCTTCAGTGGGGAGAGAGGGGGAGAGAGCGCGAGAGGGGGATAAGAGGCGGAGAGGCGACACGGGGAAGGGAGGGATTGGGAGATTGGAAGGAGCTGGAAGAGAGAGAGAGAGAGGGAGAGAGATCTGGCGATGCGCGCGCCCGCGTATGTGTGTGTGTGTGCGTGCGTGGGGGATTGAGGGAGCGAGTGCGTGCGTGCGTGCGTGCGTGCGTGCGAGCGTGCGAGCATGCGGACGTGATTGTGGCAGCGTCGGATGAAGGCTCTCCCAAAGCTTCAATTCCTCGTCTTGTCTGATATGATCTTCAGCCTGCATGCAGTAAGAGAGAGAGAGAAGGAGTGAGGGACCAATGTATCGATTTCAGCCCCGTCTGCTGGGAGATTCCAAGTGCGGTGGACTGTGGAGTGACATCACCCGGCGCGGGGCGCGTCGCGGAGCCGCTGTTAGGCGTACAGTGCTTGATCGAACAGCAACTCTGCGTGCCGTCCTCGACCCTGACCGGGTACAATTGGAAATCAATCGTCCGCCTGCTTGCCGAGACTGGCAAGTCGGAGCGTGAAGGGCAGAGGCGTACAGATACCCGGGGGCGCCTCCGACTCTGCGCCTGCAGGGCCACCCCCGTCTCCGTACTCTGTACTTGCAGTCGGCATTCCGCCGGGATGGTGGCTCTCGGGCTGTCAGCCCCCCAGCCGCCCAAGGCTTCACTACCGGGCGCTGCTTGCTTTTTCAGCACCCTATCGCAACATCGCAATATGCACCACCGCATTCCATCCCATCTCTGCACCACGTGGGCGTTGCAGAGTCGGATCAGGGCGTCCCTGCTTGCTGAATGCACCATCCGATTTAGTTTTACTAGGTCGATGGATATGCCATCTGTATCCGACTCCCATGCCGGTGCCGCCATACGCCCTCCCTCCCTCCCTCCCTCCCCCCAAAACACCGTACGCCATGCTGACTGCAGATAGTCGCCCTGTGCCAAGGGCAAAAGCCGTGAACAAATGAAACTGTGTGTCATGCCACATCACCTCGCTGTACAACATGCAATGTAGTGGGCCCGTCCGGCCCCGATCGCCTCGTCTAAACCCTCGAGCCGAGACAGACTCGACATCCATCAAGCCATCCCGCTGGTGCTGGGCCGCCTCTGCTTAGTCGAGCCGGTTTTAAAGAGCAGCGATACCAAGCTCTTGCGATGCGTGGCTGTCTTGACCGGCGGCGCATCGACGGCCACGCTGTTGTCGTCCTGGGAGGGAACGGGGCTGTGTTCCGGGATGGTCACGATGCCGGCGGGCTCGTCGGAACTGCTCGGTGGGGTAGGCAATTCCGAGCCTTCTCTCATGGACATGGCCGATGATGGCCGGAAGCTGCCAAAGGAGGGCTGGTGAGGTGGATTGTCAGCAAGAGCATATCCTGTAGAGCGGGGCGTTACGTTGTGGCGCGCTCACCTTCAACATCCTCTTGGACCGGGCGGCCGTGCTCTTGGAGGAGAAGCGGTCGAGGCTATCGCGGGCGCCTTTCTCCACATCCTCCATCTCCCCCGCGACCGTCTTCCCGCCATGGGCCACGCTCTCCTCGGGAGTGGCTACGAAGCGGACGTAGCCGCGCGACGCCGGAACCCCGAGCGTCTCCTTGACATGGGTCTGGATAAGCGCCGCGTTCCGCTTATTGGTGGTGGGCTGGACCTGACCGGGGAGGGCATGGATGGTCAAGGTGTAAGCCGGATCGAACGACCCGCCAAACATCATGCACATGCCATGCTGGAGGTTGACCACGATGGAGGACATGGATCGCTGGTACCGGTTGGAGAGGTGGTAGGAGAGATCCGTGATGAAGGAGAACTCATCGTCTATCTGGGGCGGGTGTCAGAGCAAGAAGCGGCGCGAGGTCGATCGGCAAGATAAGAGGTAGGTAGGTACGTACTATAACGTTCGTCTTGAGCTCAGCCGTTACAAGAGCCTCGTTCCGCACGCGGTCCAGAGCCGAATTGGACTCGCGGCCGACGGCAAACTCGTTTTCGTAGTAGGCGCTCGTCCGCTTGGACAGGCCGGGATTGGCTTGCGACTTTCGGCGGTTCATGGCTGGGTCTCCCGGTGGCGGACGGTCGATGTTCCGCATCAGGTCGCTGCCTTCGACGATGCTGGACTTGGACGAGCGCAGCGAGTGGGCTTTCCGTTGGGCGAAGGAGAGACTTTGAACGGGGAGGTAGGCATCGTTGACCACGTTGGACTTCGCCAGCGGACTCGTGGGGTTTTTGGTCGACGTCCGGGCGGCTCCTGGGCGCTCCATTACGACTGCGACAGCGACGGCACGGGTTGGCCGCCGTTGGTTCAGCGATGCCTCGGCCGCTTCGGTACTAGCTCAGCTCCTGCGACCCAGCTGAGAGGATAGCGGCGGGTCTGACTGATGAGCCCCGAGCCCTGGAGGTCGTGGCAGGACGAGATTTGCGGAGCCGGGAAGAGCCGAATCGGGCAAGACTGGGTGTGACTGGACCCTCTCGCAACGCCCAATACGATACGGAGCTGCTGGCTGGTTGCCCTGAAGTGGTAGCCTGGACGGGTCACGCGGCGGTCGCTTCTCGGCAGGGCTTGGCTGGTGGGTGTTGAGGTTGGAGGTTGATGCTGATGCTGATGCAGAGCTCTGTACCAAGACGGAGGGGGGGCATCAAGGAACGACGGGAGGGAAAGGGCACAACGACGGCATCAAATAGGTCGGGACGCGGTGCAAAAGAAAGCAGCTCTGCCCCTTGCGCTGTCTCTGCTTTCTGCGGCCGCCCGCACGTTGTGCGATTCTGTCCCACGAGGGGGGACGCAGGGGATGGATGTAGTGCAGCCCGTAGAATGAGGAGGTATGGAACTGGGCCACCTACAAGGAGGTACCTCCTCTGCTGGTTATTTTGGGAGGTGGGTTAGTAACTGCAGTGTGTATAGTAAGCTGGCCGCTGGAAAGATGTTTGCTGCTGCCGCTGCCGCTGCTTCAGTTGCTGCGGCTGTGGCGGAGTTGGGAGAAACGGGGCAGCGTCGGCAGGCGTTAGGTATGTAACTACATGTACTTCTTGAATCTTGGATCAAATAATTGGAGGCAACTACTGAATGGCAGAGACAATGTCAAACTCTGGTCCACGGCGTGTTTCTGGCGAAGAATGGGGGACCGCCCGTCAAGATAACCCAGCTCTGCCAGGCTGCGTGTCAGCGACAGATCTTCCCCGGGATGGATGCGTTTCCTGGGATGGATGGGTGACAATCTCGTGTTAAGCGAACGCCGAGATGCAGCAGCGGTGGGACCTGATAGCTGCTGTTGCTGCTTTTGGCGTGGAACTGCAGCAAACGGCCACCATCACGGGATGCCGGCCGCCCAATCTGTCCAGATCGCCCGCTGCGCTGCCTCCACTGATACGGCCTGCAGAACTGGAAGCCGGTATTCTGTCTCCCTGCATGAAGGTCGACGGAAAGTATGAGGGATCGAGACGCCCCCGAGCCGTCCGTCTCGGTCTGATCGCGCCGTGGGCGACCCGCGGCCCCGAGCCCGGTCCTACACAGCGAGCTATCTATCTCTTCACGCTACTACATACCTACGTATTGCCCTTCTCAACCCGGCAAGTAGTAGTGAAGGTGATAAGGATACATGCAGCACGCCCAATGACGGCGGCGGGCTCTTCGTGGCTGCATACAGGCCAAGCAGATTGTCCGACGGCGAGCTGAAAATCTCAATATGACGAGAGACTGACGAGACGGATAGCGAGCCTTCAGATACGAACGAAGTCCGACACCCCATCGCCCCCCCCCGAGACCGCCAGGTCGCAGGACTCCCATCCGCCATCCGCTCCCCTTTGTCAAGAGGCGCGCTAGGCCGAGACACCTGCTCGCTTTACACGAGATAGCGTTGGCGTACAGGCCCTGCCCTGTGAATGGACGGGTTGATCCCTGCAGGGAGGAGAAGCCTTGATCGGCCTTCCCCCCCCTCCCAGCCATCGCCGGGTCTCGCCTCTGCCACGGATTGCAAGACGGAAGAGAGACAATGCGCCACGTTCCTGATCGGTGGTGCGTGGAGGCTCCCACCGGTGGGTTTCCATGGCTAATAATCCTCGATGGCCCGGGTAATGGCACTTCTACGACATCCCCACGCGGCTGACCCATGGCTTTTCCCCTCCCCGGACAAGACAGCCTTGGAAGCGGAGAACCAACGGCATGCCACCTGGATGAGCCCGCGAGAAGAGACATCATACCTCGAGTGGGGAACCATGAATAGCCATGAGCCGCGAAACAGGAGAGCAAGAATACTAGGTAAGTAAAGCAAAGCAAAGCATCGCATAGGTAAAGACAACGTGTTCAATTGCCAGCGCCGCCCGGATTCTGAAATTACAATATGATACAAAGTGTATGGACGTGATCCATAGGCCCCTTTCCAGAAGGACTCTCTGTCCCTGGCCAACGTCGCAGTGCATGTTGTGGTCACGCACCAGCCTTCATCGATATTGATGTGTGCAACACATCGCGCGCCATCCATCCCTACACGGCAGCGGGGTTTGCTGGGTAAAGCAAGGGGCCTTACGACAGGGCCGGGCTCCCGCGCTTCCGCATCTGGGCAATGCCGTTGGCCTTGCGCTCCAACATCATCTGGTAGGCCGCAAGGGAGAGGAGGACGGCCTCGACCGGGACCAGGATGATGGACATGTAGAGGGCCGTCTTGCTCTCCTTGCACAACGTGCCGAAGTGGGGCTTGATGTTCATGGAGACGCGCTCCCACTGGCAGGTCCAGCTCAGAGGGGTGTCGACCTTGGTCGACGCGTTGACGGCGTAGAAGAAGATCATGGCAATCATGGCCGCCACGAAGCCGACGAAGGGCGCCGCAAAGGTGACGGGGGTGTGGACCATGGCGTGGTTGCGAAGCTATAGCGGGCACGGTTAGATCCGAGTGGCAATGAGAAAAAAAAAACCCAAAGGGACGGGTTTCGTCGTCGGGGTTGGGACTCACCATGGTCACCTTGCTGCAGGCGAGGGACACGGCACTAGCCAGCACGATGATGACGCTGCCGACGACCAGGGCCACGGCGGGCCGAAGGTCGAACTCGGAGGGCCACAACGGCATGCCGGGAATGTGGGTGGTGTGGTAGACGGAGATGACATCGGCCGAGGTGCCGAGAATGGTGAGGCCGAACAGGAGGCCGAGCATGGTCAGGCCGACCCTGGCGGCATCGACCCAGCGAATCGTCTTGAGGGCGGCGGCGTGCTGCGGGTCGATCTCGTAGTCGGACGCCGCCGCCTGGATCTTGGTTTCGGAAGACATTATGGACGAGAACGGATGGGTACGAGAATCTTGTTTTTTTTTTTTTTTTTTTCGTTCAACCTTTCCCAGAAAGATTGACAAGGGTAGGACAAGAGGGCAGGCAGGGCGGGTGTCGTCAACGAACAGCGAAGAAGAAGCAGGGACAAGGAGAATGGACAGCAACCGGTTGCGACACACAAACACTGGACGGGCAAGGAGAGGATGGAGAAGCAAGAAGCAACCTACCGGATCGTGTTGCGAGGCCTGTCTGATATGAATGAAGAGCAGCAGACGGCCGGCCAGGGGTGCTCGGCTCGCTGCCGGCCCTCTTGGATGCAACTGTTGCCGCCGCCGCCGCCGCCGCCGCTACTGCTACTACTACTGCTGCCGGTGGGTGGGCGCCGCGCTGCGAGAGCTGCCCGGGATAGAACACACGATGTGTATCAGAATAGCCCAGCCCGACAAGCGACGCGCCTATGCAGGAGCCGGCGTCAGGGGGCCGGCCGCGAGCGCGGCCCAGTCAGATCATGGCGAGCCGGGGTCGCCCAGGGGGGAGAGCGCTTTTGACGTACATAAACGTCGGAGATTGGTTGTTGGCTGCTGCGATGGCACCACCGCGCCTGGGCAGGGATTTTTGTTCTTGGTGGTTGTCGGCGCTTACAGCCAACGTCGAGAAGGCCGGCCCGACCAATGACGACGTCGATGCGCTGCTGTTCTCCCCCCCTCTCCCTCCCTACCACACACACCACAACCACCACTTCATCTGCCCCCGGGTCTCCAACCTTTCTCCCCCTCCCCCCCCCCTCGCCCGTTGGCCCTTCATGATCGGGTCCCCAGGCGGGCGCTGCTAATTCTGGTCAGAATCGTCCGTAATTATAGATCTGCGGGCGCGCGTTCCGGAGGCCATGTGCTTGCTCACTGCTGGAGATGTTCTGCATCCACCACCAGGTGGGACGCTTCGGAGTAGTTGCCGCACTCCCCCCCCCAAAAAGACGAAAGACTCCGAACGGCTGGAAGGTTGCTCCTCTTGCGGGTTGGTCGTCTTTGCGGCCCACAATCGGGAAAGACGATTCCACCCTCCCGCCTTCCACGGAGATGGCCATTCATAGACATGACACAGTACTTGCATATCTTAGACGCAGGCAGCGAAACCGCTCCCGTTGGCTGGTCGTGCTGGGGCGTCGGTACGCAAGCGCCGTCCTTCTTATGGACGCTGTCTACTGTGTACACAGTAGGTCGCTTGGAGCGGACCCTGGGCGGCCCGCAACTTCGTTTTCTATGGAAACCCTTCCGTCCGAGCTCTCTATAGTAAACGTGACAGCCCTGACTTCCCCGGATCTTCAGCGATGAACCTCGCCGGGGATCGGATACTGCCAAGACGAACAATATCGGGGCTACGAGGCGACATAGTTGCGTGCTCGCTCAGTGAATTCTCTGCCCAGTAAGCAGGCAGCTGACCGTCCCACAAGTCATCGTCGCATTCACTTTATGGAAAGACCGCTTAGGTATCTTGGATGGAATAGGTGGTTAGGGTTCTACTTAGCTCCCTACGTGCGCCCTAATTTTAGCCCAGTTCTACTACATACGTACATACATCCATCTTATGGTGGAGGGCCAAACTGCGAGCGCTACTGCAGCCGGAACCCCACCGCTTACGGGTCAAAGGTCCATGGACGACTTGCAATAGGCGCCGTTGCGACGTTGGTGCAGAACTGTACAGATACCCGCCACGCCTCCATGGTGGGAGTTCCGGTTTGAGTTTTGTAAACGACTCGAAATAGACGAGAAGTCGTGTTGCGCAAAATAAAGCACTGGGAAGGACGGTGTGAACCCACCACACCAGCCACATATCGGGATAAGCTTAGAGCTGGCCAGGAATGACGGGGCATGTTCCGAGCTACGCGCCGACTTGCCCATCCCCAACTATTTTGAACCTCCAGCTGCTGAAGCACTTATGCAAACAGGGCGAGTGAGGGAAGCATGCCTTTTCTCTACCAGCCCGGCAGCTGGGTTCGCAAGAACCATGACCACATTATGGACACTTGTCTCGGATGCGTGCCTCTACATGGCAGCTCCGGTCATCAAAGGCAAGACGCTTCCGAGCTCGGCCACTCCCGGAGGCCGAGACGCGGCCCTTGGGTATCAAATGAGGGGAGGAAGAATGCAGTACCCGAGCGGTTGGGTGTCGGAGCTTTTGTGTAAAATACTCCGCCACCGAGAAGCCAACACCACAGCCCCGGTGTCAATAGACCTGTCATCATCCCTCGTTACTTTTTTAACACCGAGTATCTTATGGTTCTCCCAATTTGACTATTTCTTTGGTGCAGACCCAGTTGCAGAGTCGAACCCCGATCTTCTCTCACCTGGGTTGCTGAAGTCGAACCCAGCTCACTTGAGAAGATATTTAATACCTGCCTCAAGTGCTACGTTTACTACTCAACGAGCAGGGCCGTGGTGTTTGCGGGTGAGAAGGCCATATATCTTACTTGCTATGTCTTGGGTAACGCCTTTCAGCATACCGATCAGCTTATCTCGAGGCGGCTTAGCGTACCTAGGCATTCCTCAAGGGCAGCCGACCAGCCGTTCACGCTATACGTGGCAACTCGGGCAGGAGCATAATCCAAAGGCACAAGACGTTGTGAGGACACAAAATCAACCATGTTTCAGCAGTTCGGTCCCGTTATCGTGAGCACAAAGCGGCAGGCTGGGCCTTGGGGTTGGTAACACGAACCTGGCTGCGCCTGTCCTACACCGGGGGTAGCTCATCCTTTGCCGCCGCCGCAAGGGGGGCGCGCCGGAAAACCCGGCCCCCCTGGGGGCCGTCCATTTGAGGTGGCGATCTGAACGGTCGGTGCGACGAGGAGTCCGTCCCAAGCAACACGCGACGTCGTACACACCAGATTCAAGTACCGTGTTTGCTCCCAACATCCGTCTGCTGGCCTAGCTCGGAACTCGAGGCAAACCCATGCCGGGGAAGGCCAATGATCCGGGTCGAGGGGTCCAGGGCACCTGGTAGAAGCCATGCGAAAAGCTGGGCACGTTGCAAGCAAACAAAAAGAAGCCCCGATAGATAGATTGTCTTTCGTGCACCAACATGAACTCAAACTTTAGGCAAGGGGCAGCATCGACGACAACGACGACGATAACCTACCAGGGGGCCTCCATGGGCCAAGTCCATGTCGGTATCCTTTCCTACATGTTCATACCGACAGCTGTTTGCTTGCATCGCATGGGCAGGTGAGACAGGACTTCCCGCCAACGTAGGGCTCTGGGAGTTCCCAGGAAACGATATAATGCGATGGGTTAGCCGCACTGCTCTACAAGCCGGTTCACTGCCTAGCGAAGAAGAAAAGAGAACCAAACACAATCGAGGCGTGACGAGCGCATCATCATGGCGGCGAAGACCCACGCAGCACAAAGCAAGACCACGTCGCCACCGGCCCCGAGACCGGAGAGACCGTCGCGGACGGGCCGGCCACCGTGCCATTTTGTAAGCCCACCCCCCTTTCCCGCCGCCCTTCCTCTACCTACCCCGGCGGCTCGTCTTCTCCGGGGGGGACCCAGTCGAGACATCAAAACACTGACGCACACGCGCGCCGGGACGCTTCCAGCCGCTCTTCCCGAACCTCCCGGCCGAGATCCGCCTGGCCATCTGGCGCTGCACGTTCCCGGGGCCGCGGGTCGTGGTCCTCCGGCCGCGGCAGACGACGGTGTTCCCCCGGACGCCGGGGGCGGCGCCGCAGTACGCGGCCTGGTACACGTCGCCGGCGCGGCTGCCGGCGGCGCTGCACGCGTGCCGCGAGGCCCGGGCCGAGTGCCGGGCGGCGTACCCGGTGCTCTTCGGCCCCCCCGCCGCCGCCGCCGCCGCCGCGCCGGGCGGCGTCTTCTTTAGCCCGGCGCGCGACGTCCTGTACCTGGGCGGCAGCGGCGCCGCGGCGCGGCTGCGGATCCAGGCGTTCCTGGGCGCCGCGGCGACGGCGGCCGACCTGGCGCGGGTCCGGCGGGTGGCCATCGACGCGGCCGCGCTCTGGGACGAGCGGCGAGGGCCCGCGCTGGCGGCCGCGGGCGCCGCGGCGTGCCTCGCCGCCCTCAACGCCGCCCTGCCCGCCCTCGACCACCTCGCCGTCGTCCGCCGCGATCCCGAGCCCCTCTACAGCGCCGACGCGGTCCTAGTGTGAGAAGCCCCTGGTGTTCCTTACTGCCCTCCCCTTTCAGCGCGAACCCTCCTGTGGTACTCCCGTTCTCCTTTGTTGGCGTGGTTTCGGCCGGAGGTGTTCCGGCTCCATGGGTCACTACTCTGGGTGAATATTGACTCGGCATGACGGCAGGGCCCCGCGCTGCGTCGACCACGTCCTGCTGTGCAATGTGCACAAGGCCCTCGGGCTACTGCGGAACGACACCGCCGCTGTCGCCGCCGCCGCCACCACGCCCTTCCCCGCCTGGGAGATTATGGACATGGCCGTGCCGCCACCAAACCCTCCTCAGTACGCCCGCCCTCCGCCCTCCGCGGACGAGACGGCCGGGACAGTGCCCGCGCTTAGGAGGAGGAGGACGGTGACGACGACGGAGATGGCGGGCTCTGGACGTTGGTGAATTCACACCCAGCTGCTGAGCCGTGGGCCGGGGCTTGTTGGGTAGGAGCACCGAGAGGAAATCCCAAGTTGAACACACTAGGCGCCTAACAGAGAGCCCTCAACGACTTCACTATTCAAAAAACGCGGGTCCTGGCTGTTGATAGTAGATGCTTAGACGTTACGGATTCCGCTTCATCGAGTAGAGCCCTCCAGTTAAGTAAGTTGTGTTCCGGCTGTTGGTAGTGGATGCTCAAATTTATGGGTCTCGTCAAACAGGTAAGTTTCCAAGTCTCCACGATTCTCAGCCTGTAAGAAGCCACCCTCTTCGCTCCGTCCACCCACCGCCCCTCATCTTGTGTTTCCTCGAATATGGAATTCTTTAAAGACAAACTTTTCCGTCGGTCGATTGGTGTAGTGGTCAGCACATCGGATTCTGAATGGCTTCGAATTCATCTCGTGGCTTGGAATTTCCGGGAACGGGGGTTCAATTCCCCCATTGACCTCTCGACGGTACCTCCAGTTGGTTCACAGCCTCTGGAGGCTCTTTTTTAGCCCCTCCAACAAAAACATCGCCTTTCGCTTGACGTACGGTCGGCTCTGTATTCCGGAACGGCGGTTCAATTTCTTAATGACCTACCTATGTATCTATTTGTTACACGACTGTACCTTCCCGGGGTTAAGTCTCCTCGAAGGTAGCCTTTTGCTTTTCTGCATCTGTGTTCCGGGAGCGAGGGCTCAAATCCTTCATTGACCATTTATCACATCGCACTCTATCCCATGGGTTCTTGTTTGCCTCACTCCTCGGGGTCGGGTTGTCCGCGCAAAATTTCCACTTCACGCTCTGCATTGGGCATGCTAAATAAGGCTTTTCAAAGGCCTTGCCTTGCATATTGATTTGCGGCTAAATTCTCTCCAGCACCGCCCGGTTTCGTTTGGGGCCGTCGCTGACCAGTCAACCCGTCTCGCTCAAAGCGGAAACTACTTACCAGATGCTTGCCACGAACCCTTTCACAATTGAGCAATCTCATTCCTTCATTCATTCATTCGTAAAATCTACGCGGTCCGCCCCGGTTACGCCGGGACGGGTGATCAAGATGTGAACCAACGAGGGGTATCTCTCCGACATTCCGGCGTCATAACAAGGAATAGGCAGCTCGTAACATTCGTAAAGCCGTCATAAACCGGGCCCTCTCCTAGAGCTCCGCATGGGTCTCTCTCCCCCCTCAAGGGGCCATATACCCCTTCATCCGACGAGCCTGTCCTCCCATCTGTCCGTCTGTCGCTCAGGATCCCACCTCACAGCCGAACGACCGACGGCGGCGGCGTCATGAGACCGAACGACGGCTTGGCCGCCCTTTTGCGGACGGGCGTGTAGGGCCCGGCCTTCTGGGCGCCCGGCGCCTCCGTGGTGTGCTGAGCGACCGGCTCGGGGTCGACATCCATCTCGTGCGCCTCCAGGGAGGGGCTCGTGGGCGTCACGGGCTCGTGCGGTCCGGCGGCCGGCGCGAGCGCGGTGTATAGGGAAAGTTCCGGACGCGGCGGGGGCATCTTGGGAACCGCGTCGTGGGGGCGTGCCTCGTCCTCGGTCTCGGCCTCCGAGCCCGTGTCGTCGCCGTCGTCGGGGACCAGGTCGGGCGGCGGGCTGCTGCTGCTGCTGCGGCGGGACAGGGCGGCGGCGAGGAGCGTGGCCAGCTCGGGCGTCGACGGCCCGGCGTCCACGGGCGCGGGCGCGGGCTCGCCGAAGGCTGCGAGGGGCTCCAGGGGACGGTACGCGTCGGGCGGAGCCACGGCATCGTCTCGCGTGCCCGGCTTGCTGCCCTCGCCAGCCTCGTCCGGCGAGGCGGCCGAGCGCGTTGGCGTGTACCGCAGCGGCTTCGGCGGGTGGTCGCGTGATGACGGCGGGGTACGGCCCTCGCCTCGCAGCGCCGCCAGCAGACCGACGCCCGCAAACTGCTGCGCCAGCGGGCTGCTGTTGGCCGCGCCCAGCCAAGACCCGATGCCGGCGATGCCGGGTCCGACGGCAAAGTGCAAGCCGAGGGCCCGCGCCCGGTCTCTTGGCGCCCTCCGGGGACGGCAAGGCGTGCGACCGCAGCACCGCGCCGGGTACTCGGCTTTCCACACCAGGATGATTTCGCGCGACGACACGGATGTTTGCGGATCGCGGAGCGGCCCTCGTGCTGCCCTCGTTGCCGGCTTCTTTGAGGGCTTGTAACGCCCGCCCCCCAGGGCTTGCTTCTGTACCCCGCGAGGCGGGAACTGGCGGGGGGTGACGCCGGACGGCGGCCGGGTGTTCCCAAAGTGCGCGGTGCAGAGCGCCAGGATGTTTGGCTCTTGCTGGCTCACATCTTTCCCGCGGGAACGCGCTGCGCTCTGATGTTCTTTCCTCGGCAGGCTCATCGCCGCATACGACGGGTTGGCGGTTGCAGGCGCAAGTTTATGGGTGTTTGGGAAATTTCCTCGGTTACTTTGGGGCGACTCCTATCGGTCTGTGGAAGGGGGTGAAGGTGATAGACGCGAGGTAGAAAGAAGGTGGTAGATGAAATTATTGCTGCTGCTGATGCTCGTCTCTGGCATGAGCCACCAGGGTAAATAAAGGTTGTGTATGTGGATGGAAGGAACCCGAGTACCTTCCAGGCGTCGAGTTGCGAGAGGAAGTATGGATGAATGTTGCCCAGGCAACAGCAGGAGCACGTGAGGTTGCGGTCCTATGTGACCCTCGGGTGTTAGTAGCAGTGTGTTATAGGATGACCACGGTCCTGCAAGACGAAGTGGTCCAGGTTTTATCTGCCGAGTAGTTTTTACGGTCCCGGATGCAGGTAAGACAAGAGCAATAGATGCAATGGCTAGATAAACAGACCTTTGTTGATACGCCGGCTCTGATGGGATGTGATTTGGATAACAAAGGGGGCGCAGGTTCAAGCCCATGGGCAGGTGATGGTGAGGCAGCTGATTGTTGACCGGCAAGCCCTTTTTGGAGAGCTTCCTCCGCAACAACCGGAAGCACGGCCTAGACAAACAAGTTCAACTAAACTGCGAAACATAAGAACCCTAGTCACTTGCCATAGAACTTAAACGTACCTGTGGTTACGCGGGCTGGGTACTGGGGTTGAGGGGATGACTCAACCCCCGGTGCATAAAATGGCAATTTCCACCCCCACGGCGGGATACCCGCAATACCGCGATTCCGAGGCGGCCGCATCAACGGGCAAAGGGATGGGGCGAGCAAACAAGCCATCTCTAAGTTTTTGAATGTTTCCCTCTGTTTTTTTTTTATTTGAGCTCTTGACTAAGTACTTAGGCAGTTGATTCGTGAGGGCTGGGGCGCCCAGCCTATCGGATGGCCTTGGCCGCCTTGACAAACTCCCGTATCCGGTCCAGGTCCTGCTTGCCCTCCGTCTCCACGCCGCTGCTCACGTCCACGCCCACCACGCGCGCGCCGTCGGCGCCGACCGACTTCACGACGTCGGCCACGTTGGTCGGGTCCAGGCCGCCGGCCAGCAGGATGCGCAGCTCCTTGTCCTTCGCCAGCGTGGCCTTGATGCCCACGGCGTCCAGCAGCTGGCCCGACCCCGAGCCCGAGTCGAGCAGGGGAATGGCATGGTAGCCTCGCGCGCCAATGCTCGGGGCTTCCGGGAGGAACTTTCTGATGACGGGGACGGGGATCGAGTGGGCCCATTCGATAGGCTCGTTGCCGTGCAGCTGGACGATGTCGAGCTTGTACCGGCTCTGCAGCTCCAGCACTTCGTCTAGCGGCTGATCCAAGAACACACCCACGAGAAGGGGTCGTGAACGCCCTTGACACGCCAGCTTGGAAGCTGCCGCCGCGAAGTAGTCGCTTGCAACGTTCCTCGGGATGCTGGTGCCCGCAGACGACGGGGGCCTCGTGAAGTCGTGGATCGCCTTGGAGATAGCCTGGGCCGCCTCGTCCGTCACCGTCCTTTTGCGCCCCGGCACCATGATCATGCCGATCAGATCAGCACCTGCCTCCGCAGCCGCGAGGGCAGCTTCCGGCGTCCTCGTACCACAAACCTTCACCATAAGGGGCTCGATAGTTTCGCTTTTTGGTGTGACCTTGCCGGCGCAGAGCTGCTGGATAAACTCGGACGCGTCCGGCGCACGCATAATAGCCTCGCCAACCAGGACCGCATTGACGCCGTCCTTGTGGTTGTCAAGAACGTCGTCGTGCGTGTTGATACCGCTGAGAGCGCAGATGATGACCTCTTTAGGCACCAGACTCCGTAGCCGGCTGGTGGTCTTCAGGTCAACTTCGAACGACTCCAAGTTGCGGTTGTTCACCCCCACAACCTTGGAGCCAAGTTCGATGGCAATCTTCATCTCATCGGCGTTCTGAACCTCGACGAGGGGCTCCATACCCAGAGACTGCGAGTACTTGTACAACCGCGTGAGCTCTTCGACGCTGAGCATTTTCACAATAAGCAGGACGGTGTCGGCACCAGCCAGCCTGGCTTCCAGGATCTGGTACTCATCAAACACAAACTCCTTGCGTAGAATCGCCGGGCGGTTGGGCATGCTGTTCAAGACCTGCCGTACGGCGCGGAGATCGTCAATGCTGCCCTTGAACCACTCAGGCTCTGTGAGGACAGAGATGACGCTGGCGCCTGCCAGGGCATATTTCCTGGCCTGGGAGGGGGCGTCCATGTCCAGAGCAAAGATGCCCTTGGAGGGAGACCCGCGCTTGATCTCAGCCATCAAGGCAACGTCGAAAGGAGACTGGCGCAGACGGTCCACAAAGGAGATCTGCGGGGGAGCGGCGTTGAGGTCGTAGGCCGCCTGCAGGTCGCTGAAGCGCAGCGAGGGGAGCTGCTTCTGGGCTTCCACGGCCGCCCGCCGATGCGCGTAGATCCTCTGCAGGATGTTTCCCTTTTTGTCGGCCGACTTGGCCGGAGCGCTGGTGGTGGCAGCCGACACTTGGGCGGTTTGCGCTTCCCTTTGGAGGCGCTCGTTCTCGGCCCAGGTGCTGCCCCGCATGCGCAGGAAGTTCTTGAACATGAGGCGGCCGCCCTCGGACAAGATGCTCTCGGGGTGGAACTGGACGCCCTCCATGACGAACTCCTTGTGACGTACGCCCATGATGACGCCCATGGAGCCGTCGTCCTTGGGAATCCACGAAGTGGCCTCGAGGCACTGGGGCAGCGTCACGTGGGTGCCGGCAAGCGAGTGGTACCTGGTCACGGCAACGCCCTGGGGCAGCCCTTCGTACACGCCCTTGCGGTCGTGTGAGAGGGGCGACGTCTTGCCGTGCAGGATCTCGCCGGCAAAACAGACGTCGCCGCCATAGACGTCCAGCATGCACTGCTGGCCCATGCAGACACCCATGATGGGGATCTTGCCGGCGAAGTGCTTGATGGCATCCCTGCTGATGCCGGAATCCGTAATCGGGTGGCCCGGACCGGGGCTGATGACCAGCTGCGTGGGGTTCCTCTGGATGAGTTCCTCGAGGGTGATCTCATCGTTGCGGACGACGGTGCAATTGGCACCCTCCAGACACAGATACTGGTAGACATTCCACACGAAAGAGTCGTAGTTGTCGATCAGAATCAGGTTGGAGGCCGACTCGAGCCGCGCCGAGGGCTCGGGATGGTGGGGCGAATGGTCAATGATATCCCGGGTGGCGGCCATAGTGAGGGAGGACGTGGACAAAGAGGAGGAACGGGCAAGTTGGGTGGTGT
The DNA here is from genome assembly GCA_029489945.1 of Nigrospora osmanthi. Lineage (NCBI taxonomy): Eukaryota > Fungi > Ascomycota > Sordariomycetes > Amphisphaeriales > Apiosporaceae > Nigrospora > Nigrospora osmanthi. The sequence continues at coordinate 3,128,816 of CP120497.1, forward strand.
AGGCTCGTCGCGGGAACACGAGCGGTTCTTCTTCTTTCTATACCCAAAGAGCGGCGGTCGGGAGCCTCGGGGTGACCCTTGACGAGAAGGTTTGCGATATACTGGGCGAAACACTCCAATTGACGGCGCAGATGATGACTGACGGGCTAGGTTGGCCACTGCCGACAACGGGGGCGGGAGGTACACACAATATACCTGTCAACGGGGAGTACTTGACTAGGTACTTCTGTACATACAGAGGTAAAACGAGGACGGAAAGTCAAAAAAATAAAAGACGGAACACCTCCCCCCACCAGAGCTCCATGGGATGCAAGGCTTCGACGGCCCATGGAGGCATTTTGGGCCTCTGATTCGCCCGGCCGCGCTGACGCCGGCGCTTTCAGGTGCAAGGCTGACAACGTGGAGTGACTTTTTTGCCGTGGCAGGACGGGAAGCTTGGACCCGCGCTTGTGGTGTTTCCCTGCCAGCCATACCCCCAGCGCGCGCGCGCAGAGGCTTGAACTTTTTGGTGATCCCGTAGCCGCAGCTGCTGCATCTCCGGATCCAAACCTCCAACACGGCGCCCTCCCCCAACGCGTCCATCTCGGAGCCACGCCGCTCCCTCGCACAGCGCTTTTGTCCCGAGCCTGTCGCATGCGATCGATGACCAAGGCGCCTCCCTTGCCAGCTGTTGTCTGCAGCAATGGCCCCCCCCGTTGTTGATAAGGTCTATCTGCCGGATCTGGAGCCTTGTTTGCAAGGCCAGACGGTTGTTTTGTACGCCCTCCCACGCCCACCCACGCCGCCGCGGGCCCCCCCAACTGACTGGACATGTCCGCCGCAGATCATGGCGCCTGGTTGCTACCGCGCTGGCAGACACGACCGGCCACCGACAGACCAGCCAGGCCATCATCAACTTCCTCACGAACCCGCAAATCCAGAGCCTCTTCACCAAGCCCAACGCCGTCTTCGAGCCGCCCACCCAGGGCGCCGGCGACAACGACCCCTACAAGCAGGCTTTCGAGACCAAAACCTCCGCTGTTCAAGTCGCGCCCACTCCGAACCCCAAGTTCGACATCAAGACCATCAAGGCCGACTCCATCTGGCTGAGCAACAACGCGCGTCTCAACCTCTTTGCCGCGCTTCGCGTCGTCATCATCGAATTCCAGTCGCGCGCCCGGAGCCAGCTCACCGGCCCCATATCTAGCCAGGATGCTGTCAGCCTCCAGGAGGCCGCCGGCGCCACCAATGCGCAGACGTCCAGCATCCTGCCTGGCCTTAACCTGTCCGGGCTGCCGGACGCTGCGGACCTGGAGAAGGACTTCGACACACCTGAATCCCGGAGGCGGCGCATTTTCCAGACCTACCTGGCCGAACGTCGCTACTTTGCTATGGCTACAGACTACATCTTTACTCTGATGCTGCACGAGAGACTGCCCTCCCTGGCCGTGAACACCAAAGCGACCACAACCATCCGCGACTCCTTCCTCGAAGCCTTCGGCTTGACATCGGTGACGCCCAACAGCGACACCCCGGCCAAAACATACCATGCCCTGGTATCGCGCTACTTTACAGTCGTGTCGGACAGCATTGGAGTCTGTGGCGACATCACTGCCGTCGCCGAGGACCAAGACTTGCACCGGGACGACCTGCAAATCGAGTGGATGAAAACATTCGTCGCCGAGGCCATCCACGCCATGACTGTGGCTTTCCAGCTGCTCGACCTGTCAAGCCACGTACTTGTGTCCCCGGAGCTATTGCAACAATGGTTCCAATTCGTTGGCGACACGTCCTATTTGGAACTCCTCGCATCAAATCCGGCCTTGAACGATCTTGTCAAGCCAGTGCAATGCCTGGTGTGTCTCGTGTCGCTCGCCGCCTTCAATGTGCCGAGGATCCAACAGCACTTCAAGGGCGAGGTGGAAATCGACATGAACACCGAGTACATTGGTTCCTCGGATGCCCTGGAATTGGTTCATCAAGTGGTTCAGGCCGGCCTGGAACGAACCAGCGCCCCGGCCATACCCGTTGTGTTTGCTTGGGTGCCCATCATCCACAACATGTGTCTTTCCTACCAAGAACGTGCCGAGAGGCGGGATGCGCTGCAGAATCAAAAGGCCATCGAGACCTATGACTCGGGCACGCAGATGATCCCGGGCGCAGGGCGACGCAATTCCGCCGGGAGCATCACCACTATCGACAGAGCTGGCTACGACGATTTCCTCGCCAACTGCGGGCTGAATCACGATCTCCAGCCCGTTGAGTTTCTAATGTCGGCTGTGATCGGTGGCGATGGACTCGTCTATACTGTCCTAGCCAATGTAGCCAAGGTGCTAGGCTCGGCAGAGGATTCCATCTTTGCCGCCTCTGTAGGATCTCGGATGAGAAAGGTGCTTTTGGAGCTCCTCGAACACACCTTTTTCTATACGGGGTACATCAACGAGTCAGTACAGACTCTATTGGCGGTGCTGACTGCTGGGGATTTCAATTACTGGCATACCTGCCGGCCGTCTCAGCTACCTCCTAGGCACGATGTCATCTTTCGTTCGCTGCATGACGATTTCATCCTGAACGACATCTTGTCCGTGGCCTCCCGACGGTTCCCCTATGAATTCGGCGTTTTTGCGAGCGTGTGCCGAGCCATGTCGTGCGCGATACACAAGTCAGGAGACGGCGTCGACATCATTTCCCAGCTCTTGCACAAGACGCCCACTCTTACCTTTGAGCTGCCAGGTGACTTCGCTGGTTATGAGTTAGCGCATGAAGAGGATAACACCAACACACTTCGCCTCACCGACGATCTTCCTCTTTTCACCGTCATATCGAACCGCAGGATGATCTCGTCTGAGGAAGAGAGCTTCATTATCCCAGCCGGTACCTATGGCCGATTTGTGGTGGACGAGGGCAAGATCGTGTTGATGGAGTACGAGCACTCGGCTCTGGCGTTGCTTGGCAAACGATTGGAAGCGAATCTCAACCCGTCCATCTACCGCCAACAACTGGGTGAACTAGGCCAGGACGACACGGCGGATGCCATCTCGCTACTTGCCACCGTGGTCCGAAGCGAATACCTCAAGGCGGTAGAGAAGTCTGATGCTGCAGAGGCCCCTGAAGCCGGACTTGCGATCCTCGCCGAGACCAGCCGGGCGTTACCGCGGACCAAGGACATCGTCTCAGTAGTCTGCGAGACCATGGATGTGTTCCTCGAAGGCGAACCTGATAGTGCGGCTCTGGCGGTACTGACGGCATGTCTCCAATTCCTCGCGGCCGCCCTCCCCCTATGCCCAGGCCGAGTTTGGTCTTACATGTCGAGGTCGGCTATCCTGGCCACGGAATCGCGCGGTGGGAGGCTTTCACGATTGGTCGGGACGCTGGACTTGTCCAACGAGCAGTACGAGTTCTTGGTCTCCGCGATACGACTCTTTTCTGAGCTTGTGGAAACGGCGATGAGCAGTTCCGTGCAGAGAAAGGTTACCGTCAAACCGTCTCGGCAGAGGTCCAACGAGAATCCCTGGCTCGGAATCTCCGATAAGATAGTGACGCAGATTACTGTCGCCATTGCCCAGTCTGTCGTGGACATCCTGGAGAGCTCCTCTACCTGGCGGTTTCCCACCGAACTCAAGAGGACTGTCCTCACCCGCGACCTGATCCCCATCATCAATCACACTATTCTTTACACATTTAGCCTTGACGATACGACGAGCAAAAAGACACTGACGGCTCCGTTGCAGCCTGCTGCCAAATACTTTATTGACAGCTTCGTTGCTTCGTCTGCGGGCAATCTCCGGATTCAACCTCTCTTGGCGACTCTTGCCGACGCCACGCAATGGCCCGGAAGCACCATCTACGCGAATGAGCTCAAGGCGCTGGCCGACCGCACCAGTGCCGTTCTGGATTTGGCCACCACGCTCGTCAGGGTTGCCAACTCTTCCGACTCGTCGTCCACGACCATTGAGTTGCAACTCTTCAAGGCCACGCCTTTTGTGGCCAGGGTGGGCGCCGTGAATGACCAGTTTCGACGTGCCGCCATCGCGCTCCTCGAGGCTCTCGTTGTGAGTGCTGGCAAAGCCACAAACGAACCTCTTTCACTGCTTGGATATCTGGGCCCGCAAATATCCCGCGCATTTCTGCAGTTCCTTTCGATACTAGACCGGCCTTTCGATCAAGCCGAAGAAGTGACGGCCATCTGGCGGTTCTTCTCTACGATTATAAGGAACCGACAGCAGTGGATGGCGAACTGCCTGCTTACTGGGAAGACACCCCGCGATGCCAGGAACAGCCATGACAATAAAGCCTCGGACGCTTCACCTGACTCTATCCTCACGGCTGCGCTCGACCGGCTTTGTGCCATCTCGTCAATACCGTCGTCGGAGGCCCTGGCGATTCTGGATTTTGTCACCTCGGCCCAGAACTATTGGCCATGGACTATCTTCAGCCTCCAGAAAAACAACGCATTCTTGGCCGCGTTGCGCAGCTATGTACGCAAGCTGAAGCCGTCGAGCGCGACTGCGAAATCAAGTGTTCTGCAGGCCTGCGACGAGGCAAGGCTTGCCGCTTACATCGCCGAGACGTTTGCCATGCAGCTCTTCCACCTTCGTCAAATGGGCCAGGCCGACGCCTTGGCCAAGGAACTGGCGCAAGATCTCGACTACTATCTGCGGGAGGGCGTGCTCGTCTCGGGTTACAACAACTCCCTGCACGCGAATTTCGCCAAAAACTTCGGCAAACAGTATCCTGGCTGCAGTTTAGACCACTTCAAGCGCACTCTTCTTGAGCCGCGGGCACTAGGCACCGATTACTACTACGCATTGAAGTTTGCGGATAGGATGCTGCAGTTTGATTCTGGCTGGAAGGGACCCCGAAACAACGGCTATAAGAGCGAAATGGAAAATGCTAATAGCAACTTGTCCCTCGTGGACGCCCAGATCGTGAGTCTCGTCTTGTCTTGGCCGCAGCGTTTATTCGCAGAACTAACGGATCGCTAGGCTCTCTTCCGTTCGTGGGAATTCCTGCTTATCGAGCTGAGCAATTGCTTGCCGCAACACGACGCGCTGAAGAAGCAGTCGCTCCAGGTTGCCGAGCAGTGCCTTGAAGCGAATCAAGCAAACCAGGGGCACGAACAGATTTTCGAACGCTTGACGGAATCCCGCGTAGACCTGGCACTCATGCTCGTTCAAAGGGTCGTGAACAATTCGCCGTCGGCCGGCGACGTGGCCCAGCTCCTATCGTCGCTGTGGGCAACCATCAGCAGCGTCCAGGATCCGTACGGTCAGGAGAACATTACCCTTCACCGGACCCTCCTCAAACTCCTCTACGTGACACTGCGGGCCCAAGTACGGGCTTTGGAGCCGCAGTCGAAGAATGCGGCCGACAAGCGTGCCATCGACAATTCAACAGCGACAGTGTTCCAGGCCGTGCTAAGCATCCTCGACCAGACGGTCGCCAAGGGCTTCCGCACGGTTGCGTCCCTGGTGCACGACTCGGAGGCGACCGTGTTTCCCGAGGATCTTGCTATTTTGACGGCCATCATGCAGGCGTGCCTGTGCATTCCCGGCATCAACCAGAGCCAGACGCAGATCCTGAATATCATGGCGGCGCACGACGCCGTGCACGTAGCTGTGTCGCTGTACTCGTGGTCGGACAAGCTGGCGGAGAAGGGCGACCCCGTCTACGGCGAGCTCGCGCTGCTTTTCCTGCTGGAGCTCTCGGCGCTCCCAGTGATCGCGGAGCAGCTGGCGTGCGACGGGCTGCTCAACCACATCACGTCGGCCAGCTTGGCGGCCTACTTCGACCGGCCCAACGTGTCGCCGTTCGCCGAGACGGTTGGGCCACAGCGCTGCTACAGCATCTGGGCTAAGGCGGTGGTGCCGCTGTTGCTTAACATACTGACGGCACTGGGGCAGACGATCGCGCCTGAGGTGGCGTACGTGCTGAACCAGTTCCCGACGTTGATGCGGAACAGCGTGGCGCGATTCGAGGCTCCGGGGGCATCGCGCACGACGCAGCTGGTGACACGCGGCGGCCGTGGCGGGCATCACTACGCGAGCAGCAGCACCTTCATCACGCTGCTGGCCGTGACCGAGATCCACTCGCTGGCACTCATGACGCGGGTGCTGGGGGCGCTGCGGGCTAATCACGGCGCGCGCGACACGCCCGAGGTCGAGTGGGACGCGGCGGCGCTGCTTGAGAACGTCGAGTTCTGGCTGAGCAGCCGCAAGATCCTGCGCGAGCGCCTCGTACCCCTCGGGCCCCGCGAGGCCGAGTGGAAGGCTCTCCGGCCCAGCGAAGCGGGGCGGGCCCGCGGGCACGAGAGCCGGCTCGAGGAGAAGGTGGTCGACCAGCTCGAGGAGGTTCGCCAAGTCCTCTCCGAGGGCCTGGAGTGAGTGGATCCCAGCAAAGGATGGACGGGACGGATGTATAGCGCCTGGTCCGCCAGCCCACCGCCGTTACCACGGTAAGGCCGGCGGCACGTGGGGAAAGGAAGGGCGAGGAAGGGAGGGCTCCTGCATGGAGTTTGCGGCGTTTCTGTCGAGTTTTCCAAAGCGGGCGTGCAAGGTAGACAGCACCAAACAGCAGCAGCATCAATCTCTTCCCGACTCGTGACAGGCGGGGGCCATTTAGCGCTGGGAGTTGAAGTGGTGATTTTTTTAATGCGTCTTTGCCTGTAGGCCCATACCGAGAAATGCATGTCCTTTATATACCCTATGAGGCGGCGACCAACGCAAGGCCCCGTTGCGCCCCTGGATAAAAAGCCTTGTTCTTTTCCGAGAAACGCCAAACGGACCGAGTGGACTTGCTGTCCTGGCTCTCTCAACACTATACAGACCAGCAGGTAATTCCTACTGACACTACGGGTCTCAGTCATCACCCAAGTGCCACGGCCTGCCACGGGGGGATTAGCGGTTGTGAATCATAGGTCGTGAACCCCATTCCCAACCGCGGCCTGCCGGCGCTTCCATCTTCCTCCACCATCGTACACGCTTCGTGGCTCCCATCGCCGAAACCCAGGGGTTTCCTTCCCTCGTTCTCTCGCTCGCTCGCGCTCTCTCACACTCTCTCTGTGGCGATTCCGTTCAAGCTGAGGGGCGAGATGAGTTTAGGGCGTAGAAAACCAAGGAAGGAAATATAAAAAAGTGAAAAAGGTCGGGGAATCGGCGGCCGACTGGTTGTAGGGTTTCCGGGAGGAAAAAAATTTATCGGGGCTGCTGCTGGGCGCCCATGGCGGCGTTGTGCTCCTGGAAGCGCTCGGCCAGGCGCTGCGACATGGCCATCTGCTTCTGGACGCAGCGCGTGACGCAGCCCTGCTCGCGCGTCGACAGCGACTTGGACGAGAAGTCGTCGATGCACGAGATGAAGCAGTGGTCGACGAGGTTGCTGAAGAGCTGTATGTCACCCCCTCCCCCCGACACAAACGTGTCGCCGGGTATGTCAGCCAAGAGTTTTCTTTTTTTCTCGTGGTCCCCCCGGCTGCTGCCGCCGCCGCCGCCGCCGCCGTCTTCGTCGTGATGTTTCGGTTATAAACGCCCCAATGTGGCCAAACCGCGACGAGGCCGAGGGGGGCGGCGGGCAGAGCAGGGGGGATAGACGGGGGAAGTGGATTAACTCACGCCCATGAACTCCTTCATCTGGCGCTTCTGCAGGCGCTGCTCCAGCTCGCGCTGCTCCGAGTTGTTAAGTCTGCCGGACGAGAGGTGGTAAGCTGGCGGAGGCCGGGCCAAGAGGAGCTCGCGGCGGCGGGATGTACGTACCCCATGCCGTCCATGATTGCTGGTTTTTTTTTTTTTTGTTTATCTTCCGGCTTACGCTTGCGATGCGTATAAAGGGTAGAAGATGGTCGACGGCAACGGGTGGAGAGGGCAAAAAGAGAGAGTTGGTTGGTAGTGGAAGAAGCTTCGGGTGTGTGGAAGGTGTGGAGGGGAGAGAAGCTCGATTCGGCGAGGTATGATGCCAATTGATGATGATGCAGCCGCTTGAAAAGTTGCAACTGGGACATGACGGGGCCACTAGTGTGGGAGGTCTAGGAGGTACTTTGGGGGTACTTGCCAGCAGCAGTACTCGCTACAGGCTTTACCAGTAGGGGAAGTAGGCGACTGATGTACCTGTGAGCTTCCCACTAGAAGCTACCTTATTAGGTCTCCCCCCAGCGGCTGAACTGAACTGAATGAAGTTGCGCTGGGGCTGAGCGGATCTCGACTGGGCTGGACGACTTTATCGATAGCGGCGCGATAAGATAGCACAAAGCCAAGGCCCGCGTTGATTGGACAATAACCCCCTGTTGGTCCCTTTTCCGCGGGGCCGCCCAGTCGATGGGTCCTCCGCTTTGTGGTCGCAAAGAAAAAAAGTTCGGGATAGCGCTTGCGGCTCGACAGAGAGAGACAGACGATTTGCGGTCGCCGGGATAGCAGTTCAGGAAACCGACACCAACCCATCATCACTGGCTGTACGAACTTCCCATACCGCACACATACATACATACACACACGACGCGGGGGACATCCTTTTCCTCCTCTCCTACAACAACAACCTAATCGTCCAGGCCACACACGCCCACACATACACACGCACACACACACACTCTCTCTCTCGTCCGACACCACCACCACCACCGCCCACCATGCCCAAGTCCAAAAGAAACAGAACCGTCCACATGACGCAGGTCTCCAAGAAGACGCGCGAGCATAAGGACAAGCTGCTCGAGAACATCCGCGACGCCATTCCGGACTACCAGCACATTTTCGTCTTCAGCATTGAGAACATGCGGAATACCCACCTGCAGGAGCTGCGCAAGGAGTTGAACGATAGCAAGTACGTTTCCCCCCTCCTCCTCCCCCCTTTTCCCTCTCTCTCTCTCTCCCCCTACACTCTTAAGCACGGGCCGTGGCTGACCCCAAGCCTTTTCCCTCCTCCTTCGGCAGAATCTTCCTCGGCAAGACGACGCTCATGACGCGGGCGCTGGGGCGGACGCCCGAGGACAGCGCGGCCGAGGGCCTGCACCAGCTGTCGCGGCACGTGCACGGGACGGCGGGGCTGCTGCTGACGAACCGGGAGCCGGCGGGGGTGCTGGCGCAGCTGGCGGCGGTGACGGCGGCCGACTTCGCGCGGGCGGGGGCGACGGCGCCGCGGGGCTTCACGCTGCCGGCCGGGCCCGTCATGTCGACGGGCGGCGAGGTGCCGGCCGCCCACGACGTGCCGCTCGGCCACACGCTCGAGCCCGAGCTGCGCCGCCTCGGCGTGCCCACGCGCATGGTGCGCGGCCGCGTCGTGCTCGGCGAGGAGGACGGCGCCGGCCCCGGCTACCCCGTCTGCCGCGAGGGCGACGTCCTCGACTCCCGCCAGACCCGCCTGCTCAAGCTCTTCAGCGTCTGCCTCAGCGAGTTCGCCGTCGGCGTCCGCGCCTACTGGTCCGCCGCCACCGGCGAGGTCAAGGTCGTCGACCCCGACGCCGGCATGGACGAGTCGGCCGCGTGAAAAATAAGGAAATGGGGGAAGGGGAAAAGGAAATGAAAACGAGGGAAAGAAAAAAGAAGCAAAGGACAAGGAGAGGAAGAGAAGCGCTGGGGAAGGTTTGTGGTGCGGAGAGGAGGTGGGCAGGTGGGAAGCAGGACGGCGGGAAGGGGGAGGGATTCATGACTGTTCCATCACGGCAACCCTCCCCCCTTCCCCCCTTCCTCCCACACCCAACGCAAATGCTCGTTGATGCATACTTGCAAAACACCCCCCCGCTACCACGGGGTCGGTTGGTTGATATACCATGCCATACACAACATTTTGATGTGGTGGGGGTTTCTGTCTGGTTTTTCGGGGCTTGAACGGCGTTCCGGTAGACGTGTGGAAAGAAGAAATCAAACCCGAGGGGGATAACAAACAACTTTTATTCATCATACCAAAAAAAGGATTCACCGCCGCCGCCGCCGCCGCCACCCTCCACCACTGTTCCGATGCCGTCCATGCCTGCGTACCTCTCTACAAAGTGTGACACCGGCGGCCCGTAAGCCGCTCTAGGGTTCGTGGGTCGCGAGGATGGAAGCATGTAACGCGTAACCCCCCTCGACCGACGACGGGGGTGCCTGTCTGCGGACTCGTGATGATGATTTCTCCACCCAAGACCCCTATCCCCCTCCGGTTTCCCAAGTCCGTCTCTCTACCTGGGGGAAGGCAGGCAGGCTAGCCGCCACGGCGGCGGCCATGGCGGGGGCAGTGGAGAAGGCGAGCAAAGAATTGGCATATGAAGAACAGTTGAAAAAAAAAAGCATACGAGGGTGATTTTGGGAAGCTCCTTATATCAACAGAACACGGACGGTGTAGGGAGGAGAAGGGCCGACGTCGAAGGGGCCGGCCGTGTAAGCTCTCGCTGTCTGAAAAAGCCAGCCGGCGCCGCAATACTATGTAAAGAACCGGGCGTAGCAAACCCACTTACTCTTACACGACACGCCATGGGCGACAAGAGAAAACATGCCCGCCCCGGAAGAAAGCGCTGCGCCTTGCCATCCAAATATGTTGGTGAATCCATGGTGGTGATGGCGGTGCTGGTGCTGGTGCTGGCAAAAGCGGGCCGACAGGTCCTGTGCCGGGTTCGCCGGTAGGCAGATAAAAAGAGGCAAGCCAATCCCCGGCACGCGGCACGCAGATACGCAGACACGCAGACACAGACACACACCTACACGTAGTACACCTCGTTCTCCTTACCTCCGGCCGCATTCTCATACCAATGCGCGGGGAGGGGGGCCCTCCCAGATGGGTCCCCTTTGCAAAGAAAGCCCGATATGATACCCGCCGCCCACACTTCCCCCCAACCCCGCCATGCTTGCACGGGTACATTGGAACAAAGAAACAAAAATTGCTATATTACCTGTCCATTGCTTGGCAGTGTGCCCTTGCTCGGTAACCCATGGCCAGGTCCGCGGTCAGGGAACCATCTGTCATCGTTGGGCACGTCGACCTGAGTGACGGGATAGGCAGGCTCGGTATCCGAAGATGGGTGGGTTGGGAGCGGCATATATGGGTGGTCCTAGTTTCCCTGGACCTTTGGGGTGAAGATTGATAGGTATCAAGCATGGCTTGTGGAGAGTCCATCTTGGGCGGTTTTACCTTCAGTCCTGCGAGGGGCGCGAGCGAGTTCGGTTCGAGTTGTATTTATAACTGGTTTTGGGCCGTCTTCTTACCCTTGCTTACCCTTGGTGACGAAAGGGAGAAGGAAAGTCGAACATGGATTGGGCGGGGGTGTAGAGGCGTATGTATGAAGACAGAAGATACCCACCGCCGAGACAACGGGCGTCAAGCGCATGGGAGCGCAAGTGGCCTCGAACAAGAAGCGAGATTAGTACCGACGCAACTTCCTTGGGTCTTCGTAGCCTCCTTCGTATCCGCGTTTTCGGCTGTCGTCCTCGCGAGATCGGTCGTAGTCACGGTACTCCCGGCCTCCGCGGACGGGCTCGTAGTTGGCATTGGCGCCGCCGCCGCCGCCACCGCCGCCGCCTCGTCGGTCGCGGTCGCCGAACCTGCCTCCACCATCACGTCCGCCCGGTCTGTCATCATATGAGCGGCCACCTCGGTCATACCCACCACCATCGCGACCGTCGCGGTCTCGGTCACCGTAGCCGCCACTGCGGCCGCCGTAGCCAGGACCTGCGGGTGCGTTAGGAGGAGCGCCGTAGCCGTTCTGGGGCCCGAAACCACGATCCCGTCCACCACCAAAGCCACCACCGCGGAAACCACGGTCGCCACCGCGGAAGCCACCCCCGCGGCCGCGGCCACCCTGGAATCCTCCGCGGAAGCCATCGCGGCCACCAAAGTCGCGTCCGCCGAAGCCGCCGCCGAAGCCACCAGGGCCCGAGGGTCGTGGAGGTGCGGCTTTGGTGTAGCCTCGGCCGCCGAGTCCACCGCCGAGGCGGCGGGGTCGCCAGCCCTTAACAGTTCGACCCCTCTCCACGTCGACCTTGATGCGGCGGTCCTTGATGCGGATGCCATCGCAGCCATCTAGAGCAGCTAATCACAGTGCGCAGCAACGCGCAATTGTCAGTAAAGCCTTACCATCATCTCATACCTTGGCCACACGACGGATGAAGGGGAACGGGGCGAGATAGGCAAGCTTGAGGGCCAGGTCTCGGGTGAGGGACATGGTATTTTGGAAGGAATCAATGGCGGCTTTACCTCTCATGTCTTTCTCACGCTCGAATACAACAAAGGCATATCCACGATGAGGCTTCTTCTTTTTGTTGGGCTTTTCGTGGGCATGGGTATCGGTAATGATACGGATCTAGAGAGGCGCCAGTTAGCCGACGAGTGCGCCTGCTGTGCTCCGCCCAGATAGGCGGCGCTGGCGGAGGAGGAAGAGGGCAGAAACGTACGCGTTCAATGGGGCCAAACCGACCAAACTCTCTTTCGAGGTCGCTCTCCGTCGCGTCGTAGCTAAGACGCGCGACAACCAGAGTCTTGAAGGGGTCGCCGCGGATGTTGGGGTCCTCGCTCGGCTTATCTGCCAAGGCGTCAGTCAGTACACCACGGTCGGCTTGCGGCGGGAAACGAAGGGAGGGGGGGGGGGGGGGGGGGGGGGGCACGCACAGTTTAGGGGGCCTGGGTGATTTTGGCCTCCTGTTGCGCCTTCTTCTCCAGCTTCTTGCGATCGCGCATCTGCAGCCAGCTCTCGGTGGGGACGTAGCCGTCGTTGTCCTTGTACGCGTGGAGGGCGGGCAGGAAGTCGGCGACGCCCGAGACGGCGGCCGTCTTGCGCTCCTGGGGCGGCTGGTCGACATGCTCGACCCATCGCAGGGGCGGGCGCGGCGCAAAGAGCGCCAGCAGCTGGGGGGGCAGCTTGTCCGTCATGGCGTGGGAGCGGACGCGGGCAGTCGGCGGGTGGGCTCAATCACAGCGCAGCAAGCGGCAGTAGCAGCAGCGGCAGCAGCAGCAGCAGCGCGTCGTCGCTTCGTCGCGGTCCGGCGAGGTGGCCCCAAACTGACGGGCGGGAGACGGGCGCGGACCCGATGCGAGGCGACTCTTGGAGAGACGCGGACAAAGAGGGGGCGGATGGGGGAGTATGGATGGCGGATGGATGGCCCGAGGCGAGGCGAGACAATGGACAGCGGGTACGGGGATGCCTGTAGGGAATGCAGTTGATCGCGACGGGCCTTTTGGAGCTTCGAGAAATTGTTCATGCCAGTGCCAGCCAGCGAAAGGCAGGCAAGCTCAGCCTGCGTGCCATTGCCCGATGGGGCCTAGCGCCGCCACTCGAGAGCCGCTAAGCCTCTTCGGGCCCTAGCGCGTCTGCCGACGGAGTCCCTGTGCGCAGTCGCTCCGTCCCGGGCTGGGCGGCGAGCCGTGGCTGCAGCTGCCAAAAAGTCTGGCGACAGCTTCAACATTGCATCGGGACGAGGCGCCTGTCGTGATCCTGTTCCCCTGTCCGCGTGTCCGCTGATCCGCCAACATGACCATCCGGGCGCTGGAGAAGATCTCCGTCGGCCAGGTACGCCCTCCTGCACCCCCGCCGCCGGCACGCACACTGACCGAAACCCCCCTACCCCCGGGCAGAACGGCGTCGGAGCCTTCATCTTGCAATGCAAGCGACTTGACATCCACTACTGCGACCACTCGGCCAGCTCGAAGGGCATGAAGTAAGCCTCTACCCCACCCCGCCCGCACACACGCTCGACAGAGATCCAAGACTCCGTTCCCCCGGGAGGAGGAGAAGAAGAAGGAGGAGGAGGCGGCCGTGTACAAGGTATCTATCTAACCCATTGCCCGTGTGCCACCACGCGCAAACAGCTCCTTCATCAAGACGTTCCTGCAGCCGTTCGCCAAAGCGCACCCGGCCATCGAGTTCGCCGTGTCGCCGCGGCCGCGGAAGCACCCCATCATGGTCGGCCACTACGTCAACGGCCGGCACAAGTCCATCTGCGTCAAGAACATGGAGCCGTCGCAGATCCTCAAGAAGGCCGAGCTGTTGCGCGACTCGAGCGGCGAGGTCGCCAAGCGCTACAGCAAGCCCGTCACCAGTGTGAACCCCAGCGTCCGAGGCATCTGGTCGCCGTACCACGGCAAGGGCATGCCGGTGTAGACGCGGCGGGGGGGACGAGGGAAAACATGATAAACGAGAGACGGGGGAAAGGGAGGAGGGACAAAAGAGGGCCACTCTGGTATATGCCGTAAGCAGACACGCCGGCAAACAACCGTCAAAAATATGTACAAATACGCTGGCTGCCGGCATCAGCGCATCCCGGGCCACATATATATGTGTGTATTATATGGATGCGAAGCACATCCTTCCCTGTTTAGACACAGGACAGAACGAAATCAAGAAAGCACGAGGACTGGACTGCGGGCCATCGACAATCGCTGTCGTTCGCCCCCAGAAGCGTTATCGTGCTACAAATACGAAGGCAGCGACATGGGTCACTGTGGTATATTCAGGCACGTGTACCGGCTACGTACTGGCAGCGTCACATTCTGATACGACCCGAGTTTGAAGCAGTTGGGGATGGGGGGGGGAATCATTTATTTTCATTCTATCCTCGGTTGGGAGCCTAGGCTGTATATACCAAGCCCCCTTTTTTTTTTGTCGTCCCATCGTCAATTCATCTCGATTCAAACGCCAAAAAAAGGCACACGCAAGGTGGGTGGGGGGTGGTGGTCTACTGTCGGCAGTTGATGATGTCGACGAAGGCGGGCTTCAGCGAGGCGCCGCCGACGAGGAAGCCGTCGATGTCGGCCTCCTGGCTCAGCTCCTTGCAGTTCTTCTCGCTGACGGAGCCGCCGTAGATGATGCGGGTCTGGTCGGCGACGGCGGGGCTGACCTCCTTCTTGAGCCAGGCGCGGATGCTGGCGTGCACCTCCTGGGCCTGCTCCTTGGTGGCGACCTTGCCGGTGCCGATGGCCCAGACGGGCTCGTAGGCCACCACCACCTTGGCCCAGTCGGCCTCGGAGAGCTGGGCCTTGAGGGCGGCCAGCTGCTGGCTGACGACGTCGAGCGTCTTGTTGGCCTCGCGCTGCTCGAGCGTCTCGCCGCAGCACCAGATGACGCTCACACCGTTGTCGACGGCGTACTTGGTCTTGAGCGCGATGGCCTCGTCCGTCTCGCCGAAGATGGTGCGGCGCTCGCTGTGGCCCAGGATCGTCCAGTCCACGTTGGCGTCCTTGAGCTGGTGCGCGCTGATCTCGCCCGTGAAGGCGCCGTTGGGCTTGTCGAGCACGTTCTGCGCCGCCACGCCGATCTCCTTCTTGAGCTGCTCGCGGACGGGCAGCAGGTAGAGAGCCGGGGGAGCGATCACCGTTTCTGGGGAGGAAGGGATTTCGTGTAAGCGGAGCTCCGACAGGGCCCGGGGGGAAAAAGGGAGCTACACCTCCGGGGGCGGGCTCTAAAGAGGGGGGGAGAGAAAAAAAGGGAAACGTACCAGTGGTGCTGTCCAGCTTGGCGTTGTTGAGGTTCTGAACGATATCCTTGGTGGACTGGAGCGTCCCGTTCCTGCGAGGGGGCACCCGTCAGTCTCGCTGCTCTCGGCCGGGCGGCCTGCGGTGTTTTGCCGCCTGTGGTGGGGTGGATGCCATGATGGCGATGGGAGGGGCCGGTTCTTACATCTTGAAGTTACCACCGACGAAGAACTGGCGAGCCATGGTGGGCGATTGGGGGGGGATAAGTAGACTGGGGAGAAAGGGGTCTTGGGTGAAGCTGGAGTATGTAAGTAGGGTATGTATGTATGCACAGAGAGGAATGGGATGGATGAGAATGAAGAGGAAAGAAGAGGAAGAAGAAGAAGCTCGCAGCTCGGGCGAAGGAAGGGAACGAATGAATGAATTGGACTCGGTCCAGTCGGTCGGTCCCTGGCGTCCCATCGGAAGCTCCTCGTGAAGAACCGGGCGTGGCCCCGTCGGTGCTCAGGTGGATGGCGGGGTCTTTCCAAGGCCTGTTACGCAACAAGCTCCTAAACAACCCCGCCAAAAGCCCCTCCACCCGCCCGAGCTGCTGCTGCGCTGGCTCGAGGAATTGGACGATCGGTGATGTTCATGTTGCTTTAGGATCAAAGTGTTGGGCGGGTGGAGCTTTGATGTCATGCGATCCGAGCCCATTATGGCCTTTTCTGCCCGTCGGCATTCACCCACGCACGAATCCCGCCAGTGCTGCAGGTGCTACGGGTGAAGAAGGAGGCACAGCGAGTCCTCGGCCAGCGCTCCCATGGATGCCATCCTGGATTTCATCGTGCCCTTTTCCTCTCGCTCGCCCCTTTCGATTCCATCCATCGCCGCCCACCCACCCCCTAGGTACATATTTAGGTACCCGGAGGGACATGCAGCTCTACTCTCTTCTCTTCGCTCTCGCCCTCTCGCGCACGCGGCAGCTGTTGAGAGTTACGTATGTGATCTTGACGTTCCGTGCCTCTCCAATGCACGTCGGAAGCTTATTTTGGCATTCCCTGGCCCACTGCCATGCCATCGCCGTCGCCGAAGCCTTTGCTGGATCCCGGTTCCAACCAGATGGAGGCCAACCCGACTGGACTGACTGCCAAGTGATTTTTACTCCCGTGCCGGGGGATACCAGCCAGCAAAAGAAGTGCAGTGGACCTAATGTTTCTCCCAACCAGACAGCTGAGCACACACATTCACTTCAACCCTTGTCCACTTCACGGCGGGCCTGAAGAGAGGGAGAACCACACGGCACTCGGATCCGATGCCTCTCCAAGCTCCGGATCAAGAGACCTGGGCACTCGTAGCCAGGGTTCACAATCGAGATGGCAATTCCCTGCAAACACCCCCGCCGGTGAATAGAGAAGAGCAACACGATACTTCATGCTGAGTGCTGCCAAGTAGCTTTCCTGCCAGGTGTAATAAACTGCCCTGCTAGCTTTCTTTCCGAGACGTGATCCTCCGAATAGGATGTCGATAGTTCGGAATACCGGGTAAAAGACAAGAAACCCCCCCTTTCCCTCGATCGGGGCCGCAATGTTCTGGACCACTTGGACGGAGCATGGGTAGCTTAAGCGACCTCACCTGAGCCGCCTTGTAATGCCCATGTCCGTACCGCACGCAGCCATTCTGGGCAATGGCCTCCTGCGCGGGCCGTCTTGCCGCCCCCTTCCTTCGGACCGCGCTGCGCTCGGCCGCGATTTTCTGCCCCGGGGCCGACAACGAAAGGAGCCTGCTTCGTCAGGGGCCACGGGCCTAGCCCCGGGACCTGACTGCTTGTCTTTTTGTCGCGTACTACACATGAAGCGGCTTGCAGGGAACCCTGGCAAATTCTGGACCGGCCTCTTCAGCCTCGCCCACGGTCTGAAACGAGAGAGTCTTCCATTCGGGTCGCCGACCTCTGGCTGGGCAAGGCACGCACGCACGCCCACGGTAGCTCCGCCGACAGTGGAACGAGGCTCTGCTGTAAGACGTCCATGAGGGGGCAAACACGGCAAGGCCCAGTGGCCGCCATGGCAGAGGCCGGGCCTTGCCGTGTCCCCAGCCGAATCCATCCACCCTCGACCTCAACGGACGTCATTCGTGTAGCGGGTTGCGGATTGGGTTACTTTGTCACTGGCATGTAGGAGGGCTGAGTACCGTGTTCACTGCTGTCCACTTCGTTCTGTGCTACCATGTTCGATTTGATCCCCTCCCCTCCCCATCTATGCACAAGACGTCCATCAACTGCGCCGTCGTTCGAGAAGGCGCTCGTGGCGTCGAATAGGGACCCAGGAGAGCCGCTGTTCAACCCGGTTTCCATACCCCCAGGCTTGGTAGTCTGCTTCGCTCCCAGACCGATAATCTCACTTGATACGACGTGGCCGGGCCCCCCTTGCCGCCCCTGTTGGCCCCGGGATCTCTCTGCCTGCCTTAACCGGGTACACGTTCTGTCCCGGGTATCTGTCCCGGGAGCGTATTGTACACCGCTCGCTGCGGCTCCGTAGAACGACGAACGGCCGCCGCGCTATACTTCGGCGGGCTATTGACGTGCAGTTGATGCCCCTCCAGCGAGTGTCAGTTCACCCATAGATCCGCGGTTTCCAGAACAGTTACTGCAGGTGAATGATGCTTTCTGGCGCAGGTACATGGCGGCGTGGCAGACGCGACTGGCAGTGATCGCGGCAAGCACGCCCCCCCTGTCGATGTTTGCTTCAAGCAAACATCGTCTATCGGCCTCGTCATGCGATTCCAGGTTGCCAACAGAGAGAAAGTATGGTACCGAGAGCCAGCTAGTTTCGAGCCCCTGACGCAACTTGGATCATTGGAAGCGCAAGCACATGATGCGGCGCCGTCGGTCATGATTAATGCGGATATGTCGTGGGGGCCGACATGGCCAGCTCGCCCGGGTAGCTATCATGGAGCCAAGCTCATCACAGCCCTGGAACGAGGACATATAGACGCTCTCGGACACCCCCGGTTCTTCCGGTACTTTCTCCCGTCCTCGTCTCTTGGGGTCATATTCCTGACCGCTCCAAGTTGCTTCTGCGCTGAGGGCCGCAGTCCTCCGGTCTTACCATGGCGAACCCCCCGAGACGCCACGGCGCCTCGCTACGGCTCTGTCGGGTGTTGGCCGTCCTCGCCCTCGTCCCCCACGGTGCCCCGGCTCATTTGGCGGCGCGCCGGACGGAGGACCGGGAGCCCGTCGAGCTCAAGCTCAACGTCAACTGGAACCTCAAGTCGGTGGCCACCCTGGGGCTGGGCAGCCCGCCGCAGTCCACCGGGTTCGAAGTCAACGGCGAAGACATGGTCTGGCTCCAAGCCACGCACGACGGCCGGAGCTGGTGGAGCTTCGAGCCGCCGCCGCCGGCGGCCGCCGAGAACTGGACTGGGTGTACGTGCTCCACGGCCCTTCTCGGTAGTTTGATGAGCGCTCTGTGTTGACCGGGCAGACGATTACACCTTGTCCACCAGTGCCCGCCTCGTGGCGAGCGATTCCTTCCTCAACGGGCCCGACGGGGGCGATGTTTGGAACGACACCTGGGTTATCGGCAGCGCCACGTTGGACGACTACACGTTCGGGGTGGAAAACGCGGCCGGGAATAACCCCCTACGAGTCGTGGGCATGGCCGGGCTCCAAGACACCCTCACCATGAACCGGACGGCCGCCGCGCTTCCGCCCGACGGCAGCAGCGCCGTATACCCATCCGTCCCTGCCGCCATGGCGGCTGCAGACCACATTCCCACGGCGGCCTATTCGGTCTGGCTCGGACCCCTGGGTGAGCTTCGACTTCGTCTTCCCCGGTCCCGCCGGCGGTGCGTACTAATCGAGGTCGCTGGTGGTCCAGGAAACGACACATCTGGTTCTATTCTGTTCGGCGCCGTCGACGCGGCGAAGTACCGGGGCCCTCTGACCAGCATCAGGGCTACCGACCTGATTCTCCAAAACACTAAAGCACTGGGCCTGCCCCCGGTAAGAGGTCAAAGCTGGGGCTTCCAGCTCTTCTCGGTTACAGTATGTGCCAAACAGTGGTGTCGACAGCTCGAGCAAAGCATGTGGGCTTGGCCACAGCCAGCCCACCGTGTCCTTCCTCCCGATACTCCGTACCAAGGCGGCGGGCGCTGTTGATGACCATCTCTGCAAAGGACAGACCCTGGCTAATGCGATGATGCAGGCCGTCAGCCCCAGCGGCCAAGATGTCCTCGAATCAGGTCTGGACCCCCTCTATGTCCGCCCTGCCCATGGGACCCCCCTGATCATGTTGCCGTTCGACATTGCGACGGAAATCTGGCGAGAGGTGGGCGCCACGATGGACCTGGACCTCGACACCCTGAACCCCGTGATACCCTGCTCCATGCGGCACAGTTCGGGCACCCTGGACTTCCGGCTCGCGGGGCCCGAGGGGCCCGTCGTCAAGGTGCCCATGTCGGAGCTGGTGCTCCCCCTGTACCTGGCGGCCCGCACGCCGCCCGAGCAGCAGTGGCTCTGGCTGAACTCGGTCTTCTCCGACGAGGGGCTGCGGGCCGAGACCTGCCTGTTCGCGGTGGGCAAGCTCCTCGACGCCGCCCGGTCCGACGTGCCGGCGAGCCCGTACCCGGCGCCGTTCTGCCTGGGCGACCCGTTCCTGCGGGCGGCGTACATGGTCTTCGACGCGGCCAACAAGGAGTTCGGCGTCGCGCAGTCGAACCCCCGCCCGGCGGCGTCCTCGGTCGTCTGGTTCGACGGCGCCTCGGCCCCGATCCCCCGCGCGACGCCGGGACCGCCCCTCCGCGAGCCCGCGTCCGTGACGCAGGGGTCGGCCCCGCCCCGGCCCACGCTCGCCGCCGCCTCGGGGTTCCGTATCCTTCGGAACCCGGAGGCAACCGAGGCGACACCGGGCCCGGACCAAGCCAGGGCGACGGCCAGCCCATCCTCTGACGCCGCAGAAGCTGCCTCGTCCCACGCGCGGCGGCTGGCCCTCGGGCTGGGTATCAGCATTCCACTGGGTTTAATGGCTCTGGCTCTGACTTTGCTCGGGTTCCGTGTCATGGTCCTGAAGTGTCCTTTGCCATGCTGCGGCCCTTTTCTTCGGGCCCAGCACGGCGACAACAGCACCCGTGCCGAACTCGAAGGGAAGGGCGCGAGTCCCGAAGCGACCGAGGTCCACGGAGCAAGCCGGGTCCACGAGCTCAGCGCCACTGCCGAGTTTGCCCAGCGGGTGCACCCGTCGGGTACCAGCGATGCAGCGGAAGAAGTATCGCCAGTCACGTGCCAGTCCTTCAACCCCCCGGGGCCGGGGTGTGTATCGCCGTGATGGATACCGAGGCCGTCGTGTTAGATGGCCCTTTCTCTCCCCCGTCTCCTAGGCGGACCGGGGTTCTCTCCCAGAGGTATACTAACCCCGAAGAACAAGGAATCACGGTGCAAACCAATAGATGCCGGCCTGCCGGAATATTCAACAAACGTGGTTAAAGTGACGGGAGGGGAGACACGAAGCACTTGCATGGAACAGGACCCTGGCTCTACTTGCTTCTCCCAGAATGCACGATGCCACGGTAGCGATAATGCCGGCGAGGACGATCAGGTCGATCCCGTTGGGAGTGGTTACCTGTATTCAACTTCCCGCCAGAAACGGGAAAAAGAAAGGGAGCGAACACATGAAGACCATGTCGTCCCTCATATTCTATCCACGGCTGAATGAGAGTTGATGATCACGGGCACTAAAATAACACGAGCCAAATACATATTACGAACCTGGAGGGAGGGCCATGCCGACCAGCCAAGCATTGGAAAGACGCAAAGCGCCCTGAATAAAAGAGCCAAAAAAAAAAAGAAACCCTCTTTTCAAGGGTGTGTCGGGAAATTTCGACACGAGCAGGATTTGAACCTGCGCTCCCGAAGGAATAAGATGTCGAGTTGAGGTAATTCGAGTCTTACGCAATAACCACTCTGCCATCGTGCCTTAGCGCCAGTCCGGAAGGAATTGATTCGCTGCCTGACCGCCTTTGTTGAGAAAGGGGCGGCTTATTGCTTTACGTATTGAAGGGTCTAGTTTCTTGAACTCCTGACCGAGATTTTTTTTCTTTTCCCGTGGGACCGTGGCAGAGCCGCAGCAGTGGGTGGGTGGGTAAGGGGGGCCACTTATGGAGCGAGATGGGATGGGACTCGCCGCCCCGAGCGCGGGTGGAAACGGGAAAGCGGGCGCCTCCGTAGCGGGGGAGGGAGAGAGAGAGAGAGAGAGAGAGAGAGAGATTCCCGGGAAGGGATGGAGGGGAAGTAAGCCAAAGTTCAGAGGCGCCCGCGACGGAAAACATGCACTCGGGTAGGGTTTGCGAAATTGAAGGAAAACTCCCCATCATTGTCTTCTTCGTCGTTGGATGAGACGAAATGAGAAGAAGAAAATAACAACAACAACAAAAAGGGACAGTATTGTTGCTGGGGTGTTTGAGAGAGACAGAGAGAGAAGGGGAGGGGAGGATCGCCCACTCAGCTGCTTACGGAGGTATCGGAGGAAAAGGAACCACAGCCATGGCGATCTGCGCGTCCACACTTTTCTTTCTTCCCTTTTTTTTCTTCCTTTTGTCACGGAAGCCGGGGAAACATGTAAAGTAAGCAACCGACGAAAAGCAACTCGGGCGCAGCAGCCGCCTTCCGGTTTCCGGGTTCTCGGTAGTTGCCAATTAACTAACACCTTAGTTTCCATACTCCATTCGTTACGCCCCCCCCCAAAGGAACAAACTTGCGGTTGGCCAGGTACCTACTTTCTTACTTAGGTACACTACTTTGCTTCCTTTTCTTTCTTCTCTTTTTCTCGGGTAAGTACTTACTTACTCTCCACACCTAAAGAGCCTTACGTATGTATGTACTGGCATCCCCGGCCCCCGTACAGCCGACGGAAGAGACCGTTCCGCCCGCAGCGCCCGGGGCCGACGAGGCAGAGTACCTGAACAACGGCACCCCCCATGGGAAGTCATTAGGAACCTGATGCGGCCGCAGGGTATCGGGAATCTATACGTCCATGCTTCAGGAGGTACCGAGCTGGAAAGCCCGGGAAAAGGCAACGGCGGTACCCAGGAAGTATTTTTTGTCCTCGCTTTCGAGGCATTGGAGGGCAGGGTTCTTCTGTCTCCTTCGGACTGCCGACTACCTACTCCCACTCCCTCGGAGCCTGACCGCCCGGGGGTCCCGTACGTGTACTGGCTTGATTCATGCAGATCACCCCCGGGGAACCCCGCCCGCTCCCCCGGGCCGCCGGGGAACCACATGGAATGCTTCTAGAAGGCTCTTCTTCTTCTTCTCTGCTGCCCACTTCCCCGGGGCGCCGAGCGAGTTCTTCTCTCTTTTGTTTCGTGGAAGTATGCTCGGGGCCTTGGGGATGAGACCAATTTCCGAGCACCGGGGGAAATGATGAATGAGGTTTCCACTTCTTCGTTGGCGGAGCGCTTTTCCTCCTCCTCCCCCCCCCAAACCCCGTCACGACGAGAGAGGTGCTAAGAGGGGAGATCACGAACAGGTCTATCACTGTTCGTCCGAACTTTTGGGGTTCTACTCTTCATCGAGCTGCCGACTTCATTGTATATCTCTATCGTGGTGTCGCGACCCCCTTCCTCGGATCACATGGCACCTGACAGGCCGGCGAGGTGCTGGTCTTTCTTCAGGACTACATAACTCCCCGACGGTCGCCGTGATACATACTGAACGGATCACAATACCCAGATGTGCAAGGATGTTAATATAGATATAGTACAGTAGAATAACACAGTATGATGAACCCAAGCCAAGGCTCCCACGCCAGGGGAAGACCGTACCCAAAGTTGGATGGTTAGGCTTATAGCTGTATCAGCACTGCTGATTGACTTAGGACCGAGTCAATAGATTTGTTCGAGTCACATTTGCCTTCGTGTACCAACAAAGGCAAATGGGCTGTTTCCAGCAAGCCTGTACCGCTGACAGCCAGTGTTCACCAGCCCAAAACCAAGCCGACGTTTTCTGCCCAGTCGCCCTGGGCGGTATGCAGGCGCAAGCATATGCGAAGTCGCGGCTTGAGTGAGGGGGGGACAACAACGACGAAGACGAAATGGCTCAATACGACGTCGGTCGTCTTTCCCCCCCCATGGTGCCCATGCCCTACGGCCCCGCCATGTGAAACCGTCACGACGGGACCCTGGCGTGCAGTGTATGGTGGGCGTGGACGGACCGGTTGAAGAGTCGCTGCCGGGTTCCGCATCACACATACCGGCCAGGGGGCCCCTCTTTTTCTGAGACAAGTCGGCCTGCTCCGCATAAAACATGGTTCGTCGTGCCGGCTTCATTAGCAGAGGGCGATCTGGCCAACGGCTTGCAATTCCTTGCACGTCTCTTTAGCACGCACAGTCCCGCTTGTCCTTCGGTATTTCCCCCCCTTCCAGCTCAGCTCGGACCGACGCTAGCCACCTGGGCGCCTACCGACAGGACGGACGACGTATTGCCTGCCGACAATGGTGCTGCTGCTGTTGCTACTGCTCCGCGCCCGGGACCTGCCCGCCAGATCGCTGCAGCGTGGCCAAGGCTCCGATGCGTAACCGCCATTCGTCCTCCCGCCGGCAATCGTATGATGCAGGGTGACGCCAGAAGCATCGGCGACGGTGGGCGTCGCACCCCCGAGCAATAGCAGGGCCGGATAACGTGGTGGTGGCAATCCAGCCCGACTGGTTCGGCAGGGCCTGCAAGAACCCCCGCAGCCCTGGTTGCCAGGCGTCGATTCGTCCGGAGCAGTGAAGTTAGCATGGCAGCCCGTTTCAAAATCCGGCTGGTAGACGAAGCCAAATGCCGGGAGTGACGCCATGGAAGCCGGCACGCAATCAGAGAACCAAGCCGCAGGGTCGCGCCAACGTCGTCTGCCAAGCCCGCGACGGCTCGGCCGGTGGGTCGTGGGACCGTGTCGCATAGATGGCGCCTGAGAGGAAACAGCGGCAGCGGATGCCGGCCAGATGAAAGGACAAGCACGCCAAGCGGCAGTGCGCGGCCACGAGGAGGGAGAGGGAGGAGAGAAGGGAAAAAAAAAAAGACGAAGAAAGGATCCGTGTGCGCGCACACGCTATGCAATGGTTCAATCCACAATGCCCCCCCCGGGCTCTAATATGCATTGACAACTAGTAGAAGGGGAAAGATCCAGGGTCCAGCCTCGCTTGGCCACCAAGGACGTCTTTGAATCGTAAATCTCGTGTAGGTAGGTACAACAGCCGCATCTCGCTGCGACTGCGCCAGCGGCTTCGTCATATAATGCCTCCGGGCGGGTCGTACGCGGGCCCGCGAGCCGATGCACTGTGCAGGCCGGCGCTGCCAGGCGCATCCGAGTCGACCTGCGCCGTGTTGGTCTTCCGCAGCATGAACATGGGCTTCTTGCCCTCCTTGTCCAGCTGCTTGAAGAGAATAAGGGGTTTCTCGTCCAGGCCGAGACAGCGCTCCTGGTCGCCGTAGACAATGTAGAGGGCGTACTGATCCCACGGCGCGTTGATTTGGTACTTCCGCAGCGCCGCGGGGAGCACCTTGTAGCACGGATCGTCCATGCTGACCCTGAACGACTTGAATATCTCCACCGACGAGGACCCCGAACCCGGCGTGTCGGGAGCCGGCGTGTGCCCCCGCCGCGGCGCAACCGGCTGCTGCTGCTTCCCCGGCGCATTGTAGTTGTGCTCGTTTTCGGTAAAGGTACTGCGGGCAGAGGGCGTGGGCTGGTCGGAACGGTAGGAGCGCGAGCCCAGCGTTGCGCTGCCCATATTCGGCGGCGAAGTGGGGGATGGTATGTTGGGCGAGTAGCCGGGCGAGGTGGCCTGGCCCGAACCATTCATGGCAGCCAGGTGGGAAGACGATAGGACGGCCCTCTCGGCCGCGCTCGCCGGATCGAGGGTTTGCTCTACCGACGGCCGCTCGTGAGTAGTCTGCAGGTACGAAGGAGAGGCATTCTTGGGTGTCGTACCCAGCACAATCTTCTTGGTGGAGTACTGCCTTTTCAGGCCCCCTCCCGCTGACGACTGCACCGACGAGGGCGTGGGCGCCGGCGGCGATATCGTGGTCTGCTCGTAGCTATAGCCCTGATTGTCGCGGCTTGCGACGTTGGGCAACGGTTGTTGTGCGTTCTTGGCGAGGCGCAACGCTGGTAGCATATCCTCCCGTAGCCGCCTGTAATCCTCCGTCAAGCGTCGGAGGTCCTGCTCGACCAGGCTCATCCGCTCGTCTCGGAGTCGCAACTGCTCGACTAAGTGTTTTATGTCCTTCAGAGTGGCCGTCGCATATTGAGCCTCGGCATCGGCGGCTGTGCGCAGCAGCTGGTTAGTCGGTGCTGCCCCAAGGGAGAGAGAGGGTGGGGAGAAAAGGAAAATGGGTAGGTGTCGGGCTTACAAAGAGGAATATAGTGGTCGCTTTCTATAGGGATGTCTTGGGCCTTCTTAACGTCGTAGACACTCTTGAGGATTGTTAGACGGTGACCAACACTGGTAACCCCCATGGACTTGAGATCGTCGTGGAGCAGTGCCACCAAAGCCTCGCCGACAATCTCGTTTTCTGGAACTCGCGGGTTAGAGTTTGCAGGTTCGGGAACGGCCAGAAAGCCGGATCAGCGGCGCTACGCACCTATGAAGCGGTCCGAGTACTGGTCCAAGCCTATGGTGGCAATGAAGTCGGCGCATTCCTCCACAGTCCACTCGGTAATGATGGTCTCGGGTAGCCGGTCGGCGCTGCTGCGATGACCATAGGTGGTCGGGGTGTGCTCGGTGGAGGAACGGCCATCGGAGTCGGTAGGGGAGATTTCGGAATCGGTCGCCAGTACAGGCGAGGCAGTGTGCATGCTCCTCTCGTACTCGTCGTCGGCGTCCGACTCGGCATACGCGGTTCCCGAATCGAAATTCATCGTGGTGACGTGTGGCTGGACGGCAGAGCTGCGAAGGGGGAGGGGGAAGCGAAGGGAGCCGGCAGGGTGTCGTTGGTCGACGAAGCGGCTCGTCTCGTTCCTTTTCCCGGGCTCGAAGCAGGCGACACGGGTCGTCGGTTGCTAATCAAGGGCGGCGAGGCGCAGAGAGCAGACAGACGGGCGTCGAGCGGGAGACAGGTTGGCCTCAACAGGTGCGATGGGGGGGAGGCCCAGGTGGTGAGCGAGAGTGTGATCGGGCGGCAGTGGCCAGCGGGGTGGGAGAGCCCTTTCGCGGAGGTCAATGGTGGATGTGTTGAGAGCCTCGGACAGGTCGAGCTGGATGGAAGAAGCAGCAGTCGCAGGTAGCAGCTAAGTTATTAGCAGCAAAGCAGCGGGACCGGCAAGGGCTGACAAAGCGGCTTCCTTCGATCCTGCTGTACCAGGGAGGGTAGCTCGAGGTGAGGTTGGGTGGGTATGAAATTGTCCCAGGCGGGCTTCCTTGGTGGAATTGGGGTATCGTAGGCTTCGGCAGGCGATGCACCCAAAAAGCAGGCGCAGGCGCGGGCGCGGGCGCGGGCGGGCGGGACTCTCTGACACACACACACACACACACACACACACTCTCTCTCTCTCTCTCTCTCTCCCTCACACACACACATTCACACACCATACATAGGTACACACAGAGTCTCCCACACAAGCATACACACCACACAGGCGCGCGCGCACACACACACAGACACGCACGTACGCACACACACACACACACTGGATACTATCTCGCTCTCGTCCGCGCTCTTTCTTCGTTCTCCCTTCTCTCTGTCTCTTTCTCGGGCAAGCTGAGTTTTCTCTTTCTTAGCCGAACTGAATTCGGGTGCGGTTAGGGTGGGAGCAAGAAGAAGAAGAAGGGGAAAGGGTGGTAATAGTGGTGGTGGTGGTGGTGAGTCGGCCACGAGTGAAATGACCGTAGGTATGTGTCGTCGACTCAGACGAGACGGATGAAGCGACAAACAGACGGACCTTAAGACAGATGGAGAGACTCTTTGTGTCGTGGGTATGGATCGTAGTGTAGGTAGGTATGCAGGTAGGTAGCGCCTCCGCAAGCACGCATAGGCCGGTATGTACAGGTTGGTAATAGGGCGGGTGGAGGGGGGTGGTGGACAGGTAAGAGGTACGATCCCATGGGATAGCCTGCTAGCCGCCCACCGCCATGCCTCTTTCTCCCCACCCTTTCTGTCTTTGTCTTTTTATTTCCCATGCCATCATCCATCCATCCCTCCAGCCATGCAGCCCTCCATTTCCACGCGCCGACAACCCCATCCTGGATGGCAGCAGCCGCCAGCAAGCCAGCTAGCTGGTCTGGTGAGCTGCTGGTTGCTATGGGCTACTACCACCACCACCACCACCACTACATAGTTCTACTCCCTGAGCCCTGGCTCTTGGATCCCTACAAGCCAGCCCGCGTTCCGCCCGGCTTCTGGCTCGTCGCCTGTCCATGGCTTGGCATCCAGGATGGGCTGCAGCCAGTGCCCGGTTGGGCTGAGCGGAAGGTGGGAAGGGTGCAAAGTGGACCAGCACGAGAGGGATCGAAGAGGTCGGTGCTTGTGCTATCTCTCGCCGTGACCCGTCTCGCGACTGCGCCGGCTGCCCCTGGCCATCCATCCCGGGGCTACCTACTGTTGTTATGTAGGAACAGATCCATGGAAGTGTGTGGTAGGTACCTCTCTCCCACGGGTGCTACCGGGTATTACATGCCCTCCCGACCATGGATGGGCTCTCCCACCCTGGATGCCATCCATCACGCCAGCCCGGGCCTCCAGCTACCTTACCCCGTGTTGCCCGTACCGTTTGCTCCTTGGAGGGCTTCCCCTCCCCTCTGAGGGACAGAAGGAGGGGGAAGGACCGGGTGCTACTCATGGATCACGGCTTTTCCATCCCCGTCCATTCCCAGGGGGCAGCGAGTGTGTGTCCCCCCTTCTCCCCGGGGGAGGGGTTTGCGAAAGACGATTTGTCTGCCGTGACTGGTCCAAAACTCCATGGGCGACGATAGCGATGATTGAATCTACCTTCCTACCTACCTACTTACCTAGGTACTCCATATGGACCTCATTCCTTGTTCATCCATCCCATACCACTACACGTTACCTTCACCGGCACCTGGAATCTATCTAGTACCTACCTCTGTACCTACCAATGTTACAATACCTACTTTACTTTTACGTCTACCCCTACCTTTTGGAAGCTACATGTACATATGTAAGTACATACCTATTGTACATGTACCCTTGGATATTGAAGCTTACTTAGGGTTATAACTTATGGGTTGGATGTACACGTTCCCCCCCCTCCAACGTTATTTCCGTACGGTTCACCGTCCCGCGCTCATCATCCATCCTCTCCCACTTCCATGTCCGCGCATCCATCCACTCGCTAGGACGCAGACCCATGCCCACGCCCACACCCGCGCCCACTTCGATTTCCTTTGTACCCCCCAGTGACAGGGCTTCATCCCAGTCCAACAGTGGACGCGTACCTGGGCGAACCTCACGCTCGTCCCTCTTGGTATGGAACCTTCTACTTCTCATGTGTACTACTGCTACTCGTGTGCCGCTGCTCTCGGCCCTGGGCTATTTTCGTCCTGCTCGTCCTAGCGGGCAGGAATCAACCCTCCAAATCCCCCATCTTCCCGCTCTCATCATGGCCCATCGTGGCCGGCACACCACGTTCTCCTGAAGCCGCCCACGGCTCATGACGAACAAGCTTGCACCTGGGAACCCCCGTCTTCATCCGAACTCCTGGGCAGGACCGGTCTTCTCCCGTCGCTCTTCGGTCCCCGCCTCCCTGCGCCCTTTTCCCACCAAGGGGAGAGGGCCTCTTCATGATACCAGCTGATGCAGATGGATGGATGGGCCTGGACGGCATGAACCCCCCCGCCCGGGCGTTGCTATTCCCCTCATTGGCCCGGCTCCATCCACACTGCGCTTTTGGAGTTGACGATGGAGTCGCTGGCCTCCAGCACATCCATCGCCCGGCCGCCTCTCGCAGTCCACCCACCACATACATGGCTGGCCGTCCTCCCCCAGCATCGGATTCCCCGTCCGCGCCGTCGTCGCTCGGAACAAGCTTGTCGGCCGTGTTGCGCGCGCTAGCTGCACCGTTATGCAACCACCCGACTAGTGGAAATGTGACCCTTTTCGGGGATCGCCAGGAAATCACCGCCCGTCTCATTTAAGCTGCCGCCGCATTCGACCACCGACGGCACGTCATGTTGCATTGCGACCGTTTTGCGCTGGCGGCTTCGGGCCTCGCTCCTGATTCATCCCGTGCGCAGCGCCGCCGGCGTCGCACGCTTTCTCCTGCCTGCCGCTTCCCGGCCTGCCTTTCCGACGGCCGCCTTTAGCCTTTTCGTTCTAGAAGCTCGCCCGCGCCACTTTTCATCACGCCCGCTGGACCGAAATCTCCTGCACATTTTGTTTGCCTGTCGTCCGCCAATGCGCCTTGTCCCGCGGCTCCAGCAATATCCGAGAGGCCGTGGAGCCACCTCTTCACCTCTCCTTTCCCGATGTGGGCGCCTGAAGCAGCTGTCACTACGTCAGCCCGTCAGCCCGTCTCGTATGTACACGCCCGGCGCCCTTGGCCCTCCCGTTTCGTCTCATGGCCGGCTTCGGCCACTGGGCCCTTCCGGGACCCAGCACCTTGGCGATTACGAACTCTCCAATGGCCTGCCGTCGGGTTGGCTCGGTGCGATCGGGGCTCGGTTGAAACAGACATGGGGGCAAGTCATACAAGTTTCACCTATTGGCCGCCTCTTGGGCGTCGGTGTCAGACTGGATGATCGACCGCCACACTGACCCCCGAGGAGACTGGCCTCCAGCACCCATACATACTATATAACCTGAGTGGGCCGGGCTTTACAGTGACGAGCCTGAAGTCTGCTAGCTTCGTGATCTGCCCGATCGGTGCCGCTTTTCGCATATGCAAGTGCTGTGCGGCTGACGGCTTAATCTGAACGTCCCGTCGACGGAGAAACGCGCGAAGTCGCATAATAGCCTCCTCTACCTAGGCACGAGATCGTGCCTGGGATTGGCCGCCTCGACATGACCCAAGACAGCGGCTACTGCCGCCGATAGGATCTGAGCGAGGGGGTGGATGGCCACCTCTGACACTGCATGTGCATGGGTCCCTGGGACCCCCGGACAATTCGACGATAGCCCTTGTGTGCTGCATGCCAATTCCAGCGAATCTACTCCGTAGCAGCTACACCTAGACAGACTGGCCTGCCATTCCTACGTCTCCAGCCATCACCTCACACAGGTATGGTCCTGGCTCTTCCCGGTCGTATCGACCCCTACGCGTGCTGTAATTCATCTCGGCTCTTCCAATGGTAAGCAAATTACCCATTACTGAAAGTCGACCCAGGCTTGTGCTTATCCCAGCAAGGCCGATGTTGGTTCCTGAGTGTATGCCGACATACATGATGAATTGACTGGCATAAGCAAGATAGGTAAGTACTGGGAGGCGCTTAAATGGCCAGAGTGTCAAGTACCGATCCAACATTACTATCAAGTCTTCTGGTCGAATCAGCCACTGTCCCAGTCTCCCTCGTTCCAGTACCTATCTTGACCTACCTGTCTTGCCTATGCCAGTCATTTCAAGGTAGTCAAGACGAGCGTCCCTTCTAGAAGGGACCTGGAATGACACTATCTTCCCTTCAGCCTCTTCATCGTTGTTCTTAGTCGGCCATCGGTCACTATCACTGAGGCTCTCCTCTTCCTGGCCAGCCCGTACTACGAGCGCCGTTCGGAATGTCTAGAACGGCTCCTCGGAGTGAAATCGACCTCAGCAGTACTGTGCACGGATAAGTTTTAGTCGTTACCCTTACACTAGTAGTATAAGGTTACTGCGCCCCGTTCTACGCCACTTACTACGATCTAGTTCGAGGACTCGTAAAAGAGTGCTTCGACCTGATCGAAACCTATAGAAAACGTATACCTCCAGTTAGGAATTCTAAAGTTTCGTGCTAAACTCCTTCTACACTAGGTTACTGATCCCGATGTTATAACAAAGCGTGTTCTACTTATCGACCGTTGTTATCAGTTAGCGTCTCTACATCTGTTAACCTCTCGTAGCCGCGAAACGGTGCTTTCTAAGGCTGAATACACAAGGAAAGCTTAAAGAAGTACGAGGGATACGAATCGATCTGTTCCCATGCCGAATATACCCCCTAGTCATAGCCATTGCGAAGATTCTTGTTGCAGTCAAGGCTAGCTCGCTTTCCAGAGCGGTAGGTACATCTAGCGGTCATCGCTTCGTCGTGGGCCAGTTATGGGATCTTCCAAGTGATCATGTGCGGCGGCCATTCATAGATTAAGCAGATCTTGGGTCGTTCCAAGTGAAATGAAGGACCAATATGGCCGTAGCCTCCTTTCGATCGACCGCCTGTTCATCTGTCTACCTATCGCGCGAAGCACCGCTCGCCTGCGGCACCGCCCGACCACCGAAGCAAGAACACTCCTTACCTACGTGAGCAAGATCCGCTTCGGGGGTGCATTGGCGGGCGCCTCGCCGTAGCACTCAAAGACACCGACACGTTCGTACTCGTCGGGGCCGTTGGCGAGGAGGACGAGGCCGTAGTGGACGCGGAGCCGGCGCTCGCCGCCGCCGCCGTCGCCCGGTGGCGGCAACGACGCGGTAGTAGTGGCCCAGGGGAAGGGGCACGCGTTGGCTGCGGCGTCGACTCCGTCGTTCCCGCCGCCGCCGCCGCCGGTGGGGAGGACGACGACCTCGTCGACCAACAGAGCCAGCGACAGCGGGGCCGGGTGGTCGAAGCGGTACTGGCCGAAGCGGTCGGCGTTGTCGATGATGCCACGCCCCAGGAGCCGCGGCCGCGGCCGCGCGCCCTCCTCCTCGTCGTCGTTTCCGTCGTCGTAGAGGTAGCAGGGCCGGCTGAACTGCCAGTCGGCCTTGTCCCAGGCCGCCGCGACCAGGGTACCGCAGGGCAAGGCCACAAACAAGGCCTCGGCGGCCGGGTCCCAGCTCTTCGCCGAAAGGAGCTCCACGCGCGGTCCGTCGAAACGGGCGCACCGGATCCGAAGGCCGTCCGGCGTGGCCTCCTCTGCCTCGAAGTCCTCGGCCATGACGGCCGCCCGCGTGTTGCTGAGGAACATTTTGGGGCCGTACCAGGCCGCCCAAGAGCACGACCAGAGCCGTCTCGCACCCCCCTCCCGCTGGTAAGTCACGTCGCCAAGCCATATCAGGTCCTGGGGTATGTGTCCGATCTGAGGGTTCCAAAGCCGTAGTACGCGGAGCTTGGCTTCCTTGCGCTGCACAAGGCCCTTGATCGCCTCCATCTGATCATGTTCGTCGTCCACATCGCAGCGGGAGAAAGCTTCCAGGACCTCGGACCACTTCTTGGGCGTGGCCATGACGCAGTCAGCCCATACCTTGCCATAGGAGCTGTGGGAACAGATGTGAGGGGAGTGGTGGCAGCTCCAAATGAAGTCGCCCGTATCCAGGTAGAACATCTTCCGGCGGGAAAGTAGACGCTCCTGAAAAGCCCAGGGGTCACTGAGCAGAGGTCGGACGAAGTGGCTCAGGTTCCTGATCATCGGAAGTCCATCGGGCGAGTACCGCGTTGAACGTGCCGCGTGAGCATTCGCCCGACCGGACTCGGCGTATCCATTGTCCAAAGGGACCGGCGGAACTGCCACGGCGATGTTGAGTTCGGCGTATTCGAAGACATCGGCAATGTTGTCAGTGCCGCCTTGGCTGTGTTCCACGTCCTCTTCTTCCCACGCGCAAAACCTGTCGATCCACAGATAGCGCAGGTCCAGATAGCGAGCAATCCTCGCGGCCTCCTGGTAGGCTTCGGGCATTTTCTCCAGGTCAATGCCATTCTTGTGATTGGTTATCTCTGTCTTCGTCCCCAGGCGTGGGGTGCTCGAGTCCCGGGGATAGCTGAGGGTGGCCCATTGTACGTTGGCCAGCCCAATGGCGTCTCGGGCTTCGTCGCGATGCACCAGTCGTACGGTGTCAGACGCGGCCAGGCCGATGTCTATGAGCAGCAATGGCAGTCTGTTGGCGTCATCGCCACGGTGTTTTGCGCAAGCGTCGTGGGCGTTGCGACATATGTCTAGCAGAGACTGAGCGGCGCGCGTTTTGGATCCCATGTTGTCCTGTCTGTTCCCTACGTACAAGTTTGCCAGACGGCGACACCGTGAGCGCGTGGGCATATAGGTAGCGATTGCTGGACATAGTTCAATGACGGGAATCCGGCCTTTGTTTCCTCTGGCAACTGGCAACCCTGCCAGCCAGGCTGTCCATGCTATCGTCGTGGGTGAGCAAACGGCCTCGGAAACTACTTCAATGAACCTTTATCGAGCCGATTTGGCAGCATCTTGGAGACGCATTCATCCAATTCGGTCCCGCCTAGTCACCTGTGAACTCGGTAGCTCGAGGTCCTGTGGCTGCACCATGTGCGCTGATCACGGCCTCTGGACTGGTCTCTGTGTCATTCCGAGATAACCGGCGCGATGGCGACAATAGCAGGCGCGATAGGACGCGGCCAGCGTACGAGGCGTACGAGCAACATCCCAGATGTAGATCAGTGGCGGTTGAACCTTGTCTCTTCCCATCGTCTGGTCCGCATGAACCGGGGAACAGGACAGCCATTCAAACCTACCTATCAGTCTACCAAGGTCATGGGTTCCCATCTACACCAAAAACCGCGCACCACCCGGCGTCTCATAGTACTTACCCGTGAGATAAGATTCCTGATCCATGTCAGCAGAGGGCACCTTGAAGCATCTAGATGGCCGTGGGCCTCCTCGTGGCCCGGACTCACCTATAGGACCTGGAAGCGAGCTCAATATTCGATCCCTGGCGAACCAAAAGATCAGACAATCCCATACCAAGTTCAAGTGGTAACCACTTGCTGGCTCTGCATTACGGAGTGCAGCCCCTGCTGGCATGAGGCTCGGACTCCCAAGTCCCTGACAAGTCACATCCAAGCAGCCAGTTACGGGGCGTTTCTGATTCGGAGCTCTTCTAGGAACCTCCGCCAACGCACGGATTCCGTATCCATTACCTCCATGCCGGATCTCGGACGAAAGCCTTGGAGGATTCTTCCCCCATGAAGCCCACAAGAGCTCAGTGTAGTGACCCGGAGCCCGACGGCGGACACCAAGATGTGCCGGGGCGTTTGGAAAATCCTTGGGCAGGAGTAGCATGTCTCAACCGCTACAACCACCGGTAGCACCGCTTGATGTTGACAGCGGCGTGAATGACGACGGGCCACTGAAATGCAGCTTCCGGACCCGGGACACAATAAGCGCCGTTGGAAGGAGGAGCACACGGTGTGACGCTCCACGAGGCTCTGTCCATAGTACCCCCACCAACTTCCCATATGCCCGCAAACTTGATGAACAGACCAAATTGCGATCATCTTGATCATATCTGTGGTCGTCAACACGGAGGCTTCACTACCAATCGCGTACCTGCTCAGTTCAGAGAGGCAAGCAAGCCCCTCAGCTGCGGGGTAAGTAAGTGGATAGGAAATCAGCACTAATACCATCAACACCTTCACCCGGTGCCTTGTCAACCGCCCCCAATCCCTTTCATCGAAGTCAACAATTTCTCATCTGCAGTGTTTTGTATCCAGCCGAAGGCGAGTGCTACGTCGGTCGCTCACGGTAGCGACTTGCAGTTGCTATGGCCACGCCGTCGAGCCCACCCCAGCTGTGCGAGCGGTGCGCCGCCATTTTCCAGGCCACGAGCCTCGAGCTCGAAACGCCTTCGCGCCTTCATCACCGTGATATTGCCTCTTTCCGTTCGGCCGTGGCCGCCGGTTGCCCCATGTGCAACGCTCTTCTCACCGAGTGGGAAGGCGAGGCGGCGCCGTCCGATGACGAGACAGCTCCTTTCCACACTGTTTATTGCCTCTTCCAGGACTTCTTGCACGAGAACGATGCCCTGCCGAACGAGCTGCAAAAGCTCAAGAAGGTCTTGGTAATCAATCTGGTAGCGTCCGATCGCCGCGCTCGGCAGTTCATATTTCTACCGTCTTCTGGTACGACGTCCTTCACCCCCTGTTTGCGACTCATACACACCCCTGTTCTCTCATTTTCCAAACCTTTCGTCAACTAAGATCGTTCTAGACGTGGAGGCCCTTTCACCCCTGAGAATTACCCAACCTACTGACCCGGGGAAGGCTCGCTTCGAGACAGCCAGGTACTGGCTGAAAAATTGCCACGACAACCACCTCAAGTGCCAGGCTCTCCATGCTTGGAAATCTTCCGGGCGCCGCTACCAGCCGCAACGTCTTGTGCGAATCCCCGAACAGGGAAGTACGACATGGCGCTTGGTACTGCGTGGGGAATACGATACCCCCGGCGGCCAAGACTATGTGACTTTGAGTCATCGTTGGGCTGCCCGCCCCGACCAGAACACCTTGCTCCTAGACGAGAATGTGGAGGCTTTCAGGCGTGGTCAGGACGTAGCACTGCTACCGCGCACATTCCAGGACGCCCTTTTGGTTGCTCGTGAGCTCAGGGTTCCTTATGTATGGATCGACTGTTTGTGCATCATCCAAAACTCTGCTGCCGACTGGGATGAACAGAGCCGGGAGATGGGCAAGATATACACTCACTCTATATGCAACATCTCCGCGACGGGGGTGGACAACAATTCCGAGAGCTTTCTCGAGCAAATGGGTCGTGTTGTGCCTCTTCCAAGGGTCCGGCCGGCATGGTTGAACCACGACATCGCTGACCGGCGTGAGAGCACTGACGAGCAGCCGCGGGAGGAACAAGACGATTGGTGCGTCGTCGACCGCTTTTCGTGGTGGGCGCAGGTCACCAAGAAAACTCTCATGAAACGAGGTTGGGTGTTTCAGGAACGGCTCCTCACTCAGAGAGTCTTGCACTTCGGAACCGATCAAGTGTTATGGGAGTGCGCTACGCACGATGCCTCTGAGGCTTTCCCGTACGGTCTTCCATCGTGGCTACACACACGCGGCCAGACCAAGTTCAAGGACGTGACTGCCTTTCAGAGCGTTTTGGGCCAGCCGTATGACAGTACCTCGACAGCACACGCCGGGTCTTCAGCCCCTCCATCCGCCAGGGGGTCGGACGCCTTCTATTCCTGGTGCGATATCATCGAGTCTTACTCAAGGACACGCCTCACGAAGCCCACCGACAAGCTTGTGGCCTTGGCCGGTATTGCCGAGTTCGCGTCACGATGGAGATGGTCAGATGAAAGCCAGCTTCCACCCCAGTACTTGGCCGGTGTATTCAACCACGACTTGCTGCTGATGCTTGAATGGAATACCTACGCTTCCAGGAGGAGTGGCTCGCGGGAAATCCGTCCAACAGAGTTTGTGGCCCCGTCGTGGTCGTGGGCCAGCATTGAGGGCCGCGTGTACTTCGACTATCATTCGAGGACATTCGCTACGTGGCAATCCGACGGCCGCATCGTGCCCGGTTGGGCGAGGAGGCTCTGGGACCGGCGGAGGAACAAAAAGCTGCCTCTGCCGATGGAACTGCTTGGTTGGCAACCGTTGGTCTTCCATCTCCAGGCGCAGACCAAGACCAGCCCCGAGGCCCCGTTTGGGCGAGTGTATGACGGGCATTTAGACGCCGAAGGCTGGGTACTGAAGCTGGCGTCTCTATACTCCGACCATGGCGCCGCAACCGAAGGCGACCACTATTGGTCAGTTCTCGTCTACGAGGACGCCCCGGCAGATGTCCCCAAAGAGGATTTGTTTGCCTTGCCCCTGAGATGCATCAAGCTCCGAAACTGGGGAGCGAAACCATCTTACTGGGTCACTGGCCTGATTTTGCGGAAGACCGAGGCCGCCGATCAGGCCACCTACACCCGGTTCGGACTATTCTCCATTCCTTCTTCGGAGGGGACTCGAGGAATAGGGGTTGAGGTCACTGAAGACCCCTTCCAGGCAACAATTTCCAATGGGCAGCCTCTATCGGCAATCCGAATCATCTAAGGAGTCCGAACCCCGTGGGACCTGCGTGGACAGGCTGTGAAGTTGTATTTCACCGGAAGGAGCACCGGACACCATGGGTCTATCAGCCCGGGTTGACTCTTCCCTCTTCCGTCCACCCCCCTTTTTTTCCTTCTTCGCGCGCAAATTGGAAGGCATAGGCATTTGGCTAGATGTTGGAAATGGAATGCACCAGCACCCAGTAGGCCGTGGTCGTTCCTGACTTCCTTGCCCAGCATTGTGGGTTTCAAGGAAGGAGCATATGACGAGCACTCCCGAGCTGTTCGAAGTCTTCCTCCCATGGACTCGGATCCATGCACCGCCATCAACGCCAACAGTCAACAATACACACATCCTCTTTATTTTGGATGCTAACACAACATCGCTTCTTGCATCCCTACGACGGTGCGACCGCGTTTTGGTTACATCCTTCTGTCACCCAAGAAAATCGAGCACACTCGTCAATCCTCCCTCTTCACGCACCACCTCCCACAGAAAGGTCACGCCAGCGGGCGCTCCGTCGCATATGAAGTCGGCTAAGCTCCGGGTTCGCAGCTCGGATCGTATCACCTCCAAAATCCACGGTTGGCGGACAAACCGAGGGGGGTTGACCTGAGTGATGGCGGAGGAAAGAAAGAAGCGCGTATCATTCGCGAAACCGCCGGTGGACGATGATGAGCCGGATTTGCCGGAGCTGGAGCTGACGGATCCGGATCCGGAACCGCTGCTCCAGAAGGATCCGGCTCTAATACACCCGGATCTCAAACGCCCGGGATGGGCACTGCCGCCGAGACGGGCGCTGCCGCCAAAACCCATCGTGGACTATTCGTCATTATCAGCAAAGAAAATGTTGTCGGCACCATTGGAGAAAGACCATCGAGACCCAATGATAGCCGCGGCAGCCAAATACTACTGGAGGCATATAGAGCGCGGGCGCGTGGCGTTTCCCGCACAGTTGATTCAGACCCCGTCGTTCCTCTTCTTCGCGCGTGGGGAGTGCAAAGCGGTTGAGGAAATCTACCTCACGGGGCTCACGGAAATAATACGTTCCCAGACGTATGGGGACAGCAAGCAAAAGAAACTCGCCGATAGCCTCTACGAGGTCTACACCCATCAGATCTATGCTGATAGAAGGTGGACTTACTTCCGCGGGCCTCAATACGTTCAATGGCTCAGGGACATTCTCTTAGCGGCTCACATGGTCGCCAGCATCGTCGATCCGTTTTGGGCAAATTTGCCACTGGGCGCTCCCCAGATGGCCAATGGCCACCAGGGCGCGGCAGAAGAAGCCGTTCGACAGCTGGAGATGGAAATCGTGAACTGGGAGGCGTTCGATGACAATGCTGCCAACTCGAAGACAGACAGCGAGCGTGAGGATTTGACGGAAGCAAGGCCTTCAGACCAGATGGCGATTTCAAAAAGGGATGTGCTGAATTGAATCTTCACAAATGGGGTCGGAAGGCGGTCTCCTGAAGCTAGCGCTGCGCAAGCCGAGGCAGGCAGGTTACTGATAGGGTGGAATGAAGTTGGCCGATGGCGGCGGCTTTCTCTCGGTTGGACGGTTGGAGGGGAGAGTTTTGCTATTCCACACGACAGCGCTAGAGAACAACGATCATGGATAGCGTCCTCGGCGCCTTAGTGTCTCGGAGTGGTGCTGGCGACGGCCGGTCGGTAGGTAGGTAGTACGGATCGAACAGCGGAAAGACAAGCGGCTCGGCGTCTCCGATGGATGGCGGAGAAGGGACGACGGGCGGAGCGGGACGGACTTACGGGACAAGCAAGTAAGCAAGCACGACGAGCCCGAAATGCAGACTCTGACTCTGTGAGCGCGGCATCGCCCGCGGCAGCCGTTTCCAGGGTCCATGGCCGCCGCCACGTGGCAGGGAGGGTGCAAGTAAGGTAAGTAAGTACTTGAGTATGTAAGTACCTACCTACCTACCTACATAGGCACTGCGGTTTTGCAGCTTTCCGGTCCCGTGAGCAGAACGGAAGCGCGCGTGGGTACATCGCGTCGGGGGGTGGCGTTGTGCGCTACTGCATCGCCCGCGCCGGCAATTGGGGTCGAAAACGGCACTTGGGCCCGAGGCTACGACTAGGCTATCCCCGCCGCGCCCGCTATCGCCAGGAGAAGGACTTTGTGCGTACACGGGAGTTGTACGACGGCTCGATTTTTTCCGCATATCCACCCGCCATCACGCGTGCGCGCGCGCGCCCCGAGAGAGAGAGAGAGAGAGAAAGCCCCGACCGGTCACTGGAGATAGTGAGGAAGTCGGGGGAGGGGGAAGGGGGATAGTGAGGAAAATCAGGGGATAGCGGGAGAGATACGGGGATAATGAAGAGATCAGGAGATAGCTTAGAAATCAGGAATTAGCGACGCACTCGGGAGAGAGCAAAAGGCCGGCCGCTTACTCATGGCGTCTTGCGGCTGCTCCGGAAGACTGGGATGGAGCGCAAAGAGCGGGGGAGGAGGAGCATCGTAGCGGATGGTGGATGCCCGAAGCCTCCGGAAAGCGGCCAGGGACCGCGCGACCCCCCTCATGATGTCAAGGAAGACAGACTCTCGCCGGCGGGGTTTTGTCGAGTTGTGGCCCCCTCCCCCGGGGGAGCGGGTCGAGGGCCGACGAGATGCCAGATACAAAAGATGGAAATGGATCCCGCCTCGATCTCTTCCGGGGAGAGGGGGAAAGGGCTTGACTGAACCCATCTCGCCAACGACCCGCCATCTCCTTCCCCCTCTCTCTCTCACACACACACTCTCTCTCTCAGAGACACAGCTTTTTACTTGCCTTTTTACATCCCCCCTCCCCCCTCTTTCTCAAACCTCGAAACTACTACTTACTCACTTACCCAAGTACTCACCCCATCGTCGCCACCATGGTCAACCAGCACAAGGCCGCCTTCCTCGACGGCGCGAAGCAGCCCCTGCGCGTCGACGTGCGCGACTCGCCCCAGCCGGGCCCCGGCGAGGTGCTGCTGCGGGTGCGCGCCGTGGCCGTCAACCCGGTCGACTGGAAGATCCAGGACTACGGCGCCTTCATCAAGGCCTGGCCGACGGTGCTGGGCGCCGACGTGGCCGGCGAGGTGCTCGAGGCCGCCCCCGACGTGGCCGCCCCCTGGGCCGCACCCGGCCGCCGCGTCATCGCCCACTCGCCGGCCCTCGGCACCGGCCGGCTCGACCAGGCCGGCTTCCAGGAGGTCGTCGTCGCCCCCGTCGCCTCCGTCGCCCCCCTGCCCGATCACGTCTCCTTCGAGGCCGGCGTCGTGCTGCCCCTCGCCGTCGCCACCGCCGCCGCCGGCCTGTTCCAGAGCGACCAGTAAGCACGGCCACCTGCTGTTGACCCCACCCTTACCCTGTTTCTTCCTTTGTTTCTACACCCCTTGCATTTGAGAGGGAGAAAAAAAAAAAAAGAAAACCGCTGACTCTAGATCATGGTAGGCTCGCCCTGGCCCTGCCGAGTACCCAGCCCAAGCCCGCCAACAAGGCGCTGCTCGTCTGGGGCGGTAGCTCGAGCGTGGGCACGGCTGTGATCCAGCTGGCCGTGGCCGCGGGCTACGACGTCGTGGCCACGGCGTCCCCGCGCAACTTCGACCTCGTCAAGGACCTCGGCGCGCGCGCCGTCGTCGACTACAGCGACGCCGGCGTTGTGGCGGCGCTCGTGGACGAGCTGAAGAAGGGTGGCGAGTTCGTGGGAGCTTACGACGGTACGCGATTTCCCGGGCGTCTTCTCCCCCACCCCCACCCTTCCCTTGTGTGTGTATTGTGTGTGTGCGTGTGAAGGCTTGCTGACCTCCCTTTTTCCTCTCCCCCCCTGCGCAGCCATCGGCACCGAGCAGAGCCAGAAGAAGACGGCCGAGGTCGTTGCCCAGTTCGGCGGCGGCAAGATCACGACGGTCCTCCCGCCCGCCAAGGACCTGCCCGCCGGCGTCACCTCTACCGGTAGTACGTCTCTGAAACCCTGTTTCCCCCGTCGCGCTCCCTCCCGCGAGGGCTGGTTTTGTGGGATAGGCTGACTTCTTTCTTCCTGCCCGCCAGTCTTTGCCATCACCATTTACCAGCAGCACGCGCAAATCGGCAAGGCCATCTGGTACGTGCTTTACCCTCAACTAACCCCCGCCCCCTTCTGCCCCTGCGTTCGCAGCAGCAGCAGCAAGTCTTTTCGGCCTGTACTAACGTGGGCCCCTCCTCCTCCTTCTCCCCCCTCTCTCCAGGCAAGAATTCCTGCCCCAGGCCCTCGAGTCGGGCCAGATCAAGCCGGCCCCGGCCCCCGAGGTCGTCGGCCACGGCCTTGACGCCCTCCAGGGCGCCTTTGACAAGCAAAAGGCTGGCGTCTCGGCCAAGAAGATTGTCGTGACGCTGTGAGTGGAAAATTCCCCCCCAAAACAAGCCTTACAGCGATCGGCTTGTCGGGGAAAATTCAGGGAGAGGAAACGAAACGGGACGAAGAGCAAGTGGAGAGGGTTGCCGGCAGTAACTTTCGACGAGAATGAATGAATATGAACGATACTGATGACAAACTCGGGGTCACCCGGCCTTCCTCCGTGGTAGCGCGTCCTCAACCTGCGTGTCCGTGTGCGTGGGCGGGCGAGACTGGGCGACATCACATGTCAGCCCGCGTCGGGTAGGATGCCGTCATGGGTTTGGCAGAGACCCCTAGGGGACGGTTTTTTTTTTTCAACCTAGAGCGGGGATTCTGGCGAAACTGGCCGTGTCGTTCAAACACCAACGTCGGGGGGTTGCGTGGCGGTCATTCGTGGCTTTTTCCCCTTGTGGAACACTGGCTAATAAGCTGTACTTTGGGCGACCGCAGACGGTGTACGTCAGCCCGGAGCCGGTTCCCTAACTCCGGCGTCTTTTATGTCCACCTCAACCCCCCCCCTTTCTCTCTTTTTCCTTCGGGTGCGGCCCGCCGCGCGGTCTTGGCGTCAGCAATCCTTCCTAGCTACCTACACACAAACACACATACACACGCACACGCACCACGGTCGGAGCTCGGGAGATGACGTTGGAGGGTCTCGGGGGGGCGCGGACCGCGCGGGCCGTATGCAGACGGGCGGGCCGCTATAGCCGCATGGGCCGAGGAATGCCGACCGACGACATGTAATGCGTTGCCCCCCCCCCGAAGCGAAAACACCCCTCCTCTTGTGTCTTCCCCACAACCCTCGTTCTCACGCTTCCGTCAAGCGAAGGTAAAACAAACAGAAAAACAGGACCCGAATATATATCCCTTGGGTCTTTCGGTTGTCCGCTCCCCGCCGTTGACATCACATGTTCCCCACCGCCGCCGTCCGCCGCCGCCTCTCCGCCGCCATGGGACGCTCGGCGGGTTCGCGCATGCAGGCCTGGTTCCCGGGCACGGCGCAGCCGCTCGTGGTTTCGGCGCCGATGCTGGGCGTCGCCAACGCCGGCCTGGCCGCCGCCATCAGCCGGGCCGGGGGTCTGGGTGCGCACCCCCTTGTCCCTGAACTCTTCTTCCCCCCCCCTCTCCGCCCCCCCGGGGGCGCCCGGCAGAAACAGACTAACAACGGTTTGTTCTCCTGTAGGTTTCCTACAACACGGGAAGGACTGCGAGCCGGGCCACCCGTCGCTGCGGAAACTCGACGAGGAACTGCGGCGCACGCGCGACCTGCTCCTCGCCCGCGACGACGATGACGCCGCCGCCGCCGCCGCCGTCCTGCCCGTCGGCGTGGGCTTCATCACGTACGCGCCGTCGCTGGCGGCGCACTTCGCCGCGACCGTGGTGCCCATCCTGGCGCGCCACCGGCCCGCCGTCGTTTGGCTCTTCGCCCCGGACCCCCGGGGGGCGGCGGCGGCGGCGGCGGAGAAGGCGTCCCCGCATGCGTCCGTGGTCCAGGCCCTCCACCGGGCCGGCGCCGCCTGGGGCTTGCGCGTCGCCGTGCAGGTCGGCACCGTGGCCGCCGCCCGCCGCGCCGCCGCCGACGGCGCCGATGTCGTCGTCGCGCAGGGCACCGACGCCGGCGGCCATCAGTGTAAGGCCACATCCACGCGGAAATGGGGTGGTGGGGGTTGTTGACTTGGTTCCTTACGGCACCCCGTCTTGCTTTCACCCTCGCTCTGCTGCCCCGACATTCCGGCTCCGGCGTCTCCCTATTTGGCCGCACGAGTACCCCGCTCCCAGGAGACAAATCCACTGACTTTTGCGCGTGGCATAGGGGCCCGCGGCGCGAGCATCGTCGCCCTCGTGCCCGAGATCGTCGACATGCTGCGCGACGAGTTTCCCGACCGCGAGATTGCCGTGTGGGCCGCTGGCGGCCTCGTTGAGGGGCGCGGCGTCGCGGCCGCGTTGGCGCTCGGCGCCGAGGGCGTTGTGATGGGGACACGGGTGAGCAGCCCTAGCCGCAATTCTTTGCGTGGTGCTTCGTGAAAGCGAGGGGCGTGCTGGCTGACCGATGGGCGGTGGGTGCGTGTGCTGCGCATATAGTTCATGGCGGCCGCCGAGTCCGCGGCGCCCGACTACAAACGCCAGACCCTGGTGGCGACGGTGGACGGCGCCGAGAATACGGCCAAGTCAGTCGCGCCGCCGCGCTCCTTCTCTTTTCTCGTCTCCCGGGCGTGGCTGACGGAAAGCGTACCTTAGGTCCCAGTTTCACGACCACGTCCAGGGTAACCACTCGTGGCCGGCGCTGTACGATGGCCGCGGCGTCGTCACCGCCGCGCTCCGCGACCACGAGGCCGGCGTGCCGCTGGCCGAAAACGTCGAGAAGCACAAGGCCGCCCAGCAGGCGGGCGACGTCTCCCGCGCCGTGACCTGGTCGTACGTGTTTAGCGCCCCGATCCGCGTGTGTCTTTGGAATTTTCTGACCAATTCGCTGTAGGGGGACGGGCGTCGGCCTCATCAAGGACGTCAGACCGGCAGGCGAGATCGTCGAGAAGGTGAGGGCGGATGCGCAGAGAATCCTGGGCGGGCTCCAAAGCAAAATTTAGGCAGGCCGATGGGGTTCCGTCAGTACCTGGTGAGTTGTTACCTGTTGTGCAGATGAAGCGAGCCGAGGTAGCCAGGAGGCTCTAGGACTTAAGCTCCTCTAGAGACCGACATGTATGCATCCGCGGTTGTCCAGAGATACGAAAATCTTGATTGTCTACTTCTATATGCCTCTTGAATCTCAAGTAGCCATCCTCTTATCGCCTGACCCCCTCGGTCCTGTATCATGATGGGCTCATAGCCCGATTCCATAGCGCCCAGTCTATCATTCGTGGCTATAGTACCGCGTATCTCATGTCCTGGTTTGTGCATCGCCTCGGTCTTGCCCAGGCTCTGTCTTTCTGATTGTGAGCTGCTTGTCTACTCCGGGCTCGCTTTCCCCCATATGCTGTGGGCCTCGAAACCAAAGGGGTACGGTTCAGCTTGGGATCCAGACCATGACAGAGCTGGCTGCCGCCATTATGGGTCAGCCACACTCCGTATAAACGAGGCTTTCCTTCAACTCGGAGTCTGCGGAGGACCACCGAGGTTAAGATATTGGGCTTCGCACACTTTATTTCAACTTTTTACCTGAATATTGACGTGACTCTTCTCTGTTTTACTCAGCAGCCAAGTGGCTGCCCATCGGGGGAAATTGCGAAGGGTAGAGGACATGAGACGGGAAGAAGTGGTCACTTAGTTACCCCATGTGGAGTAGACAAGGTGGGCAATAAGATCTGAAATTGATGGTACTCGCAAAACCTGGTGCCACT
This sequence comes from Nigrospora osmanthi, assembly GCA_029489945.1. Lineage (NCBI taxonomy): Eukaryota > Fungi > Ascomycota > Sordariomycetes > Amphisphaeriales > Apiosporaceae > Nigrospora > Nigrospora osmanthi. The sequence goes on from CP120497.1 coordinate 3,173,721, forward strand.
GCAGAAGTGATGAAGAAAACCATCGGGAATATCTAGTACAAAACTCCAAGGTATCGACCACCGCCTGAAAGTCGCGAATATAGGGAATGGCCTCTGAACATGGGATTCCTAACTGACGCCGCGTCTTCCTAGGTATATGTAAAAGACAGTAAAAATGGATCAATTGTACCTGGACGGCCGTAAAAAAAGAGCTGGAGTGTGGATAAAGTCGCCGGTAAGCTTTTATCCCGGCATGGAAAACGCAGGTTACAGCTTATGATGGTGCTTGTAGTGAGGTGATGGCATTCGTCAGAAGATAGCCCATCATGACTAATTCCCAAAGCTTTAGTAATAATACAGTATCTTGCTACGGGGACTATCAAACTGGTCATATTGGCAAGTTGAGGCAGCCCCAATTAGCAAAATTGAGGCTAGCAATACGAGCCCAATCCGTGAATTCACGAGAATTGTTTAGGTCCAAGGCGTGTGTGAACAGCCTGTTTGAAGAGATTGAAACGATCTATATTCCCATCAGGTACTCAAGTAAGTAGGTAACTTAATAGTCGGTTCTTCAAGGGTACGAGCCCATTGGTCGTAAATACCAATTGGAGGGTGTCGTCGGTCATATCGGAGTTAGCATTCAGAAAGCGGGAGCACCAGCCACATGGGATACATTATTAAGTGGAGCTGAATCGTCCCGGGCATCCATGCGCAAGCCACATGTCCCTGCGAGCGCCAATCGCATGAAGCTCGGGCCAGTCAAAAATATCCAGAAGCGGCGGGCAGGCAATCGGAGGGATTGGCAGAAGGAAGGACAGCGCTCCCGTTGCGATACCACCGCCTCCGCCACACGACGACACACGATGCCTCCCCGGATACCGGCGCGCTTGACGGCGCCGCGCTGCCGGGCCACGCTCGAGGCGGGCCCGCACGCCGTCGCCGCCGCCGCCGTGCCCTCGCTCGCCGGCCTCTTCGGCGCCCTGTCCGTCCAGACCCGCCACGCCTCCATCCTGGCCGACCTGCGCGACAACCGCGCCGCCTACAACAAGCGCATCCGCGTCGGCCGCGGTCCCTCGTCGGGCAAGGGCAAGACGTCCGGACGCGGTCACAAGGGCCAGAAGCAGCACGGCAAGGTGCGGCCGTGGTTCCAGGGTGGTCAGACCCCGCTGCTGTTCCAGAGGGGCAAGCTGGGCTTCGAGAACCGGTTCGTCTTCTCTCTCTCTCTCTCCCTCGATGAGAGCAAACCCCCGTCTTGCTGATACGATCCGATCCATAGACGCGCCGACATCATGTCCGAGGTCAACCTCGACAAGCTCCAGGACTGGATCGACCAGGGCCGCATCGACCCGACGCAGCAGATCACGCCCAAGGAGCTCATCCGGTCCAACCTGATCGGGTCCATCAAGGACGGCATCAAGCTGCTGGGGCGCGGCGCCGACGCGCTCAAGCAGCCCATCGACATCATCGTGTCGCGCGCCTCGGCCTCGGCCATTGAGGCCGTCGAGGCGGCCGGCGGCAAGATCGTCACGCGCTACTACACCAAGCAGGCGCTGCAGCGCCTCGTGGCCGGCAAGAGCGTCAACACGGCCCTGCCGCTGCCCTACGGCAAGGAGCACGTCGGCCCCGTGCTCGAGGAGCTGCGCCAGCGCGGCTTCACCTACCGCCTGCCCGACCCCACCAGCCGCTGGGACATGGAGTACTACCGCGACCCCGCCCACCGCGGCTACCTGAGCCACACCCTGGCCCCCGGCGACTCGCCCTCGCTGTACTTCAAGGTCCCCCCGAGCCAGCTCAAGAAGCAGATCAAGAAGAAGACGGACAAGAAGGAAGACACCAAGCTTTGGGAGAAGCTGTAAGCCGGCCCCGTCCCGCGCCGGGCAAGGGGGTTGGAGGGGGGGAAAGAAAAGGGGGGGAGCTTGTACAACATTGTGTATATCCAGAGACGAGGATTTCTTGCCCTCTGGCCCGTGTATCAGAATCAAAAGAGCATATAGACCACGAAAGGGCTCCCCCCTATCGCTCATCTGGTCGCGATCACCAAAGCAAAGCCCCCCCCGGCCCACGTCCACTCCCCCCCCCCTGTGAGCCCCCCCGGTGGTGGGCATGGAAAGCGCCGCACAAGCGGCGTTCATGGTCACGATGCCAAGGGGCAAGCCGGTACATTTTAGCTTCTCACCTCCGGTGGGCGGACAGACCGAGACGGCACAACATCAAACCGCCATGGCCCTCACGACCCACTCCCCGCAAGAGCGCGCACATGTTACCAAGTGAATCCAGGGACGCGCGGTGGAAGTCCCTGCACGACATTGGCTGTAGTCCAGCCGCGCCGGCCTCGTCTGCTCCCGGCTGGATATCGATGGGCCAGCGAGTATTTCGCTACGTATCCTCGTCATGCACTTGGGCCATCGTCCCGATGTCTTGAAGCTTCCGTTGATATGCCCATTTAATCAGACTCCGACGCGTCCCCCCCCGTCGTGGCCATCCCTAACCCCCCGGCAAGTCACCGGCCAAACAACACACCGCCCACCAGCATCTCCCTATCCAGAGGGGCCCACCTGCTCCCGCGCAGTCTCCGCGGTCGAAGCGGTGCGGGCGGTTTGTCACCAAGGGTCCCTGGGCTCGGTACGCGATGTGCCACCAGTCGAGGCCAAGGAGCCTGCGTGGTATGCGGACGGAGCGGAGGCGGTACGATGGATCCGGATGGTGGGCGGTGTCGAGGGAGGGAGGCGAGGGGTAGCGCAGGATGGGCGCGATGTCATCGTTTGCTGCGGCCCTGAGGCTGAACAGACGGTTTTCTTCAGCTGAAACCTAAATCCCGACCCGGCTTCCGAGCTGTGGCCGTCGTCTGGGCTCCAAATGCGGAAGCCGTAGGGCGGCGGCGTGCGGGAACGGGGTCCAGGCCCCGGTGCAGTCGGCCGAGAGTTTACTACTAGAGGGCTGGTGCTTGAACGGGGAGAGTCCTTCGCCGGCGGGCCTTGGCGTGGGCTCGCCATCCGTTGCCGTTTTGCCCCCCCTCTTCTCTTCCTCCTCCTGCGGTACAGAATTTGGTATAATAGGCCGGCCTTGGCCGTGGTTGGGCCGTTTGCCCTTGCCAGCATCACTTCCCGCCCGTCTTCAAGTACTGTTCCAACCCGACTTCCCACGCGCCTCGCTCCAAGGAGAAAAACATACCACCCCCCCAAAATGTCACCACAGTCCTATCCCCGGCCGTCCGTCTGCTCGACAGCCACGACCACCTGGGTTACCTCGTGCCGCACCAAGTACTACGACTGTACCTCGGTGCCGACGGCGACGTCGGTGTGCGCCGAGGGCCTGATCTGCCTCACCGACGCCGAGGGGCGGCACCTGTGCAACTTCGCCTACAACTGGCCGCCCGTGAACGGCGGCCAGTACGTCACCGTCGTCCTGGCCGGTATCCTGGTTGTCCTCTTCGGCGCCGTCGCCGTGTTCTGGGTCCTCGACCGCCGCCGGCGGAGTCGCCGCGCCCGGGACCGTCGTGCCGCCGCCGCCGCCGCCGCCGCCAAGGACGCCGGCAGTGTCAGGACGCCTCTCCTGCACGAGGCGCCGCCGCCACCGGTGCGCGAAGGTAGCGTGGCCGCGCCGGCTTCTTGGCCCCTTGAAATGAGGTGATGGGATAGCTGGACTGGCTGAGAAGGTGTCCAGGGGGCCGCTGGTATCTTCGTGTGTACCATACCTCATCCCAAAAAGTGCTCCTTGAGGACGTAGTGCTTCATAGCCTCGATAAATGTTTCTCCCCCAGACATTCGGCCGTGAGACCTCTGCTGTTTCGGCAATCAATTCCACAAACTGGCCCGCCCAGCTTCCGGAGAAAACCGGCCACTCCTGAATTTACCTCCCAGTAGAAGCGTTGGCCCGCTCTGGGATGTTTCCTGCGGCATCTGCGGCCGCCATGGGTCTTCCCGCGGGACTGGCGTGATGGAGGGAATGGCGTGGACTCGCCCATGCTGGTGCAGAACAGAGATATGGCGCAGACGGCGGACGGCGGCTCTTCGCGAAAAGCCCCCGGGTCTTACCTTCGGACGTATCAGCCACGTGCTACCCAACGCCGAGGTCTCTTCCATCCGTGGAGGCATTTCTTCCATGCGCTGCTAGTCGTCCCGGACTCCTTAAGGAAACTCACTGGTTTGCCAGTGAGATCTGGGGGGAACTCGCTGGTATAGAATAAAAGATGCCTCCCACCCCCCATCGACATGCCTGGGGCTGACCCCACGTGATGTTCTGACGGTTGCATGGAACCTTTAGACACTACCAGAAGCCCGCAAGTAAGCTAGGCCAATTGTCATCTTTTGTCATCTTCTGTCTCATCTCTACCGGGACGTCACTTGACTCTGAAGCCTTCGCCTGCCCGGGGGACGGCGACTCCGGAGTCTCACGCTCCCACCGAGACATTACGGGAGTGCTTTCCGTGCTCGACTGCCGGTACAAAGAGCTGCTGCTCTCTCGGGGGAACTCTCCCTTTCTTTGCCGAACCGCCGCCCCGCCGACACTCTTCCTCGGCCCATTGCGTGCGGGTCTCCGGGATCGACGATACCCTCATCCACCCTAACCTGACGTCGCCCTCCCATGACTAGCCCGCACCACAACACCACTCAGCTCGTCGACAACCTCACTTGTCGGCACCCTCGCCTCAGCACATAGTCAAGCACCGTCCGGGATTTTGTTTCATCTGACAGCAAATAAGCCACCTCCATTCAACTCAGTAACACATCATGAGTTCCGATCTCTGGTAGTATAGTGGTCAGTATGCGAGCTTGTCACGCTCGAGACCGGGGTTCAATTCCCCGCCAGAGAGTTGATGTTCTTTTTGCCTCATTTCCTCTCATCAGGAGTCACTGGGGGGTTAGTCTTTTGACATTGGGTTTCTTTCCCGGCTCTCTTGTTTGATACAAGCACCAACTGGCGGCGTCGTGCAGAGGAATGAAGTTACCGTTGCGCCGGGTCGACCGAGGCCTCGTGTTCACCATTCTTGTCGTCTCGCCAACCGGCGGGACTACGCTCGACATCTACACCACGAGATGACGTAACAGAGGTCCCGTGCTGCCTGCTCCCTCCCCTTTCTTCCACAAGGCTGAGTGCCCCGGCCTGAGCGGGCGGTCCGGGTACCGAGGGGAGAGGGCCCGTTCGCTTTGCCGGGCAGGGCAGGGCAGGGCAGGGCAGTTCGCTCCGTCGCCTGCGGAGGGGGTCATTCTTATTCAGGTAATCTCCGGGCTGGAGAGAGGGGGGTTTCGGAGGGCTCGTTCCCTCCGTATGTCGCTCCCCGCCCGCGGGTGGGCCGGGGCGGGTGTGCCGGGCAGCGTGACACGAGCGCACCCGGGAGCTGTCAGTGAAGAAGGGGCCACCAGAGAAGCCAGGCGGGCGGGCGAGCATGACATCAGAACCATGTCCACTCCTGGGGCTCCCTCTCACGTCCCTCCCCTCCTCCTTGTCGCATCCGTCGACCTGGGCCGGCTCCTGGCGGGGCTGGCTGCAAGGAAGCCAATAGGCGCCCGTTGCTGGCTGTCTCCTCTGTTCACACCCGACGGGCTGCCCGGGTGGCTGACGGGACTGCCATCTGGCCCGTTCGTGGGCTATTATTGACTACCTACCCACACATGCCTGCCGTCTCCGACGCGCCGGACGCGCGCGCCTGGTGGATGGTGCATATGGCCGAAACCGAACAAACCAGCGGGCGCGGCTCCTGGTTCTGCTGCTGCTGCTGCGGCGGCGGCGGCGGCGACGGCGACGGCGACGAGCCCACGCGGGCCAGGGAGGGCAGAGGCCCAGCCGTCGTGCACCCATCATCTATCTGCTCCCGGGCGGAAGAAGGCGACGGCACCCGCGCTCGAGCCGCCACCTGCCAACCATGGGGCGGGAGGGGCTGATCACAAATTGCACCTCGCCTCTTCATCGAGGAGGGGGGGCGGGCGTCGTTTCGGGTTTCCCTCCTGGGGCTCCAGCCCAGAAGGGCGGCCAAGGGGGGACGGACGGGGGCTCCATCGAGACATGGCGATCCGAGACAGGCGCGCCGACGGCCGAGAAGCGGCGCACGCGCTGGACGAGAGGCCTTCGGAATACAGCTGCAGGAGGATTAAAGAGGAGCGCGCCGTGGGATCACATGAACCACGATGGATCTCATGCCAGATGAACATGCAGCTCGGATGCATAGTAAGTACATGTCAGACCCCCTTTGGGGAAAAGGGTCGCTGCACCCGCCCACTTCTCTGCGCTCTTGGGAGGGGCTCATGGGTGGAGTCCGTGGGCGAGGCTCAGCCGGTACTCTCTGTCTCTCTCTCTTTCTCCCTCTCTCCCTCTCTGGCTGGATGAAATGCAGGCACCTCCGTCGGCCGGCATCGTCATTTCCGGCATTGGGAAGGAGGGGGCAGAGCCGGATTTGAACAGGACGCACGCGCCCCCCAAGGCAATGGCGACATGTGTGTGCAAAGGGTCCGCGCGCTGCTGCTGCTGCTGCTGCTGCATGAACCCATCCCGCAAGCGAAAGCCAGCGAGCCGCAGAACGGACGAGTCTGGTTCGTGGAAGAGAGGAAACCGACCGAACGCACCGCACCCATGATGCAACCAACACGCCCTGCTTGCTACTTTACACACTCTGCCATCCACAGCCTTGCCGTCTGCCGTGTACGCACGCTCTCCCCCTTCCTCCAGCGCCCGCCCAGGCCGGGTGCCGTCATGTGATGAAAAGTACCCGGGGAGGCTTCTCGCACGGATGCGGGCTTTCGGTTCGACCGGGTCGCGCGCCCGCGCGCGCATCGTACGGTTATCAGCAGCGTGTGGCCCAGACTCCCCCATCCACGAGCCCCCCCCCTCCGGTCGGCCGGGGGGGGTTTGTCTGCAGGTGCCGTTTCCCAAACCCGGCGCATCTCTGGTTGCGCGCCAGGGCCCCTCATGCGAGGACGGAAAATAGCAACAGGCCGGGCGCCCTTAACCTCTCTCCATCGCGTCCCGTGACGACCGCCCACAGCCGTTCCCGCCCTTTTGCAGAGTTCGGTAGATGAGTGAACCAAGGAAGATAATACAGACAGGGCCTTGATCGGCGGCCGAGAGCGCGGCCGGAGACGTTGCGCCGGTTATCGGCGGATTGAACTGCCGGATCGAGAAGGTGGCAGCTTGCAGGAGGGGAGGGGGTGCAAGCGGTATATGAGATATGTTGCAGATGAGGAAGCGACAAGGAGAATTTGTATCGTACATAGATCGGCCGCCGCACGCTGGTCCCGACCTTTCGGGTTTACAAAAACCGCGCAGGCCGGCTGCTGCTGCTGCTGCTGCTGCTGCAGACGTGAATGGAGGAACCGGCTGCCGATGCGACGCCGCCATGCGACTCTGGCCTGCAGCACCGCAGCGTATCTACCTACCTACCTAAGTAGGTATATGTTAGATGCATAGGTATGAAGCCAGATAGAAAGCCGACGCCCACGCGTCCGCGTCCCGCCTTCCCCCGAGTCAGATGCCTCCAATAACAGGCGGGCCGCGGTAACACGCAGGACCGGTCAAGCCATAACCCGGAGGAGGGGGGGGGGCGGCTTGAACGTGACGCGGACCCCCTCCTCCCCTCCTCCGCCCGGCAGGGAGAACGACGGGCCAGTCACTGGTTGACGCCGGTCCGCGATAACTGGTTTTGGTCCCTGAAAACCGGTCTGGGCGCCGGGCCTAGAAAACGGGACGGCCCCCCAAAGCAAGAAGGACCGGCTGCGCCCTACCCTATACTATTGTCTGTATGCAGGACTAGCCGGGTCCGCCTGAACCCCTCCTTGCCGCGATAGGGCGGAGCGATTGCGGGTTTTCCCCCTCCGGGTCAGAGCGTGAACCTCTTCGTGGCCGGCGCTACTGTGTGCCCACGTCTTGGCCTGCCTGATTGGGTCCTCACCCGGCTCTCGTTCCCGGCCCCGAGCTTTAACGAACGGTGTTAAGAGAGAGAGAGAGAGGCCGACCACCCTGCCCACATCAGAAGCAGCAGGTGGAAAACGGAAATTGGGGGGATGGTGGGGAGGCTGGTCAGCTCCAGGCCGTGACGTTGAGGGTAGGCGGGCGAAATATGTTGAGGTAGGGATGGTGAAAAATGAGGTTGCATCTTTTTTTTTTTCTGCCCCCTCCCCTTGCTCATTCACTCGTTCGCCTAGCCGTCCATACCAGCAAAACTAGGTGGTTACGAGGTTCCGGGGGGGGGGGGGGGGGGGGGGGGGGGCATCGCAATGAAAGGGAAATTCACTAGCCAGCAGGGCCTCCCGCGGCGCGATGTCACCATGGTGGTTTTTGTTTCGCCGCCAGTGACAGATTGGGTTTTGTCCCGTTACGGACGGTGCCCCAGTTCCGTCCAGTCCCGGTTTCCCTACTGTGTACAGGCCCGGCCAGGGGGGGGGGATTGGGAGGGCCTTTTCGCTCTCGTCCTTGGGGCCCAATCGGCCGGAATTGGGGTGTTTATTGGTCATGCACGTACTCCGTACAAGCAATGGGAGCGCTTTGGCCAGCGTGTGTCACCGGCCGGCCGGTGTTTTTTCTCTCTCTCTTTTCTTGTGACTGACGTCGACAGAAACATTGGAGCAGGGGGGGGGGGGGGGGGGGGGGCGACTCTGTGAACGGAGGCATCCAAGTAAGTGGTAAATAGGGAAAACATCCAAGTACATGGCCTCCGACATACGATCAGCCAGCCCCATTGTGACAGATATACGTACGCCTCCCAGCGTACAAGCCAGCCTGACACGCCAGACACGGGCCCACGAACACCTAATAGCGGGGGTCATCACAACGGCTTTTTTCCTGGCACCTGGCCGGTACTTGGGGCCCGGGTCCGGGGTTAACCGAGTATAGCAACCCCGAGTAATAAGGCCCACACTATACACATCTGTCGGAAGGGGAGGTGGTGTGTCTGTGTGTGTGTGTGTGTGTGTGTGTGTGCCCTTGGATTGGAGTCGACAACAACAGGGAGGGAGGAGGAGATGCGCGCCCCACAGGTTGTGACGGTAACGGTTGGCCGTGACTCGTCTTGCACCACTTCGCGAAATGGGCCCGCCGCCGATCACCCTGGCCGCGCTGCCCTTTTGCCGGATGCGAAGTTTCATACGGGCGAGAAAACGAACGACTCGCTCAGAAAATGGGCCGGCCAGCCAGCAGGACCGAAAGGGAGGAGGGGGGGGGAAGGGGTGTCTCGATCCCATCATACTGTGCGTTGGCGATGTCGGGCTCTCCTCCTTGCATTCCAGCACCAAGGCTTCCCCCCCCCCCCGGCACTGGTTATTAGGAGGAGGTAGGGGGAGAAGTAGAGTTGCGCCTCGGCGTGGTACGGATGCACTGGATCGCTTACCCATATGGTTTCCCCCCCCCTCCCCCTACCCCCATCAGTGAGTGCCCACCTGCTCTATCGATCTAGACTCGCCCCCCTGGCCCCGGCGGCGGAGGGCCGTTGGGCGTTTTGGGCTTTTCAGCCAGCCAAGTGACAGGCGAACCAGAGAGACAGGGACGTCTGTGCGCCTTTGGGAGGGGGAAAAGGGAATATGACCGAGGCCGTGATACATGACGGAGGGGAGGCCGGGCGAGAGAGAGAGGATAAGGGTGTCGGTACGGGAATGAGGCTAGCTGCCCACCGAGAGCCCTTAGCCAGTCGTCGTCGTGGTTTACCCTCCACTGTCTGTTTCTGCTTATCGGTGATCACAGGCGATCAGGGTATTCTTTTTTTTTAACCTGTCAGGGGCAGAGCCGATCTTGATCTCCGAAGGGCTTGCCAGGGGGGGGGGGGGGGGGGGGGGGGGGTGGGAATCAGCCACACGATGGGGGAAGAGGGGGGTCCCCTCTCGTTTCGATCGCCTCACCATACACGACAACATTCCGCCGGTGCTGTTCCTCTCTCTGTCTCTCGCGCGTAGAGAATGCCCGATGTGACTTTGCTCGTTGGCGAGAGCAGGGCCAGAGAGAGACACCTGCCCCTGGCGAAATGGAGCGGATAGGCTGGCAGGTTGTAATGGCCCCGGGGCGGCTCCCCGCCCTTCCTAAAGGCCGCCTGAAACATTACGCCGTCATAATCCTATCCTGACTACAAGACCCCACGTGGGACAAGCAGAACGACAGTTTGATGCGCTCGGCACACAGAGGAAAGTGAGGCGAGGCGAGGCGAGGCGAGGGGGTACCTAGATTCTTGGCATCCATTCCGTTACTATGTACTTTGATGCATGCATGTACATACAGGCAGAGAGACACGGTGACGTCCATGCCTGGTTGTGCAGGTATGGAGTTGATGCAAACCTAACCTCGCTGTCCCTGGAGGGCATGTCTAGACCCGCCCCTTCCCCCACCGGCGCGGCCATCCAGTACCTCTCCCCCCATCACCAGTAGTGCCGTCAGCATCCTCATCGACGGCGCTGCACATTGATCAACACGAGGCAAAATGCACTGGCGCGACGGAGGGGTGGGAAAGATCAGACATGGTGGCCAGCGGGTTTGGGGGGGGGGCTGCGACTTTTTCAGCAACGATACGAGACTGAACAACCCGCCCCCTAGGTGGGAATTCTCTCCGGACGGACCAGGCGCTGGGCCGGGCAGCTATCGAACCTATAGATCCAATGCCCCGAGGTCGGGCGAGACCCGGGGAGGGGGGCCGCTAGCCGGGTAGCGAGTGAATAGGTGCTCGAACGTGAGCGTTTAGTCGTGACGGTTTCGAGAGCGGGGCAGGGAGGGAGAGACGAGGAGAGAGAGAGAGAGAGAGAGAAAGAGGGAGGGATGGAGAGAGGGAATTCCCATCACTCTTTTGCCTGCCGCCGGCTCGTCACACGCCACCAGCTCCCCCGTTAGCCGCAGCCGCCGTTGGGGACGTAGGCAGAGCCTGGAACGGGGCTTTAGCGTAACGATGCCATCCCATTTCAACGCTACCAGAAGGGCCGGGTAGTATCACGAACTACCTAGGAACTGATGTCGGTCATTCAGCCCGCTAGAGAGCCATGCCTCCCAGGCCCCCGACAAAATAACTGGCTCACTTGTAGTGTAAGTGTTTTTGGGCCAGTGAGCTCAGTGAGCCACTTCTTTTGTCAGGGGCCTGCCTCCCCGGGGGGCTGCTATAGGTAGCGCTATTTACCTGCCCAAGGAGGGGGGGGTCGATCCGTCCCTCCCCTTCTCTTTCTACTTGTTTCTTTTTTGCCAGTACTCCCGCGTCTTTCGGGGGCCTCTCCCTCTCTCTCCCTGCACCGTTCGTCACATTGCAGAATGCAACGCTGGGCTGCGCGGGCAGGTCTCGCAGGGTTAGCCGCCGCCCCTACTCACTAGCTGCGAATTGTGTACTGGAAGTAGACAAGATGGACGCGGGGCCAGGGTCCCCAAAGAAAAAACCCCTCCGCTCGGTACCGTTCAAAGCGACGTCCTAGCCCCCTTGGGGGGGGGGGGGGGGGCGGCCGACGGGCGAAAGTTTTCTCCTCTAAACCCCATGCGGAACCTGGAGGAGAACAATTGCCGCCCCGTCGAGTTTGCCCTTCGCCTCCGTTTCGGGCCCCCCAAGAGATAAAGCGAGGTGTGACTAGAATCCACGGGGACCTGATCTCTGGCATTCAGATTACCTACCTCCTAGGTAGAAGCGAACTATTGGGTGCTCAACAGGCAAGGGTACTTACCTACTATTACATACATGGTACTGTCCACTCCCATGGGATGGGTAGGTAGTATTTGGAAGTACATAGGTTGACCATGTGGAGGGGGACCTGAGGGGCACAAAAGCGCCCCCCCCAAGTGACGCAGTGAGCCCCGCAGAATACAGTTCGGTTTGATCGCCGCTTGTTGCGCATCACGCTTCCCAAATCCCGTTTTCCCCCCTATTGGTTTTCTTGTCCCCCTTCTGCTTTCCTTCCTTTGTTTCCTTTTTCTGAGCCGAGCCCAGGGGCGGTACCAGATGTCTGGGCTCGTTGCCAGATCGTCGGGGGGGGGGGGAGGGGCCCTTGGCTAGGTACCTATAGTTACGCGGCTGCATGCATGTGCCTGGTAAAAGGACCGCTGCCGCCGATGGTCCAGGGGGTGTGAAGATGCCCTGCGCGCGCGCGCACGCATCTTGCAAGGAACCTCCTGATTTGTTTCTTTTTTTTTTCTTCTCGGCGCCCTCCCCGAATGCACCTGATGGTGGCCTCAGATGGATGGATGTAAGCTGTAATCGCCGCTGGCGCGCCCGCACGCCGTGAGTCGGTGGGGGACGGCTCCCTCTCAGCCTCTCGCCTCTCTTCTCTCGCTCTTCCAGTCGATATCACCCTAACGAACGACGCGGCGTGCGTGCGGCGCATCCCACGGAAGCCTGATGGCCACGACGGCGCCGGCGCCCCCCCCCCCCCCCCCCCAAGGCTCTTAGATCGTTCCCCCTTCTTGCTCCGCCGGCTTCTAGACTGCCGGTTTGGAACGTTCTGGTTCACCCGAGATCCGGGCCCCGATGGTGTGAGGCGGACCACACCCCCCCCTCCCCCAAAATTCGTTTGGCGGCGGGCGTCGTCGTTTTCCTAGCGGTCCAACCGGGAGAGCCCCCCCCCCCCCCCAAACTACATACCTCACTGCCTAGGGTCGAACGGCTGGCTGCTCCCGGGCCCCATAACTCGCGTCCCTTGCCTGCCGCCGCTGCGGTCGTTGCCCCCCCCCTTCGTCATCCATTCCATCTACTCCAAGCCACGGATGTGGGAAATCCCCGACGGGCTGACGGGAACCTGCCGCGGGTTGCATTGCATGTGCAATGGGCTCCTCTGGCGACCGCGCCCACGACTCGCACTCACCTAGGTTCGCAGGGTCGTGGACCGATCGACCGAGACGATCCTGTTTTCTCTGTGTACTCAGTAGTAGCCCCGTAGGAGAGTCCGCGTGCTGCCTCCCTTCCGGGAGGGACAAGAGAAAAACCGGGGCCGGTTGCAGCCCTTCCAGATGGCGCGGGCAGTTCCGGCCGCCAGGGGGGGAGAGGGAGGGCCGGCCGTGTTATCGTCCCGGCGTCAGATGATAGGGCGATCAAAGGCATGATGGGCGATCGGTAAGGATGGATGGCCGTCCGGCCGCGGGAACGGGTGGTACTCTTTCCTTTTTCTTTTCTTTCCCCCTCCTTGCGTGTCCCCCACCCCTCTCCCTTTTCCATTCCCGGGGAGCCCGGGATGATCCCGTGACAAATTTTCGGCCGAATGGGGGCCCACGGCTGACGGGCGAGGGGTTGTTGGGTGGGATCGGGAAGGCAAAAGCAACGTTGCGAGACTGACAGCCCCCCCTCGCCCCCGGAAACCTGGCAAGCAAAGCGGTCCCGGGGTCTCTCTGTATCACACTCACCATGTTGCTCGGCACGGTGGCTTAGATTGGCTGCAACCAAGACGGAACCAAACGACGGAAATGGTTGCTGAGCGCGAGGCAGTGTTTTTCTTTTCTGCCGGTAACGGGACGACCTTGAGAGAAAACTGGCATTTGAGCCCGTGGTAGTTGTTTCCACTTCCTTCCCCGCCTGGCCCGAGCGATGCGCAGTCGTCGTCCGCCCCGCCGGAAGCTCTTCGTTACGTTGTATAGGTAATAATATGTAGTAGGTACTGATTATTTTCTCACCATGGGTCCAACTCCTGAAACCCACGCTTCGGGCCCTCCCCCCCCTCTTTCCAAGCCTTATGCAGGGACCTTGGCCGCGTACACTCCCACTCGCCCACCCTATCCCCCTTTGGGTCATCGTCGAAGGGATGCCGTCGCCGCGTTCAAGAACGTTAACCGGGCCTTTTTGGCACTATGAAGTTGTAGGGCACATCGTCCAGGCGATGCCAGAGAAACCTGGTGCCTGATCCGGGCGAGGGTTTTCGTGGTGCTATTGAGAGAGAAAGAGTAATAATAGGGTTGAGAGGAGGCACCCAGCCGTCCATCCGAGCCTTTGGCTTCATGGCATCGTGGCCACCGAACCGGGTCCGCATGACGATGGCATGGCCGCAGTAGACTTTGGCCTCCCGACAGCTATTGTTCGAGCTTTCGCAAGTGTATTGCTATACAGCTATACTGGCGCGACTATTAAGGACGAAACGAGCCAGGGGGGGGGAGGGTGGCTGCCCTGTTCCGGGCCAAGTACCCGTGGCCGGGGGCGCTGATCCATCTGGTCATATTGCAATCTGGCTGACGACGGGGTTGACCCAGCATCCAGTCGTAGTCAAGCAAGCCAAAGCCCCCCTCCCCCAACCAACGCCTCCGAAGACGACGCAGTCGTACAGCCCACAAACTGCATGGTCTTGCATGCCGTTTCTGGGCATGTGCATACCTACCGCTGTAGAGGCAGATGCCGGGTGCGCCCCTGCATCGTCGTCGCCCACGGGCACGCGGCTTGACGATGTATGCGCATCGGGGGGGGGGTTAGGTAAGGTACCCTGGGTATACGGTAACTGCAGGCGTGCAACCAAGCCACCTCCACCATCGAAAAGGTTTCAACCCCCTCCCCGATCGCCCATGGATGTGGTGGAAAAAGGTGCCCACCCGCCCGGTACAGATCCGGTGTCAGCCATACTACGTAGAGGAGGGGGCCCGCGGCGCGCTGCTAATGTAAATCCGTCTGCCGGCATACATGGCCATGCGTTGCCAGGAACGGTACCGCCCCCATGCTTTGGCGGCACGCGTGGTTTCGCATTGAGTGCTGCCAGGCTGGCCGCCCGAGGGCTGGACCGCAGAAGCGATTGCGGGGCGGAGGTGACACGGAGGGGCCGTTGGGAGGGAGGAGGGGGGCCCAGAATCCAAATACCGAGCACGACGTGCCGGTGGGCAAGTGCTACTTATGGCGAGGGCCTCGCTCGCCAGGGGGGGACGGGGGCTGTAAGCGGCCCCTGAGGCCCGCGAGGTTGTCGGGCGGAGAGCCCAGGGGGGAGGAAGGGGGGCTCCTCCGTTGGCCTCTGTACCCGTGGTAATCCGGCGTTGTGGTTACAGACCTACCGCAGAACCCGAATGGTCGGTAGCGGCCGCGCGCTCTGTCGGTCTCTCTCCAGACTGACGTACGCGGCCGCCGCCCGGCAGGTAAACGTGGCTCGGCGTGCGCACAAGGCAACGCCTGCGACCGGCGTCGCGCCCATTCGTCCCTGGGCCCCGGTAGCGAAGGGCGGGCGGGCGAGCGGGCGGCCCAGGCGCCGCTGGGATCGTCGTGACGACGTGCTCCCCATACGACCTCATCGTATCTTCCTGATCGGGACCCGGCTGGCACCGGGGAAGGGCGCACAAACAAGGACAAAAAAGACCACCCGGGGGGCCCCTCTTCTGGGGGTTACTGCTACACCGTCCACTTACGCTACCACGGCGGCGGTGTCGTCAATTCCGTTACCCCCCCCTCCCGGTGCGTGCCCGGTAGAGGCACGGGCGACCAGGAGAGCTGGCGCTGGGGTTAAAGGATGTTTGACCCGTCCATCCCTCTAATACAAGCCACCCCCTCAGGCAGCCGGGTCGCCCACCCTCCAGACCTGGTGATGCTGACGGGCTCCGGAGTCGTCAGTTCCCACCGACTACGCCTCACATGCCGAGCCATATTGTTTGAGCGTAGACTCCTCTCCCCAAAGAGAGAGCAAGGGAGAGAGCTCACGCCGCGCCCGGGGGACGCTATCCGATTCGGCCCAGTTGTGGGGTTTTATTAGCCACGCGCACTATAGGTGTTCGCAGCCAAAACCGACCTTCCATGTCCGGCTCACCGGGCGCGTCGCACAACAGCGAGGACAGGGGTACCCGAACGCACCTCACAACACGGCTATCCATGGCTGGCCAGGATTGCCAAACTGGAGGTGGGTTATAGAGCCGGTAGTATACACTCTTCCCCTCTCCTCGCGCATAACGAGGCGCTCTGAAAACATAGGGGAGGGTGGGGGGGGGGGGGGGGGGGGAGGGGGGGCGGCAACCGGGCTCATGTTATGTCATTGCCCAAACCTGGCAGGGGATGTCTTGAAGAATACACCAGAGAGAGAGCCATCCATTACAGTAGTGCTACTACCTTATCGTCAAACAATTGGTTGCCCGCCGCACGTGGGAAGCTCCCCGCCACCCCCCAGTCCCCTCTTGTACGGCTCATACGTACCGGCTCTCTGCTATTCGTTTGCTTCGGTCCCTACAATGGAAGCGTGGGAAAGGCATGGTGGGGCGAGGCACATCCAATCGGGCAGTTGGTTTATCTTGCCAGGGGGAAGGTCCATGCCAAGATGGCCTCTCTTCACTTGGCAGAGACAGGCGGTTGGGCGGGCGGTTGGAGGCAGCCGTGGACAGCGCACGGTAACAACCTACGATCAGAAGGCCGGTCGGTGATGTGCCATGTGCGACATCCAGGACCATGACTTGCTGCTTCGGGCTGTGTCTTGGCGGCTTCATTGGCCACGGGGAGAGGAGAGGGGGAAGGCTGTGGGTAGGAACCGACCTTCCAGGCGGGAAATATCTTTGGTTTTGCGGGGTTACCGAGTCGCGGGCCGTGATGACTGACTGAGTGGTTGGATGGGGATGGGAGATCCTGCTTACTTACGTCCAGTGGGGGTCGCCCAAAAGCAAAAAAAAAAAAACAAGAGGAATTTTCCGCACACTCCCCTCGAGCGAACCCCCCCCCCCCCCCCCCCCCCCCCCCCAGTCCAAGCCGTCCAGCGGGCATCTCTGTCATCGTTTTCTTTCCGTTCTAATCTCGGGGCACCGGTGCCCCGTCTGTCTAGTTATGCAGATGCCGATGATCGCCATCGGGGTCCTGAGTCCGAGGGCCAACGAGTGCGCCGTGTGCCTTTACTTTCTTTCGCGCCGGCCGATCGACGCGTGGAGGCGCGTTAGCAGAGCCGAGGAGGGGGGGCGACTGACCATGAAAGCCACCGGACTCCCACACACGAAGGACGCTGCGCCGGGGCTTCTGGTGGCTGGCTAGAGGTTGGACGGATCTCGCCCCGGGTCCTCCTCTTTGCTACCGGATGGGAGGTGTAAATGAGCATCGTCCGGCTCAGGATAGCCGGCTATGTGTCGCCGTGGAGGGGGGATCTGGGGGGGGTCCCACGACACGAGCCCCGCGGGAGCACTGCCTAGCTCGCATTGGTACTGCTCATCGATCCTTCCAGCAGAGCGATGGCATGGGAGGCGATGGCAGATGGCTCTCGCAATGTGATTCCAATACGAGCCGTGCAAGCCCCGCAGAGTTCGTCTGATGGCGTAACGCCGAAGTCTGCCTCTCGCAATGTACGAGTATACCGTCTGTGCCACTTTGTACAGCTGCCCTCTTCTCGCCATGGATGTCTGGAGTCTGGGCAGAAGTTTGCTCTTTTCCCCACGACCAATGGTTGCCCAGCGCCTCCCAGCCGCCACCCCGTCTGTGTCTTATCGCCAACGTGACATTGGGCAAACAACGGCCAGCCCCGTGCTCGGGAAAGGCGCGCGTGCGGTGGTGGTGGTGGTGGTGTTGGCAGGGCTGCCCGCCACGTGGACGCTCAGCTGTCAGTCTGTTCCTTGCAGGTCGTTGATGGCGCTGCTGGTGGTTTGGCGATGCTAAGAAAAGCACACAGCAGCGCGTACCCCATCCCCGTGCCGTACTGTCGAGCTATCGAACTATTGAATCCAGGGATCCATTGCGCGGACAGGAAACGTGGATTGGTGGATGGGATCGCACCGCCGGGATACGGCCTGGACGCGGGAATCCACCCACTAGTCGGTCGTATGTCTACGGGCTTTGCGCACTATTATCGTGTAAGTAGTTGCACGTTCAGGCCGACGGACGACCTGGTGAAGTCGGTGGCAATGCAATGCAATGCCCCCTCCAGCCATATCTGTCCACGCCTCCATCTATCTATTCGTCTCATGCGACGCAGACAGGCCGGGCGGGCTGTGCGGTAAGTACAGGCTCAACCGGTGCTGTCTTTCGTCGTACGCAAAGTACCGGATGGATACTTGTACAAGCAGCGTGGGAAAGGGCGTGCGCACGCACCTCGCGCAGATCCGCCGTTGACATTGCCAATCAGCAGAGATCAAGCACTGGATGCGACGCTTTTCTTAGAAGCCGCCCGCGTGCGCGCCTACGGCCCAACCCACTCACGCACGCCCTTGCCTGCCTGTTCTCTCTCACACACCCGTACTTGCAGATGCTGCGCGCGCCCGTGACGGGACGATGGGGAGGGGGAGGCGGAGGCGGAGGTGGAGGCGGCGGTGGCGGCGGAAGGCAAACCACCAGATAGTTACACACGTCGACATGCCGGAAAGGCAAAACAGAAATCGATGCTGACGAATGCGTCGGCATGCATTCGCGCAGCGCGAAGCCTCTCTGGAGGGACGGCAAATGACGATGCAGCAACGAACTCACGCGCCTCTTCCCTGGCCTGCCGGCCATGGGCCATGGGTCATGGCCAAGCGAAGCGATTGAGGGCTGGCCGGCCGGGAATTTTCACCCATGGGGCCGGTCCTCAAGCTTGGCACGCTTGGGTAGCACGGAGGCCTGTTCTAAGTAGTCGCTCTCCATCCAGCGCTCTCCAGCCAGCCAAAGCCATTTGGTGCCATCCATGTATGTATCTTTCTTTATATGGACACCCATTAGGCAGAAGAGTCCCGTCTCCAGGGAGCGTGACCGGCACCGGGGACCATTGATGCTGTCCGTCTCCAGCGAAATGCCCGGATGGATGGGATGGGACGGGATATGGATGGATGGATGCCAGTCTGGGGCGGGGGCGACGCCGTGCCTCCTTCCGTCCCTTGCCCTCCAGCTCGTGCCCCTCTACTACGTACATATCCTGTGTCTCTCTGGTACATGCCCGCGTGTAACTGGTTTCTGGCTTTCGCGTGGCAACTGGAGCGCAATCTCTTTAGGGTACATGGCAGCTCAGATCGCCGGTACCCACCCTCGGGCAACAGTCCTTTTGCGGACAAAGGCGACCCAGCAGCACTGCGCGTGCTGCCAAATGATTTCCGCCGGCCCGTCGAATGATTCTGCAGCACTTCGATCCCTCTTCTGGGGCTGGGCCGATGAGCTGAGCTGAGCCGCAGGCAAAAACACATACACCCACGCAGACTCTCTGACTCTCTCTCTCTCTCTCTCTCTCTCCCCATCGCCTCTTCTAGGTACCTCGGACTCGCATCGTGTGTCACACGTGGTGTCCATACCTGCCGTCATGGCTGCACATCGTCATACCTCTGGTGCAGTCTCCTCTGCTTCGCCTACTAGGAAGCTCCCCGGAAGAGAGAGGGAGGGAGGGAGGGAGGGAGAACACACGCCCGCCCATTTGAAAACACCCCGCTACATACAGTCGCTGGTCGCCTGCTTGACGTACTTCAGTACTTCCAAATGTACTCACATACCTATTGCACGGGATGGATGCATGGACGTCAGGGACCAGCACGCCAGCCCAGGCGGTGGACAACCAGGGTACGACCAGTTCCTGAAGCTGTCCCTCCCACCCTCGATACATCATCGTACCCATTCAGACGCAGCAAAACCTTGCCCACGGACCCCTGGGGGTCGAGTGAAGCGAGTACCCAGGCAGGCCAGGTATACTCTTGTCTCGCCCGTACCGAAGAAGAGGGAGGAGGGTCAATACTTGTGGCGGTACATGAATACTTGGGTCCCAAATGCCCATCCACGAACGACCCTCCCTCCAGGTTAGGTAGCTTGCCAGGGTCAGGACCCGGTCTAGGGCCGGCTCCATTCCCAACAGGGGCTGGCGTTTCCCTATCCACCCTCTCACAGTAGCCGGCCTCCACCAGACCATCAAGGCGTATCTGGCCCATGGATGGATGGATGGGAACCCAGGCGTGGCTCCCTAGGCAGGCCCAGGGCCGCCGTTGCGAGCGTCTCTCCCCGTCTCTCCTGCTTGGCTTTCTTACCGCGTCGGGTTAAGCGGGCTGTGGCTACGGCCACCGGGCTCACGAACGGCGCCGCGGGAGGTCCATTTGGGGGGGCCCATGGCACGGACGTACGACGGTCGATGGGATAGAGGCGAGAGGCCTGCGCGGGCGAACTGCACGATTATGCATCCTGCCGTCGCCGGGCCTCGAAATGAAATAATATCCCTACAGGCCCCGGTTTTCCCATGCGGTCTGGGTCCTCCGGCGGTCTCTCTACCCATCCAGTTCTCCAGTCCGCATCCCTACTCGCCCTGTCAGCGCCAGGCCGCTTAGTAGTGACCTACCGGCCTATTACTACCGCGGTACCGCCACCACCACTACTCGAAAAGAGCAAAGCTCCAGAGCCCTGGGATCTGCTGCTGCTGCTGCTGCTGCTGGTACACGTTCGCCTGGGAGGGCTTGTGTATCGTTCCAGTCGTTGGGAGTAGCTCGCCCGTCGTTGCGTCTGCCGCTGTCAGAACACACTCGTCACAAACCCAAAGGTAGACGGGACAGATGGAGTGAGCGCAGCCGATCACCAACCTGTCATATCCCTCCGTACACCTACGCGACGACCATCGGGATCGGGACCTTGGCCCTACGATAGCCGCTGCCCGTATACTCACACACACTCTCGCCCACACACATACACACACACACACACACACACACACACACACACCACAACCAAACACAGGCCACGCTGGAAGGGTATATACCACCCACCCGCCAGGCCCCGACAAGAAGGCGAGCAGCAAGCGAGAAACAGAGACGCATAGGAACCGAACCCCAGGGGAAACAAACCTCCCCCTTTGTGACCTATCAATCCGCCGCAACGGCGTCTGTCTCCCGAGCTGCACGCCCACCGACCGACCGAGGACTCGTTGGAATTGAGGTCGCAACGCCAATTTGCCAATTGCGACGACGGAACCAGCTGCTATAGGGGCCCGCACTCTTATTACCAAAACCCTCCCAGCCTGTACCTCGTCCACTCATTCGCTCTCCTTCTTCCTCTCGACCTCCGCCCCCGACCGCGCACCCCCGACCCTCGGAAACAGCGCTTGGCCTCCTCTGGCTGTAATCAGTCATCCAACTTTTTTTTTTTAACCCTTCGCTTCGCCTTTCACTACTGATGTTCTTCTGCCCGGCCCTGACGACACACGAACGCGACGACATCCCACCCACGGACAAACCCGTCTATCCCGGGTCCTTCCTCCGCAATTGACTCACTTGAGCCGCAGAAAGCAAACCCCTCTTGCCTGTGCCAGACTTGTATACGCCATGCGCCACCATTATAAGACCTGTCGCGACAAGCATTAGGGATACACCCATTTCTGAAACGCCCCCCGGGAGGTACAACCCGGCCATCTGCGACACTACCATCCAGACAGACAAACCGGCCATCCTGGAACAACCAACTGCATATACATCTTCACCCACCGTTGCTCGGGTCTCCCATTGTCATAATATTGCCCTTGGTGCCATTCGCTTGCCTCGCCCTGCCACATGTTTGGTCGATCCTCCTCCCGATCGCAGCCCGGCTTTGCAAAAGAACAGAGGTCCCGGGACGCACAGGTCTCACGGCTGCAAGACTTCGGCCTATCGAACCTCTCGTCCGACTCGCGCTCGCTGCGCTCCTTGGCCTCCTTCAGGAAGAAGCAGCCGACCCAGCAGCAAGCGCCGCAATCCCCCGTATCCCATCGCGGCGCCGACTGGGACGCCTACTCTACCACCTCGTACCCGGAAAAGAGTGAGTCGCCCCTCCAACCTTCCACCCCTTTGGTCGCCCTCCCTGGCCGTCCCGTATAAAGCCCGCGTGGTGACCCGTCGGGAACCAAGCCGTTAGCTTTGGGCGCCCCTGTCGCAGCCTTACGCTTCACGTATCTTTGATGAAAGACGGCCGGCTAACCTGAAGTCCCGCCTCTAGACAACTCCACCACTTCCGGGTCGCTTCGATCGCCGACGCAGCAGACGCCCTCGCTCCGCTCCGGAACCTCGGCGTCGTCTAGGGATACCGTGCGCGCCCTCAACAACATGTCGGGCATGATGAGTGCAGACAAGAGCCGCACGCGGCGGGAACGCACCTTTGTGGGGAGCGAATGTGCCGTGTGCGAGGAGCCGTTAGAGCACACGCTCCGTGGCGAGCGTATTCTGCAGTTCTCGTGTACACACGTGTCGCACGAGGCCTGCTTCTACGAGTTCATCCGGGAATTCGAGTCGCAGTACTGCCCGTCATGTGATGCGCCGCTACACCTGGACACCAGCCGTGGTGGGAACGTGCTGGACATTGGTAAGACCCGATCTGATGATAATCGTACGGGCACAGGCACTGATGGGGCTTCTCCTCCCCCCGCAGAGAAAATCACCAGCATGGTGCGATCTGCCTCAACCAGTGACTCGCGGTCACAACAAACGCCCACGCCCACGGCCAACAACGGCGGTGGGGGCGGTGGAGGGCACTGGGAGGAAACTGTGCCGTCGGGCAGAGGCCCACGCTCCAGCGGAGGGCGGGAGAGCTCTGCTCGCGGCGGGAGCCTGCGGGACCGGGACAGTCGGGAGGCGCCGTCGTCCAACGGCTACACGACACACTCGCGCCATGCGCGTAGCGACAGCGAAGCGACGGGCGTGGCCTCCTCTACGGGCTACCCGGAGACGACACAGAGCGGGCCGACGCGTAGGCACGACTACGACCTGCAGGCCATGGAGACCACGCCCGCCAGCCCGCGCCCCATCACACGGAATCCCATCCCGGCACCGCTCGTCACAGTGCGGTCCGAGTTCCCGACCATCAACAAGTCGCGCCAACAACAGACGCTCGCCTGCCTGGTGACGATTGAGGTGCCCGACAACAAGTGGAGGCCGGATCCCGAAGATTTGGGCTCCGTGGCGCCGGTGCCGCCGCAGCGGATAGAAGACGCTTTCCCCCAACGGCCGCCATCGCCGGCCCGGAGTAACAAGCCGCGTTTCCACCCCTACGAGTCGCCTGAGGTTCTCGAGGAGATGACAGAGAGGCTGCGTAATCGCGTGGACAACTGGCACGGGCTGGATTTCAACAGGTAAGCAAAACCACGGGTTGGCTGGCTTTGGAACCGGCGAGTAGGATCCCCAAGCTAACCGACGCGTGGCAGGTTCGGCAAACTCCGTCTCTACGGCACCTTGCGTGTGGGCAAAGACAAGGTGTCTTGGCAGGAACTGGAGTGCTTCCTGTTCGCCGAGATGTTGATCTGCGTCAAGGAGAAGAGGAACCCGGCGGCAGCGCCGCAGTGGGACGAGAACGGCAACCCACGCAAAGCGACACGCTGCACGCTCAAGGGGTCGATTCTCATCAAGAAGCACCTCAACGAGGTCATGGAGACAGGCAATGGTGTGTACCCCTCGGCGCGGCCAATTGCAGGCAGCAAATTTCACTCAGGGACCCCCGGCTAACGGAAACAGCGATCGACGAGAATGTGCTCACACTCGGCCTCTCGGTGACGGAGTTGCCATCCTTCCACCTGCGGTTTGAGAATCGGAACCAGCTCAAGCTCTGGCAGCAGGCACTCCTGGACCTCCACGCGACTGAGTCGTCGCCGGTGCGGAGCCCCGACTTCGACCGCGGCGCCGACACCTCGGAGACGGACGAGGACGACTGGGGCCGGTCGCAGCGGCCGCAGCGGGCGTCGTCGCAGGCGTCGTCCGGTTGGGGCGGTCCCAAGTCGGCGACGACGGCGCCGACCGAATACACCAACGTGGCGCACAAGAGCCCGCTGCCGTCGGCGATCCACGTGCCCATCGACGTGGTCGTCGTGGTGCCCATTTCCTCGTCGATGCAGGGCGTCAAGATTAACCTGGTGCGCGACGCTCTCAAGTTCATGGTCGGCAACCTCGGCGAGCGCGACCGCATGGGCCTCGTGACGTTTGGTTCGGGCGGTGGCGGTGTGCCCATTGTGGGCATGACGACGAAGGCGTGGCATGGCTGGAACAACGTACTGTCGAACATCCGGCCCGTCGGGCAGAAGAGTCACCGGGCCGATGTGGTTGAGGGCGCCAACGTGGCCATGGACCTGCTGATGCAGCGCAAGTACAACAACCCGATTGCCTCCATCATGCTCATCAGTGACGCGTCGACGTCCGATGCCGACAGCGTCGACTTTGTTGTGTCGCGCGCTGAAGCGGCCAAAATCACCATCCACTCGTTTGGCCTGGGCATGACGCACAAGCCCGACACCATGATCGAGCTGTCGACGCGCACCAAGGCGTCGTACACGTACGTCAAGGACTGGATGATGCTGCGCGAGTGTCTGGCCGGCTGCCTGGGCAGCCTGCAGTCGCTGTCGCATCAGAACGTCAAGCTCAAGCTCAAGTTGCCTGAGGGCTCGCCTGCCAAGTTCCACAAGATCAGCGGCGCGCTGCAGATCACCAAGCGCGCTGCGGGCCGCGACGCCGAGGCCTCGCTGGGCGACCTGCGCTTCGGTGACAAGCGCGACATCCTGGTGCAGCTCGTCATCGTGCCTGATACGTCATCGCAGGAGCAACTGCCCCAGGACCCCTGGGAAACCATTGTGTCGGGGCTCGAGGCCCTGGGCGGACCTATGGACCAGGAGGATCAGCGGACGCTCTCGGTCGAGGAGCTGCCGCTGCTGCAGGCCGACCTCGTTTGGGGCGACATCCTGCGCGAGGGCACCATGATGCACATGCCACGGCCCTCGCTGCTGGCCATCACTATGCTGCCGCCCGTCGCCAGCCAGAAGGGCTCCAAGTCGGCCTGGGCCAACACGCCGCCCATCCCGCCGCACCCGAGCATCGTCCAGCGCCGCATGGAGCTCCTCACATCGGACATGTTGACGCGCGCCCTGACGCTCGTGTCGCGCGGCCAGCACGACCGCGCGCACACCCTGCTCAACGAGACGCGCACCATTCTGCGCGGGCTTGGCAAAGGGGGCCTGCCGCCCGTGCCGCCGCCGCCGCCGCCGCCTGGCTACCCCCCCAAGACCCCGGGTCTGGACGGCTCGCCGACCTCTGCGACGCCCGAGCGCCGGATGAGCCCGTCGCCGACTGCTTCATCGTCGGCGGCCTACCCGCCGCCGCTGGCGCACAGCCGCTCGCAGGACGCGTTAGCCCTGGGTGGCTCCCCCGGCATCGACTCCACAACGGTGTCGTCGCTCGACGCCGAGCTGGAGGCCAGCCTCGAGTGGATCAGCCACCCGGCCGTTTTCGGCCGCGACAGCCGCAAGGCCGTCCTGCAGGCGATAGGTGTCATCAGCTCCCAGCGTGCCTACACCTTCCGCACTCCCATTGAAAGCCTCTGGGCCGCCCGCATCGCCGGCGTCAAGCGCCTCACCCAGAAGAGTCGTGACTGGCGCGACGACGCCGGCGGCGAGGGCATCGTCGAGGAGCCGTGAAAAGCCGCTACCTCTTTCCCCCCTCCCTTTGCTCCTCCTTCGTCTACGTGACGAGCATACCGACCGACTCGTGATATGCCTCTCTACCGAACGCGCCCACGCGCCGTCATTCCCCTCACCCGGAGCGGGCAAAGCACATCTCCCATACAGCTTCACCCCAAACTTTTCCTTGCATCCACTCGCCATGTTCGGCTGTGTTTGGCCGGCTTTTACCCCATTTGCCGTATTCTTCGATGTCGTTTACTGCAAATATCCCCATCCCTATTCTTCTGGTTTACCCGGCGTGCGGGGAGGAAACCCCCCTCCTCTCTCCCCTGCCCGTCTTTGACTACTCCAAGAGCGAGCTGTTGTTTGTTCAGTCAAAATATGATACCACTTCATGACTTCTGTTTCCCGGGGCGTGTTTTTTTTTTCTCCCCTTTACACGGTGGGCTACATGCATAGCGCAGCACTTCCTTTTTCCCCCTCCCCCTCCTCATATATATCTACCTCAACCTGTCACTTATTTCTGTTATGATACTTTGCCCGTGCCTTCTTCTCCCTCCGTGTGGCGGCGGGTGGTTTTCACTGCCCCCCATGCGAGGGAGAGAGGAGGCGTGTGGGTTGGGCATTTGGGAGGACGGACAACAGGCGAACGGACGGCTCTCTCTCTCTATCTCTCTCTCTCTCTCTGTCTCTCCCTCTCTTTTACTTTGTTGCCAGCGGGGAGGGCTAATGATGACGAGCTGAGAATTCAAATTTGCGACGTTGTTTTCATTTTGTTCTTTTGGCTCGTTGACCACAGCGAGGAGAGCGGCTGGAAGGGATGGCCAGGCGAACAAGAGGCTGGGCCGATGAAACGAACGATGAATGTATGCCGTCAGATCTCTAGTCTATAGCGAGAGGATAAAAATACATTCTGGGATCAATTCTACACATGCGGCTGCCTTGCATGCGGGTTTCATGAGAGGGTTCGCCGTCGTGAGAGACCCAGAAGGGTTAGTGTGGTTTTCGCCGTGACAGCGAGGGCGACGAGACGAGACGCATTCCCCGTCGCACCTGCCACTTCAGTTGAGGGGGTGAGGCGTCTTGGCAAAGCGCCTGCGGGCCTTCGCACCTGCCACTACACCAACAAACAGCGCCCGACTCATATGCCGCGAACGCCGTGACTGATCGAACTGTCATTCCGCGCGCGCGCGCGCCCATTTCATGCTCTGCGACGCGTGCGCCGCGCTGAGGCTGGGCGACCTGCGGTCGCCGGCGGGCTACCAGCTGCACGCCAACGCGAAGGACATCGTCGCCTCGGCCCGGGCCTGCGAGCTGTGCGCCATGGTCCAGGCGGCGCTGCTGCAGGACCTCACATCGAACGATGCCGACTTGAAACTGAAGGACGCCCTGCCCGCGGAACCCGTCATCCTGTACGGCGGGTTTCTGCAGGACGAGGAGGCGGACGAAGCCGAGGGGGAGGCAACGTCGGTGGGATATACGGAGGACGAGCCTTCTTCTTCTTCTTCTCCTCCTCCTCCTCCTCCCCCTTCCTGGGCCCGCCTGACGGGCATCGAGGTCCACGTGGGGCGGGACGACAACCTGAACATCGTCAGCTTGAGCCTGTTCACCATTCCCGAGCCCGGCCGGCCGGTCGACGAGGCCGACGAGGACGATGACATCTCGGGCCGTCCGCTGCTGGAAGACGCTGGGTCCGAAGCGGCGCTGGCGCTGCTGCGGGCGTGGCTCGGGGCGTGCGTCCGCGACCACTCACAGTGCCGCGGCACCTTGGCCGGCGGCCTCGAGGCCCGGGGGTACGACGACTACGACGCGCCGCCGCGGCTGCCGACCCGCGTCATCGACGTCGGCGCCGCCGTCCCGCGCCTCGTCATCTCCAACGGCGCGCGGGCCAAGTACGCGGCGCTGAGCCATTGCTGTAAGCAGTATCTGGAGTTCCTTGTTACCGCTTCGAGCACACATGCCTCCGCTGTACACCCGTTATTCTTTTGCTTCGCTCGTTATCGCCCCCGAGATATGCTTCACGGACGCCTATTCGAGGAGGTTACTGACACCAGACCATGGTAGGGGGCCAAGAGCGCTTCCTGACGACGACGACGGGCAACCTTGCCGCGCACTGCGTCGCCATCCCCCCGCCGGCCCTGACCAAGACCTTCAGCGACGCCGTGGCCGTCACGCGTGCCCTCGGCCTGCGGTACCTTTGGATCGACAGCCTGTGCATCGTGCAGGACAGCAGCGCCGACTGGCGGACCGAGTCGGCCCAGATGGGCCACGTCTACCAGCGCGCCGAGCTGACCATCGCTGCGACGGGCGCCTCCAACGGCCGCGGCGGGTGCTTCCTGCCCCGGCCGACGCGCCACCGCAACGTGCGTCTCGACCATCTCCGCGGCGGGGGCGGGGCGGCGCGAACAGTCTACGCTGGCCTCTACCCAGACCAGTCGGCGTGCAGCTTGAGCAAGAGCCCGCTGGGCGAGCGCGCCTGGATCACGCAGGAGTGGCTGTTCTCGCGTCGAACGGTGCATTATACGCAGGCGCGCATGGTGTGGAGCTGCAAGGCCCGGCTCGAGAGCGAGGACGGCGAGGGCGTCGCGCGCATGGATGAGCAGCGATTGCACCACAGCCTCGAGCGCTACCGCCGCTGGAAGGCCGATACCAACCCGGCCCGCGACCCCCTCGAGCCTGTCGGCTTCTACTCGGACTGGTGCGACCTCATCACCACGTACACCGCTCGGTCCTTGACCTACGAGACCGACAAGCCCGTCGCCATCCTTAGTCTCGCCCTGGACGTCCAGCAGCGCCTGGGCGAGCGCTGGCAGCATGGCCTGTTCCATGGACCCTATCCCGCCCCCAATCAAGCGGCCAGCCGGAGTGAGGGCGATGACCCTATGCAAGGCGACGCGGGCCTCCGCTACCTCGCTCTGCAACTCCTGTGGTTCGGGAAACGCGTGCTGGACCGACCCGCGACCCTCGCCCACCAGCCGAGCTGGTCCTGGCTCTCGACCATGGGGCCCGTCAACGTGCACGCGCCGGCGCGCGTGGCCGGGCACGTCGTCTCGAGCATCCGCATCGCCGAAGGAACGGCGACGGACGGAAATGGCCACGCCCAGAAACGCCCCATGCTGGCCATCACGGGCCCGTTGCAGTCGGCCACGGCGCTGGACCAGGCGATCCGTGCAGCCCACCCCGCGAGCGCAGCCGCGTCGCCGCCGCCGCCCCGCCACCTCCTGGCGGCGCACCGGCGGGCCGACGAGGGCGCGCGCTTCTTTTCGCGCTCGTCCTTCCTCCGCACG
Source organism: Nigrospora osmanthi (assembly GCA_029489945.1). NCBI lineage: Eukaryota > Fungi > Ascomycota > Sordariomycetes > Amphisphaeriales > Apiosporaceae > Nigrospora > Nigrospora osmanthi. Next base: position 3,202,123 of record CP120497.1, read on the forward strand.
GGCGCCGCCATCATGCCGCTGGGCACCTGCCACTTCTTCGGCGCCGACCCGGACCCGGCGGGCCTCCCCGGCGACGCCGCCCTGCGCGTGCGCACCGGCTGGGGCTCCTTCGACGACGGCGCCCTGCCGCCCCTGGCCGGCCTCTTCGTCGCCGCCCTCTCGCAGAACCGGCTGGACGACGACGACGGTCGCTTCGACGGCTACAACGTGCTCTACCTGGCCGAGCGCCCCGACGCCGCCCCCGACGGCACCCGCGCCTTTGTGCGCGTCGGCATGGGCGAGATCCTGCACGAGGAGGCCTTCCCGCCCGCGTGCTCTCAGTCCTACTGCGTCTTCTAAGAAAAGCCAACGCAAGAGAGCGACAATTGCCACGCCGTATGGTGGAGTCACCTCCCTCAAGCCCACCTCCCAAGACTCTTCCGACCAGTCTGTCTCCTCTGTGTCGTCCCCGTGCCCCGATTTCCCCCCTCCCCAGTCCCAATTTATGCCTCCAGGAGGAAACGGCCATAGGAAGGGCGAGGATGGTGGAAGAGGGACACAAAGGCCCGCGGGCGCTCTGACACGATTCACACCCGTGTCCGTAGCAAGTGGCCTGCTACGACCGGCCGGCTGGACCCGAGATACGGCGGTTGCTTTGGGTTTATGCTCGCGGAGCCGTGTTCTTCTTGTGGCAGCGCCATGCCGGACGACAGGAGGCTCCGGCGCGTGTATCCGGCATGGCCACCAGCCGAGGAGGCGCGCTTCAGCCCGAGTTCCCATTGGTCTCGGGACGCACGGCGGCCGGTCGTGCGCAGCGCCGCGTTCGAGCCGAGGGCGGGCGTGGTGGGCTGACAAAAGCATTGTGCGAGACGAAGGGGCGCCCGGGTGCGGCGACCCGCCTCGATAGGTGGTGAGCCTCGCTTTGTATTGTGATCCAAGGTACGAGACGGCACGAAGCGCTATTTGTTTTTTATTCACTTACATACGTGAAGACAAGAAAATACAACCAGGTGCAAGGCTCTCCCACGTGTGAAGAAACAGGTTGACGACACATTTTACTCGCTCGCTCCCAAGACAGCCTGTGTCCAGGCATACTGACGTTTTTCCCACCCCATCTCCCCCTCCCTGCGGTCACGCTTCATTTTGCTTGTCGCCCAACTTCCAGCCGAGCCCCAAGGTCTGGCGGTAGATCCACTCCTTGGCCGTCAGCTTCTCCTCCTCGCCGCCGTCGGCGGCGGCGGCGGCGGCCTTGTCGGGGGCGGCGGGGACGCCGGAGCCGCGGAGGGTCTCCATGATGACCTCGTCCTCGGGGCGGACGAAGTAGACGAGGCTGTAGCGGGGCCAGCGGCCCTGGGGGCCGGGGGCGGGGACGACGCGGTGGCGGCCGGCGCAGAAGGCGCCGTTGGTGAACTTGACGGCGGCGTCGCCCAGGTTGACGATGGCGCAGCCGGGCTTGGGCACCACCCACAGCCACTCGCCCGGCCCGTCGGGCTGGCCGTCGTTGATGGTGGCGGCGCGCGCCGACTCGGACCAGACCTGCAGGCCGCCGAGCCAGTTCATGAGGAGCGTGATGCTGGAAGGGGGTCCCCCCGGACGGGTTAGCGGGGGAGGGATTCAAATTCCAGGCGGTGCGGGCCCGAAGGGGGGAAGCGAGAGTAGGGGAAGGGGGAGGGGGAGCAGGTAAAAAAAAAAAAAAAAAAAAAAAAAAAAAAAAAAAAAAAAAAAGGGGGGGGGGGGGGTCGGGGACTTACGTTCCGAAGTCGGTATGGCTCGGGGTCTGGATCTCGGGCATCTCGTCCTTGTCGCGCGGCGGGCCGCGGGTGATGCGCACGTGGTCGCCGGCCTTCTCGGCGAGGCGGTGGCGGTCCCAGATGTCGCGGGGGTCGATGCCGAGGCGCTCGACGAGCAGGCCCAGGATGAGCATGCCGACGCCGTGGGCGGCGGTGACGTAGTCGCGGAGGAGGGGGCGGCGGGCGAGGAGGGCCTCGGGCCAGGGGCGCTCCATGGCGGCGGGGCCCCCGGGGGCCAGCATGTCGTCCTTGCTCACGTTGAAGAACTCGGCCGTGTCGCGCGCGCCCGAGGCGCGGTCGGCCAGGGTGGCGCCGGCGTGCTTGTAGCCGAAGATGGCGCGCGCGCTGCGCGTTTGCGCGCCGCGGTAGCGCAGCTTCTCGTCGAGCGGGCGCGCGAAGAGGGCGGCGCCCAGGCGCGCGAGCTCGTCGGCCCCCCGCGCCAGCGTCTCGCCGGCCGCGCTGCCGGCCAGCTCGAGGTAGAAGAAGCCGCGGCCGCGGCAGATGGCGAAGACGCGGTCCTGCTCGGCCGCGTCGCCGGCGACGAGCCGCCGCAGCGAGATGGTCTCCAGCGCCGCCGTCGGCAGGCCCGCGGGGAAGGGCGGGTACTGCTCCGGCGTGAAGTCGGAGGCGGGCTCCCAGGGGGGCTCGGCGTGCGGCATCCTGACCCGGCGGACCGACGAGATTCTCAGGGAAGGCGGAACGGGAGGAGGGGGGCGGCGGCGGTGGCGGCCGAGGACGAAGGGCAGCAGCAAGCGGTCGGGCCCGAGCGCGGTGAGGGACTCGGGTCGAGGCGGCGTGTGGGTGGAAGTTGCGAGACACGGGACGACGTAAGAAAGCAAGTTGCGAGGGAGCTGCGGGGTGCACGCGTGAAGGATCGCAACATGACGTGAGGGGAAGAGGCGGGCCCGTAATATAGGTAAGTAGGTTTCTGGCTGCTTGGGGGTGCTGCAGTGTCACTCAGGGGGGTAAGACTGGTGTGGTACTGGACCGAGGCTAGGGATACCGCGTGGGCGCGTGGATCGGCCTTTTTGCTTGCTTTCTAGGGATGGCTTTCGGTTCCCCAAGATGCCCTTGCTTTGCGCCTCTTTGTATCGGTGCCGATGTTGAGGTCGGCGAGCGAGGCCGGCGTGAGGAAGCTGTAGCCGGCGGGCTTCCCTTGCCTCGCCTCGTCCAAGTTTCCCCCCCCCCCCCCCCCCCCCCCCCCCCCCTCCTTTCTCCCTGGGCCTGCCGTGTGGCAGGTCTTCGGCCCCTCGGCGTTCGCGCTGGGGTTTGGTTGTCCTTTGGCGCGCCCGGCCATCGTCAAGGGCGGCGAGCCAGGCGGTGCGGAGAAGCTTCGGTGCGAGCTGCAGGTCTTGTTGCTCGCCTTCCATAGTCGGTTGGCCCCCCGTCTCCCCCCTTCGGCGTTCGCGTCGTTTGGCCTGCGGCACCTCACCCACGGGTCACGCGGCCCGCTTGCCAGCGGCCTAGTTGCATGATGCAGCGGGGAAAGCAGTCGATCCTCGCTGTTCCCCCCCCCCGGCACGCAGCGCGGGAGTTGGGGCGGAAAGCCATCCGGTTCTCGAGTAGCTCCCGTCGATGTTTCATGAGGGGTGAAAAAGGCTTCGTTCGGTCGAGCATCCATGCGGGCAGGGACGGTTTGCTTCCCCGCATGCCCACCCACCACGCCCGGCTTTCCCTATCTTCACGTCCCTTGATTCGCAACTCCGACAGCACAAGCAGGTGGGGACAAGACGGACAGGCAAGTACATAAGTACATAACTAGCTAATTATGTACCTGTCAGGTGTTTTTATGAGGGCTCTGGGAGTGAGTGGACATGCACCGTGAACGCATCCGGTGCAGTAGCGTCGCCCCGAGTGGGTGCCGCGTGCCCGCCGCTCCTCATCTTCCCCCTGACACCGGCCTCCCGGTCTCTCCACCGGAGCCACCAAAGCTTGGAAACGATCAATGCGGGGTTTGGCCGGGTGTAATTACTCCGTACTCCAGCTTTCACGTTAGAAATGGCCGACATCAAAGAGAGCATCCATCCATTACCTCAGCTATACCCGTCCCCCTTCAGATAAGCACTTAGGTACCCATGAGAACGGGCTACTTATCAAGGTACCCGTGTACCTCACTGGGTGAGATAGTGTCCGATGCCCAGCTGTCCAAGTTGGACAACGACCTAATTGGTTGGTGTTTTGCACCTGGAAGCTACCATGGGCAAGAAAGAATACTTACTCAATGTCAGACCACTTTACCGTGGCCCGAGGCTTGGTCTGCATGGTCACTAAGGAAGAGGTGCACCGGTAGATTGTTTCAGCATGTCGATAGGAAGTACTTTCCCACCCAATGGTACCTAACTGATGTACTAGTGGACACAGGCCCAGCCGGGTACGGTCCGTAGCGCCTGCTTATCCCCCCCCCCCCCACCCTTTCCCCAGAGGTCCTGAGGTCCTCCTGCCGCCTCGGATCCACTCCCCATCGCCAAGCACGCGGGGCGAGACAGACTGCTTAAGTACCTCCCATACCCTCGCCTTAGTAAGTAAGTGGATGTAGGTAAAGAGGTACCTAATGGATATGGACGGGCGTGCTGGCCATTCCATGTCTCTTGTCCCAATTTCTTCAAGGTGCAACGTTCCAACTTCCTCGCCCGTGAACAGCTGCCGATGACCCGCCTTCTCCAAACTGGGCATGTCGGGCCGTGACCGGGTGAACCACTGCCATCCCATGTTTCCGCGGGGTAGGTAGCAACTCAGGTGCCGTGGTCGGGATGTCGCCGCCGTCCGTACGCCAGCTTGTTGAAACCCTCAGCGAGTTCCAGGGGATAGCCACACCCATAGTGATCGGGGCTACTGCCTTGCGTAAGCACCTGGGGCGCGGTGCTCTTCCGTACCTGTGAGGCCGTTCGAAGCCGAGATGCTGTTCGGGACTGTGTAGCGGCATGGCATAAGGCTCGGAAGCCTCCAAGATGGCGTCGTCCCGGCTGGCACTGTCCCGGCTCAGGAGGTCCACGGGGGACCAAGCCGGGCGACTGTCGATGAGGGGCGGGATCGCTTCTGCCGTATCGGTCGGAACGTACCCGCATAACGAATGATGCCCATATCACCCATGAGCCGGGCCACTCGGGACGGCCTAACACGATGGCGCTGAAATGAATAGATGAAAATTTCCAGATACCAGGAAACACGGTGTTGAATGTCACCAAGACAACAGTGACGGTCACGCAACGGGGCGGGGAACGGTTGCCTAACCAAAGGCCACGTGCGGATGGGCGTTGTTGGCCTAAAACGGCGGCACGCCTCCAGGCTTGTGACCACCACAACCTTACGGTCTTTCGTTACCATATTCAAACATCTTGTCGCTTATTTAGATTGATCGGCGAGCTTATCCGCTAAACATATCTGCCATTAGTGCGAACAGGGGCTTTCTTGAAGGCCTAGCCACATGCCAAAACCGAACTGAAATCACACAAGCCGGTGCACCTACCTTGCACAAGCAAACAGCTACCTATAGACACCCGAGAGGCTCCTCTCATGGAGCATTCATAGGTGTACGTGAATGTGGCCAATCTGTAGGGTGAGATGGTTGGAGCACCCGAACATTCAAAAAGTCCTCGGGTAGCATTGCACTACATTTTACCTACTTACTTACCCAGAACCGGACCAAAGGTATGGTGACTCCCGAGCAGTGATTGCTTCCATCTACATGATTTACTGTGAACACCGCAGCTTTTGTGGTGGCCTGACGGTAGTCGACCCAGAAAGAGAGGGTTATATTACATTTCAGAGTACTCCTTCGCCCACAATCCCCTCATACGATAGAAACCGCGTTACATACATATCCCTGCAAAAACGAAAGAGATGGCCGGAGCCTCTGGGGTCTGAGGGCAAAATAAAAGACAAAAAAAAGCTACGAACCGATTGCTCAGTCCCTCGAAAAAACCCGAAGGTTTATTTCTAACCCCTTGGTTTTACGCCCTTAAGGGCAACCAACCGGACAAATCAGGCAGCCGGCCATCATGCTATGCCACACGGCGAACCGGACAAGAGACATGAGACCATTAGACCATCATGCCACGCGGCTGGGGGGCTTGGTGATGAGATGGCGACTAATTGGGGACTAGGTAGGCAACTCTGGCCGTTCTCCCTCCAGGCAACCACTATCGATGGTTGCCTGGAGGGACGAAACCCAAATGGGCTACTTCGCGGCGTCGTGGGCAAACGCCATGTCGGTGCGCTCTGGAGCTGGCAGTGTAGCCACGTAGGGGACCCGGCGCGAAGCAGGGGCTCGCGTAGGTGCGAGAGGTCCACGGGTTCTACGGTTTTGTTCCCCCTCTCTGCGAGAAAACCCTCGTGTGGTTTATGCCGGGGAGATATGAAGGAACCCCTCGGGGAGCACGGCGGTCTGCTTGGAAAATCCGATAGCAACCGCCATGAGTTTTCTTAGGCCAAGGATCGTCGGGTGGTCAAAGGGGGATGGATGGTTTCCATCTCTGTAGTCGAACAGCAGCATTGACGCCTCGAACCATGGAACACCGACTGCAGCTGGCTGAACAGCTATACCCTATACTCCTAAGCCCTGAGTTTTGCTCTCCGTTTACAAGGTAATGGCTTATTTCCCGCGGAGGAACTGGCTCTCGAGCTGTGTAGATGGCAACAGCTGGGGCGCTCCATGCCGTTTTCGGCACGACCCGAGCATCCATCTCGGGATGAAGCATGTAAAATGATTGGCCCGAGAAACGACGGCTTTACGCGTTTCGTCCTCTGGATACGCCTTATTGCAGGGGGGGGGGGGGGGTTGGTTGTATCTTTCGTGGCCCGAATCCTTCATTGTACGCGGGTGGCTTCGACCCCGTTGACATTCAGGGCCCACTCTCGCTCACTCTTGGCAACGGGGTTCGACGTTGCCGAACTCCAGGTATAAATCGGAGCGGAAGGCCCAGTCTCTCCAGAGATTGACGAGGAAGCTGGCGGGAGTAACCCTGCTGCGTACTTATTCAGCGCACTTTGCGTACGAAGTAGCCCCATGGGTAAAGTGGAGTGATAATACGGAACAGGCGGGAGGAGCAGTCACAGGGTTTAGTCTATAGGTCGGGGTCAAATTCGAGGTCGGCATCGGGTCCGGTTGGCCCCGGAGAAGACATCCCATACGACAAGTGCTGACTACTTACTGTACCTCTCGACGACCCGTTCCCGGTCTGCAAGATGGGCGAGAGAAAGTTGGGGAAGATGCAAAGAAAGCGAAACGGCGGGGACGCTTGGCGGCGCTAGTACGGCATCCCACGTTTGTTTGTGCCACCCCAGCCGTACCCGTCAGTAAGTCAGTCGTCGAAATACGGACGCATCTCGCATCCCATCGCACCGAGATAAACGAGTGCTGACGTGATTCGTCCCGCGCATCATCGTCACGTCGCACCGCATATGTGCGTGCCTCGATGAATGGATCGGCATCGCGGGGGGAGCGCACTACCGACAGCCCTGCCGCCCTTGAGGCTTTTAGCTGAGCGCCCGGCCTCGAAATCCACGACCCGTCAGAGACGGACCTCCTGTCGTTTGTGGGACCGTCGCTGGACCCCTACCCCTCGTACCCCTAATTACTGCATCCTCCTCCGCACATTCCATGCCTCCTCGGATGGAGGCCACGTACATGGTACGCCGTGCTGTCCCTGACCTCCCTGAGACCCGGACGGGCTGTCCATTCCCAAAGCACACACGGGGCCCGCCGATAGCCCCTAAGGGTTCCGTGTTGAGAGGCAGGGAAACAATCGGTGGGTCATGGGATGCCTTTTGGTAAGTAGAGAAGAACCTAGGGCTAGGTAAAGTACCTGACGGTCCCCGAGCCTTCCGCTGCTCTTCACTTCTTCTCTTCTGTTCACTCTCCTGCCCCCTTTCCGACCCTCCCGGCCATTGGAAAACTCACGCAACATGGACTTCATAGCCAACTACTTTGGCCTCGGCAATCCCACCTTGGGCGGCTGCGAAGCTGCTTCCATCGCTTACCCGTCGCTCCGCGGCGCCGAGTTCCTGTCGGTGGAGGCCAATTGGGTGTCCAACTTCACGACCGCGGTGGTGCCGGGCTTCCAGCCCGAGGCCCCCAAGCCCGCGGGGCCGACAACGCCGCCGCTGAGCTTCTGCAATGTCACTCTCACCCACACGCACCCGGGCCAGAACGACCGCATCCAGACGCAGCTCTGGCTGCCCATGGGCGACAAGGGCGCCCCCTGGAACGGCCGCCTGATCGGCGCCGGCGGCGGCGGCTACCAGACGGGCCTCATGGACGTGGCCCACGGCGCCGGCGTTGCCCAGGGCTACGCCGTCGTCAGCACCGACGGCGGCCACACCACCGCCGACCTCGGCGCCCCGGGGACCTGGGCCCTGGCCAGCGAGGGCAACGTGGACCTGTTCGCGCTGCAGAACTTTGCGAGCGTGGCGCTGGCCGACGCCGCCGCCATCGGCAAGGCCATGACGGCCCAGTTCTACGCGCGGCCGGTCAAGAAGGCCTACTTCCTCGGCTGCTCCACCGGCGGCCGCCAGGCGGCCATGCTGGCCCAGCGCTTCCCCGCGAGCTACGACGGCTACCTGGCGGGCGCCCCGGCGCTCTACATGCACGAGTTCCTCGTCGCCACCCTGCGCGCCCAGGTGCGCATGGGCGAGCTGGGCTACGCGCCGCCGCCGTGCGAGCTGCGCGAGTTCACGCGCCGCGCCGTCGCCGCCTGCGACCACCTCGACGGCGTCGAGGACGGCCTCGTTTCCGAGCCCGAGCTCTGCTTCGACGCCTTCGACCCCCGCGCCGTCGCCGGCGAGGAGTTCGAGTGCGCCGAGCTCGGCAAGACCTACAAGCTGACCACGAAGGGCGCCGAGGTCGCGCAGACGGCCTGGGAAGGCTGGTGGGAACCGGACGGCCAGGGCCGGGACCGGAGGGTCTGGGCGGGAGTGGGCCACGAGGCGGCGCTGGCCGGCCCTTTCCACCTGGTCAACGCCAAGTGCGACTACGCGACGGGCACGCCGGTGTGTGAGGCCGACCCCTTCTTCATCTCGCGGCAGTGGGTGCAGTACTTCCTGTACAAGAGCCACAGCCAGACGCTCGACGTGACGAAACTCGGGCCGGCGGACTTGAAAAACCTCCTGCACCAGTCGCGGCAGTGGTACGACTCCATGATCGGCACCGCCGACCCGGACCTGTCGGGCCTGCGGGCGGCGGGCGCCAAGCTGCTCCTGTGGCACGGGCTCGCCGACCCCGTCATCCCCTACAACCAGTCCCGGCGGTACTACGAGGACGTGGCGGCGTTCGACCCGGCCCACGTGGACGAGTACCTGCGCTACTTCGAGGCCCCGGGCGTCGACCACTGCGGCCTGGGCGGCCTCGGCATGTTCCCCCACTCGCTCTTCCGGAACCTGCAGGACTGGGTCGAGCGCGGCAAAGCCCCGGAGGTGCTGGCGGCCTGGACCGAGCCCGGCGCCGAGGGCCTCGGCCTGCAGCGGTCGCTGTGCAAGTACCCCCTGCGCGCCAAGTACGACGGCAAAGGCAACGTGAACAAGGCGAGCAGCTTCACTTGCCGCTAGTGTTTATTATAGAGTAAAAAGAGGATCGGGGTGTCCGGGGTACGAAGGGCCAGTATTCGCAGTGCAAAAAGCTCATGACATTAGATTACCCCCCAAAAAAGAAAAAGAAACGAAGGAAAGAAAGCTATGAATCTATGTACACAGTTCATGTGAGCGCGTCGATCAACCAGCGGCTGTCGTGGGGCTCCGGGTACATCTCCTCGAGCTTGGCGTGCATCTGGGCGCGCAGCCAGGGGTTGGTGTCGGGGGTGCGGTAGGTCTTGCGGACGCGGGCGCGGACGACGGGGGAGTTCTTGGCGAGGGCGACCTTGGCGGCGCCGACGAGGGGCGGCGTCTCGCGCAGCGTCTGCAGCAGCACGGCGGCGAGGTGGGGCAGGAGCTCGGGGCGGGCGCCGCTGAGGACGTCGGCGGCGTCGGGCGGCGCCGGCGCGCCCGCCGCGGCGGCGTCGTCGTCGACGTGGTTGACGAGCCAGACGCCGAGGGCCACGCAGGCGATCTGCGAGAACCGGGGCCGCAGGTGCTCGTAGCCCGCCGTCTGCTGCTTCGCCATGAGGCTCGCGTACGGCCGGTGCCTCAGGTCGGCCGCCGCCGGCATCCCCGGCCAGAAGTGCTCGTCCTGCTGGGCCTGGCACGCCGCCCAGATGTTCCGGATTTCGGCGAAGCGCCGGTCGCCGTTGGTGCCCGGCCAGGGGTCGTGCCAGGTCAGATCGCCCGTCTGCTCCCGGGTCAGTGCAGGTTTCTTTTGGGGAGGGTCTTCCAATGAAGAAAGCCCAGCGAGGAGGGGGAGGGGCCTGTCGGTACGAAGAGAAGAAGAAGGAGGAGAAGATGAAGAAGAAGACGAAGGAGAAAGAGAAGGGAGGGGGGAGACTCACATCGCGGTCCCACACCGTCATGGAGTACTGGTCGTTCTGCCACAGGCCGTTGAGGGCCTCGTGCCGGTGCATCCAGCAGATCAGGCGGTAGCGCTTGGCGTTGGGGCCGCGGCGCCAGGGGTCGGCGGCGGGCGGGACCCAGGCGGGGGGGCCGGGGTGCAGGTCGCGGGCGAAGTTGTGGTAGCCGGGGGCGGGGCCGAGGGCGCGGGCGAGGCGGGGGCCGGAGAGGACGGGGGCGCCGCCGAGGCGGTTGAGGGGGGCCAGGAAGACGGACGTGTTCTGGAAGCGGTGGAAGAGGGCCCAGCAGCCGAAGGCGCGCGCCGCCGCCCGCGTGTTGTAGGCGTTGAGCGCCCAGGCCGTGTCGCGGTCCGTCAGGTAGTGCGCGCGCGCCGTCAGCGGCCGCTCGAGGCCCGGGTTGCGCAGCAGCCGCTCCAGGAACTTGGCCACGAAGCGCACCTCGGCCGCCCGCTCGAGGCCCACCTTGCCCGTCCGCCCCGGGCCCGCCGGGATGTCGCTGTACGGCCACGGCGCCAGCTGGAAAACGAAGTCGCTGTGGTTAGCATCCCTCCTCGGCGGGGAAAAGGGGGGGGCGAAGAAGGAGGAGGTGGAGGACTCCATGTCTTGGTCTGTGAACCTACCCAATAGGGGATGTTCTCGGGTTCGGGATCATAGCCATCGTTCTGCGGAAGAAGAACCTGTCAGCCAATCCGAGCCCAGCGAGGAGAGTTCCGGTGAGGAAAGGAGAGGGTAACGCACTTCGGTCTCCAGGGCCGGTGTCCCCCCCGGCACGGTGGTCATGCAGGGAAGCATGATCTCCTGGCCTGTGAAAGGCTGCGCGGCTTGTTGGGCCATATCGTCGAGGCTTGCTCTTGAGCTAGGCGTGGGCCTTGCAGAAAGATATCGTCAAAAGTGAACAACGTCTGGTCTTCTTTTCTCCGGAGTTTTCTGGTGTCTATCCTTGGAAAGAGAAGAGGAAAAATACTATTCTCTGCTTTCCTCGCAACCCGGGGGCCGCTCCCCTAATAAGCCTTGCCTGGCTCCTTTTCCTCCTCTTCATCCCGTTTCCTTTCATCCCTCTCCGCCACGCGAGGCTGCCCATTCCTTCAGCCGGTCTCCTTTATTCGCCCTCCCCCCCCGGCACCAAAGTGCGAATGCGGCAACAAGGGGAGACTTTCCGGCGGCCGGGAACGGAAAGGCAGAGGGGAATTCACCATGATCTTTGCACTCGCTGCCGGGGAGAGAAAGCCGCAAATGCGCTGAGTGCGGCGCCTGGGAGCGAAGAAAGGACGGAGGGAAAAAAGAAGAGGAAAAGGGGATATCTCATTGTTCCTGAAATTCGCGACTATGCACTACAGAGCCGATGTGAGGACGCCCCCACTGGGTATCCCTTCAACGCATACTTGCTTGTCCACTGTCCAGCCTCAACTACCTAGATGTGGGTGGTGACAAAAATAGCATCAACTGCACAAAAGGTCTTTGGCCATCTACTACTACCTGCTTGCCATATTGTTGCTCCGATCTTCGCCCGGCTTAACCTCTGGCTCTCCATCTCCAATGCGGATAGTTGCACCTTTCTAGATTAGACACTGAGATGAAGGGTAAGAAGATCTGGACTTTGAGAGAGAGAGAGAGAGAGAGAGAGAGAGAGAGAGACCTGGGCCATCACCACTTGCGGTAACGCCCACACATTGCTCCCTACTTACTTACTTAGCAGGTCGGTCGCGGGTGCGTGGACCGGGATCTGGGCAACTCCATGTCCGCAAGCGGGAGAGGGGGGGATTGTCGGCCGGTGGCCCTTTATCCGCCCTCTCGGTTCTCGGTGGGAGGCCCGGCAGACAGCGGGTGTCGGGTGTGTTTTTATTTTTCTTTCGCATCCGGCGCGTGGGTTAGTGGGAATGGTGTGGCGCCTGAGATGGCCGGAAGGGGAAAAGGTCGCGGCACCCCAACTTCTTTCAGCGAGTGAAGCAGGAATGTTTACCTAAGGTATTTTCCACAGTGGCATGGAATGGCATGGGGGGCCGACCAATCACATAGAGACCGAACGTTGAGAAAAGGTTGCATGGCCAAGTTTCAGCACCGGTCGAGAGGTTACCGGCGTGGACGGAGGAGCCCTTTTCGTCTGATGACAGTTCAGACGAACCAACGACCCAGGGTTTTGGAGGCGAGCGGCAAGAATACCACGTTCCCTAGACCGGATCCAAAGGCGGATGGATACCCATCGCTACTATGTAAGTATATGTAGGTATATATATATGTACCCTACGTGCATAGGTCATCGGACAGCTGTATCTCCTTCGTACGATGTAAGATGTATAGGATGTAAGATGTAGGTAGTACTGTCAAGTGGTAGTGGATGGAGACGAAGATCTCTTGGCGTGGACGGAGCAAAGGCCCGCTAAAAAACACCCTACCCACTGGGGATCCATGTTGCTGGAGCTTGGAACGCTGGAGCTTGGGGACATTGGAGAGCTTTCCAGTGGGAACGGGCGGGACTCCGGGAAGAAAAAAGAGAGAGCGAGAGAGAGAGGAGAGGGAAAAAGCACGCCATGCCGGGCAGGCCTGACACTGGTCAGGATTTCCAAATGCGAATGCCTTCCCCCCGTCCCATCCATGTCCATGCCCCTGTTGAGCCTTGACAGCCCGCCTGTTCCCTGCGCCATCAAGGCGGTCACGGGCCCTTCCCACTGGAGACGCGACCCGAATGGGAAGGCGACGACCGACTCGCAGAAAAAAAAAAAAAACAGGCCATGACCTCCCATCCCATCCCATACCCTTCGTGGTATTCGGGATAACCACGCGGGGCTTCTGCACACACTAAGGTTGTGCACACCGCAATTGACATACATACATCCCCCATCTCCTGTCCAATTCTCTACCGCTATTCTCCCGACCCGGAATCATTCGGCTGCACACCGTACATGTGCATGCATCCATGCATATGTACCATCGATGACTTGCCTTGACAAGAGGGTTCTGGGCCTCTGGTTCTCTCCCTCCCCATCAGCTGCCGTGACCATGGCCATGGCGATGGCGTGGTGTCTCCCCATAACAGTTATGGATGCGGCCCGCCCAAATGGGGGGGGCGCCGTCATGGGTGCGCAGATCAGATGAACAAGCAGCCCGCAGGATCGACGGCAAGGCGTGCGAGACGACCTCATGAACCCCCATGGCGCCCAAGGACCCGAGCCTGTTGGTAGTCTGCGCTCTCTGTGGGAAATGCGCGCCATCCGAGGCCTCCCGCCCTTCTTCCCTCAACCGCACATCCATCGGATGGGTCATGACACCACGCACACGAACTACCACGGCCCTCCCCCCCGGGCAGACAGAAAGCAACTGGTTGGGGCCACGAGGGCAGAGGGCGCGTCGGGGGGTTAGCGCGAACACGAGGCTGGGAGAGCCAGCTTCACTCACTCGTACATGAATGTACACACACTCACACCCACCCTGCGCGGCACCCCGGCATCTCGCGGAGGGACGGTCGACAAGCAGACAAGCTCGCGCCCGATGCGGCACAGCGCCTGTCCTCCCCTCCCCCCCCGCCCCTCGGCCCACCGATAGTCTGGCGGTGAAAGGCGAGACCCTGGTCCGCCGGCGGGGGCGCTGACCCGAGAGCCCGACGGAAGAGAGGCATTCACGAGAACGACGCGGACAGCCTCCGAGCAGGTTTCCCGCCGACATAAAGGTCACGCCACGCCCGCGCCGAGCGGGAGTTTGGTCTCTTTCTCCTCCCAACCCCCCCCAACGAAACCACCACCAACCCACCATTTCGACCATGTGGCCGGCGCCTTCGCACGCTCGAGGTGCCGCCGCCGCTGCCATCTAGGGTAGCCCTTCGCTGGTGCTAGCCAACCATGGCCCGGTCAGCCGTCGCCGGACCCGGTCCGGCCGCGAGGGCCTCGTCGTCCCCGTCGCCGCCCCTGGTCCTGCTGCTGACCCTCTTCTGCTTCTTCGGTTTCTCCTTCGCCCTCGATGACTTCTGGCTCCTGCCCGGCGCCGCGCTGAGCAGCGCGGCCCTGCTGGCCGAGATGCCGTCGCCCATCGCCCTTCTTGCGCCTGCCGCTGCGAGTATCGCCCGTGTGCGTCCCGCCCCGCGCCGACGACGCACCACCAACCGCCCCCCCTCTTCCCTTTTGATGCGCCCCATCGAAAGCCCGGTCCCCTTGGTCGCCGCCGACGGCTCCGTCCCTGCCCTCGGCCCGAAGCAGACCTACCCCGTGGTTGCTCCGGGGCTCCCTCACCAGTATGCCGAATCCCCCCCGCTGCTATGCCCGGGACGCTCCTGCTAACGCGACCTCGCCAGCCTCGATGTCAGCCCGATATCGCGGTACCGGGGAGTCTCGGCCTTCTACCAGGCTGCCTCGGCCCTGATGCAAACGGCCGGTCCATTGGCCAACCACGGAGGGAGACCCCCGCGCCCCAACCTCTTGGGATCGCCGGGTATATCCACCGGTGTACGTCTCTCCCTCTTGTCCCCAAGCCCCATCTGTGACACGCTGGCTGACCCGTCCATAGTTATAGTAACTCGACCGCCGTGGTCGCGTCGCGTCGGCGGGGGTCTATTGGTTACGGACCACCCTTACCCGTAACCGCCCCCCCCCGCTGCACTGGGATGGGACCGGGAGGCGCAAAGCATCACGTATACATGTACGCGTCCCCCGGTGTCCATCCGCCCCCTATCCCTGCTATCTCTTCGCCGCCGAGCCTCGACCGCCGGGGCCCCCTGGAAACCGGGCCGTTGTATAGGCCCCATCCAGTACGGTGGGACCCCGACGAGGAAACCCGAGTAGGCAGGCCAGCGAGGGCGGGAGAGGAGGGGGTACAGGATCCACGGCTCATCAATTGTTGCTGCTCCATCGCCGAGCACATCATACACCACAGGGGAAAAAAGGAAGAAGGTCGGGTGTTCGCAGGCGGCTCTCTCGTCATCCCGGCTACGTATGACCGGGAGACGGGGGGGCCGAACGGAACACCTCCCACCCGACCGCGCGCATTTGGTAGGAAAATGTGTCGTCGACGATGATGGGGAGGAAAAACAAAACGTACACCAACTATATTCATAGCAGACTCTCAAGATATTCCCTTTGTCACCCACAACTTTCGGGCGCGCGCGCGCGCGCTCGCGCTCGCCGCTTCTCTACCGTTTCTTCTCTGCCCCATTTATGATGGCTTGTGTGTGTTTTTGTCGTTCCCCGTGATCTACCCCAACGTCGCACTTGGCATTGCATGTGTGCGCCGCATGGGGAGGTGAAGTCCTCGTCGGTCGATTACACCACCATTCGTGTGCTCGTCGGCCCATCCGGGAAAATTGTCCGTCTCGGCGGCGTCGTCGGGCAGCCCTGCAGCCACGCCTCCCGTTTTCCTCGATTTCGAACCGAGGGGGGGAGGGAGAGAGCCCGACCGATCGGACGCCCCCCGCTCTTTCACGCACGCACGCATTCTCGAACCCAGCACGTCGCCGAAAGGGGAGGGAGGGGGACAGCCCCAAGGGAAGAGGGGGGGATCGAAACGTCATCTTGCATTCGGTAACGACCGGCTGGTGATGGCATTCGGTAAAGACCGTGGGAATTAATCATTCGTACGGCCCGCTTTCTACAAACGTTCTTTGTTCTATAGCTCTATTGTGGGAAGAGAAGAAAAACAGAGGCTGTACAAGCAGGCAATCGTTCCCTCCCCTCCCGCCCGCCCTTGGGACCAGGCGGCCCGGCCAGTCTCCGTCGATGCATGCCGTGGGCTTGACGGAAGTGCCGGCGCTAGAAGGGGCCCCTCCCGAGGATACGGACACTCGCCTCTCTCTTTCTTTTGATACGGAGAAAGAAGGAGGGGGAAGCCGCGTCCCCGTCGATCCGTGGGCGCGCCCGGGCAGAAGGGGAAAAAGCATGCCGGGTTAACCCAGCTTGCGCAGGCTGTCGGCGCGCAGGCTTTCGCGCAGCTTGAGGTCGTCGATGGAGTCGCGGGAGTCGCGGGAGTCGGCGGTGCCGGGGCGGACGCCGGCGTCGCGGCGGACGGGGGCGGGGCCGGCGGGCAGGCCAACCACGCCCACGCCCGCGCCCACGCCGACGCCGGGGCGGGGCTGCTCGCGGACGAGGGGCAGGCGGCCGATGGAGCGGCCGTCGAGGAGGACGGTGCGGCGGTGGTTGGGGGCGGGGCGCGAGAAGCGGTTGTAGGCGACGAAGTAGTCGCCGTCGCTCGAGTCGGGCCGGGCGTTGGCCGGCGCCGGCACGTGCACGCTCTTGCGGTGCACCTGCACGGCGTCGTCGGCGATGGGCGGCACGCCGTACGCCCGGTACACGGCCGACAGCGCCGGGATCGACAGCCCGTGCACCACGATGCTGAAGAGCACCAGCCAGAACACGACGGGCCGCAGCGCCCGCAGCAGGTCCGCCTCGCCCGCGTCCGCCTCCTCGAGGTGCGGGTACAGGTGCTTCGTGTGCTCCACGTAGAAGACGGCGCCCACGCCGATGGGTCCGAACTGTGTGTGGAGGGGAGAGTCAGCTCGGTTCCGCCCCGGGCGGGGGGGGGGGGGGGGACGGGGGAACACGGGAGATGTGAGATGGGAAGGAGAGGGGCAAAAACGTACGTATCCCATGAAAAGGGCTTCTTTCCAGTCGTGGACGACGGCGGGCATGAGCTTGTACAGGGCCATGATGGCGGGGATGCGGCGGAAGAAGAGGACGAGGAAGCCGAGGCCGATGAGGCGCGGCAGCGTGATGCCCGTGCCCTCGGGGTCGTGGAACTGGTCCCAGGGCATGACGACGCCGACGTAGATGAAGCCGAGGAAGTTCAGCAGCACGTCGATGCTGCTGTTGACCTCGTCGTGCCGCTCAATCGTCTCCTTGAGGTACTCGCCGTCCCAGTTGAGCCCGACGCCCGCGATGAAGCACGCCAGCAGGTCGTTGGTGCCCAGGGCGCCGGCAGTGCCGATGATGAAAAGCTGTGCGGGTTGGTCAGTAAACGACGGGAACGGGTCGGGCGGCTCACGTCTCTCGAGGCCACCGCATCAGGAGAGAGGGGAGGGGACCGGGCAGCCCCGGAAGGGGGGAGACGTACAGCAAGGGAGACGGGGAATAACAGGTAGCTCTCCGAGTCGATCCAGCGGCGCTTAAGGAAGGCCTTGATAATCTGGGAGCCACCGAAGCCGACGAGGAAACCGTAGGGCACCGACATGATGACGACGTACAGCCACGTCTCGACGATCCAGTCGGCCATGGCCTGGCCGAAGCCGCCGCCGAGGCGGCCGACGTCGCCGGAACGCTTGACAATCTCCCCGACGACCGAGGCGGCGAGGTCGCGCTTGTGCTCGGCGCCGGCGGCCTCGGCGGCCTCGGCGGCGTGCGACACGACGCCGGGCAGCTCCGTGTGGCGCATCAGGTTGACGGCGAGCATGAGGAAGGGGAAGCCGAAGCCGTCGTTGGCGCCGGCCTCGGCCGAGATGATCTCCCGCAGGTGGCGCGGCACGTACATGTCGGCGAAGGGCCCCTTGGCGATGGCCTGGCTGAGGACGGGGTCCGTCATGGTGACGCAGGCGCCGATGGCCATGCACGCCAGCAGCGTGAGCTTGGGCACCGTCGCCAGCACGCAGGCCGCCGTGCAGAGCCACATGATGGTCATGACGGGCAGCAGCAGCACCATGATGGTCTTCCAGTTGGTCAACAGGTACTTGGCCGGCAGCGAGTAGCCCGCGATCACCAGCTGCACCGAGATCATGACGCGCATGAAGCCCAGCGTGATGGCCCCCTTCTGGTCCTCGTCGAGGTTGCCCGGCCCCCATCGCGTGTTGTCGAGAAAGTTGGCCGCGATGGGGCCAAAAATGATGCCGATGAGCATCGCCGGTACTGTCGGGCGAGAGCACCCCACGTTAGTCACGGCATGTCGCTGTCGGTCGGCACTTGGGGGTGGGAAAGACGCTGGAGAATCTGCAAGAGCGCGGGTATGTGTCATGCCATGGCTGCTGTGCAGCTTGGCAGGGGGTGGTGAGTGGGTTTTGGCGGGCTGTCTGGGGATGGGCAAACATGCAAGGGGGGGGGGGGGGGGGGCGAAATGGGATTGGACATACGTGCTTCGCCGAGAAGATACTTCGACTTGATCACAACCGAAAACAGGCCATACAGGACCATGTAGCCGCCTGGGTCCCGGGTTAGAATCAAGACCCGAGAACGTAATCGGCAGTTTTGCCGCTGCGGTGTCCTCGGAACATACCTAACACGGCTATCACCACATTGAGCTCACTCAAGTCAAGGGTCGGCATGGTGGCGGTTTTGTTTTTTTCGTTGCAAGGGTAGACAAAACAGCCAATAACCAACGGGATTATTCAGGAGAAAAAAAGATATTGGGAAGTAGAAAGAGAGAGAAGGAAGCAAATACGCTCTATATCAAATGGGAGAAGGATAACACCGACACCTCAAATCTCCCTGCGCTCGAGGGGTAGAGAGACAGCGAAGGGAACACAAGAAACGAAAGATGAAGATCTGCCCACTAGTCCAGCTCAGCCAGCTTGGGGGATGACGGTGACGGAGACGGCGGAGGAATAAAAGTCGTGTTGGCGCCAAGTCCAGGTCAAGAAAACAAGGGGAAATGAGCCGCCGGGGCTCGGGGGGGAAGAAAGGTAGAAGGGAGAAGGGAAACACCCGGCTCGTTCGATGTAAAGAGACACGAGAAGGCTTGGAGGGGGGAAAGGGAGAACTCTCAGAAGAGGCGACGAAAGTCTTGGTTAAAAGGAAGCGCGCGCAGCGATCGACGGCGCAGAAACAACTTTCTATTTTGGTATCCGACAGCGGCCTCTCGCGATGAGACTTCCAAGTGCGTTTCAACGTTCTCGCTGAGGCAAGGACTCCCCGCGAGTCGTTTCTCCCATGGCCGTACAGTCGGCGCCGCTAGACTGCGCGCTCCGGTTCTCGTGGGGGGGGGGGGGGGGGGGTAGGAGTGGAAGGGAGAGCAGTACAGCGCCGCATACACCTGATACGCGCGCGCAGCCCGTCAACTCTGGGCAGGGGCAGCCTTGCCACGCCGCCCAGAGCACATATCTGAGCTTGCCAGCCAAGGGCTTGTCTGTGTTAGTGATTGCATGGCAATGGCATGGCGGTTGGCTTGGCCATTTTACTGGGCAGCACGAGAAGGCAACACTCAGCTCGCTGCCCGCGGGCTCAACCGCGAGAGATCGGTCGAACGTGTTGGCCCAATCCGTTGGCTGGACGGTAGGACCATATAACCTTCTGAGGAACTGCTTGATAGGGAGCCCTGAAGGGTGAGCTGACGACGGCTCGTTCGATTCAGCTGATGTTCTTTGAGCGGCGCATACGAAGCTTCGACAAAAAGGCCGTACTGTGATATCACAGCGATGATTTCTGTGCGGCGTACGGATGACAAGCCGGATCACGGCAATGGCCAAGGCTTGTCATGGGCGCGTAGCGCGTATGCCAAGAGGCTCGGGACTCCATAATGCTCATTAGTATTCGTCCTTTCTTGGCTGCCCATTCTTTTTTACTTCATGTCGAGGGAGAGGCTCGTCTCTTTGGACGCCCATCAACCTTGGCGATACTCTCAGCCTCTTGGCCATACTCTCAGCCTCTTGGCCCCCAATAGCCAGGAGGTTGAATTGCTCCAACGCTGCACCTGAGTACCTGAGCGCCAAGGAAGATTGACTGGAGCTGGCAGGTTGCACGAACCGCCTATCAACTTGCTTGTATCGCCCCGGACCCCTTGCCATTGGCATTCATGCGCGCTTTAGTCAGCTAGCTGAAAGATGCGATTTGCGCTCTATTGTCAGTGCATTCCGTACATTCTGGTGATTTGTGTACACGTCGGCGGCAACCTTGGGGCCAATGATGCCCCATGTTTCTGACCATGTACATACCTCTTTCCCGGCCCGCCATGCCAAGTCTCTGGCTGTCAATCTTAGGACGAGTGCCCAAAGGTGTGCCGAAACGAGCTTCCGGAGCTGCACCCTGGCAGCTTGTTTCTCACCCCGGAGGCTTGGTAAGTCACTGGGTTGGCATTCCCGCCGAAAAAGTGGCTAATAGTCTGTCTTGTCTGCTGACATAGGCGCCAGGTTTGCACCGCCCCGTCTGCGCTCTCGACGGTCTCCTCACTTGGACGTTTCCGACACGACCCGGTTCACAACCTCAGCTAGGTCCTCGTTCTCGAAACCCAAAGACTCCATGGCGAAACCGGGTCGCTTCTCCCAGTCGCCATCGATGGCGCCCAGCGCAAAGACAAGATGTTCGATGGCGCTCTTGTCCCCGGCGTCGGCCTTGGCCTTGTTTTCCTTGATGAAGTCATCCGAGTTGAGCCAGTTCACTTTCCATTTCTCGCCCGTTGCCTTTTCCAGAGCGGCCAGGACGTCGAGCTGCGAGACACAGAAGCTCTGGAGGAACAGCACCTTGTTGCGCCCGATAGACTCGTCCTGAAGAACGCGGACCACGGCATCGCTCAGGCGTGCCAGTGTCGATGTCGAGCTGCGGTACGTACCGTCGTCCAGAATGTCGGCGGTGCGGGATGCGAGGTCGAAGTGCAAGAAGTTCTCCTTCAGGCCCCAGTCAAAGAAGTGGCCGCCTACGAGACTGGTCCAGGTGAAGGACGGGTCCTGGGCGGCGTGCTCCTCGAGGCGTTCCTGCACACGGGTCTTGTTCTTGAACAGCGGCACCAGCTCCTGGGCCTGCTTGGTGCTCGCGTCACAACTGCCATAGTCGGCGGGGATGAAACGCTTGACGCCAGCGGCGGCTGCAGCATCGGCCAGGCGCAAGTGCTGCGATGTGTCGCGAAGCGGGAAACAGGCGATGGCGGCATCTTGCCCCTGCAAGGCGGCCTTGAGGCTTTCGAACCCCAGATCGTCATCGACCTTGATGACACGCACCGATGGGTCCGCAGCCGGGGCCGACTTGGAGGAGGCGCGCTGCAGGACGGTGACGCGGAACGACCCCGATGCCACAAGCGCATTGAGTATGGGGCCGCCAAGGTTGCCATTGGCACCGACGAGGGCGACGTTCTTGATTGCCATGACTTTGGCGTTGAGGGCTCCTTTCCGTGTCGACAGAACTGTTCCACGTGTTTCTTACGATGCAATGTGGATGGGGTAGGAACCATGCCCAAACCATGGGGGTGGAGGAGAGGGGAATCGTGAGCGCGGGCGTCGTTCCACATCGGGGGTGGATAGCGGCATCGTCTTGTGGGTGGGGCCCCTTCGGCTCCCTTTGAAAGCTACCTCTTACGGAGTACGGGCTAGCATTGGAAGCCGATGGTCAGACGGGAGATGGGTGTTGATCTTCCATTCCATCCGTGCGGAACCCCGGCGAGATGCCGTCCGAAGAGACCATCATGCCCATCAGCGGCCGATATTGCGCTCGCATGGGGTGGCCATAACTTCAACGGGCTACCTGAGGTATGCGACCTCCAAACTGAGAGCAGAGCGGTATCAGTGAGCCCTGGAGTAAGTAGCAGGTATGGAGGAAGAGATGGATTAAGTAAGGTACTGGAGTATGTTAGCACCCGACTTCAAGCACATAAAATCAACACATCTGAAAGTTAGAACATCCATTGCCATTATGGCCTTGCAACCTAGAGAAAGGGAAACTTGAGAACTGCTGACTGAGGTGACCAAGGATTGGCATTGGAGGCTGCAGGTGCGGATGTATTAGTACTACATATGTAGGCCTCCTCGCCCCACCAAAGAGACGGTCATGTGAATTGGTGTTGAATGCGACGCGTTGTTGGCCCCCCCGCCGTCGCACCTGCCGTACCTGCCGTACCTACTATTGGACATCACACGCGTTCAGCGTGTGGTCGGTCCTCTTCCCAGCAACAAACATCAACACTCACTTCACCCGACAAAACCACTGCGCACACGACTGCTGACCGCCTCCATCATGCGATCTAGACCATCGTCATTGAAAGGATGGCGCCAGTTCAGCAAAAATTCACCGTGATCCCCGAACTGCCCACCGGCCGCAGCAATGGCAGCGACACCCCCACCGGTCCCCCGTCCAAGCCGCCCATGACCTCGAAGCAGGCCAAGAAGCTGTATAAAGCTGCCAACAAGGGCCCTAAACTGTCAAAGGCCGAGCAGCGCCGCCAGGACCTGTTCGAGCAGGATCGCATCCGGAAGGAGTTTGAGAAGGAGAAGAACCAGGCTCGCGCAAAGGCTTCGAGGGACAAGAGGAGGGAGAAGGAGGAGAAGGAGAAGGCTGCGAAAAGGAAGAAGGGCCTCCCCCTTGTCGACGTCCACCCATCCCAGGATACTCTTGCCCGCTTCATTCGTCCCCAGCCAAAGGCGAAGCCCAAAGAGGACCCTGCGCCTCCGGTGCTGGCCTGCCAGGACGATGATAGTGACTTCACCTTGCCAGCAGAAAGTGATGCCGAGCCGCCATCAAAGCGGCGGAAAACCACCAGCCCCAGCCCAAAGCGGGAAGCACAAGATGTACGAGACACCAGCTCTCTCAGTTCGTCTCGACCAGCCCACGGACCGGTTGCCAGCAGTCTTGCCCCCCGCCTGCCCCCGGAAGGCAAAATTGAACGACCATCAAAGCGACAGAAATCAAGCAGTCCACCGCGTAAGGAGGAAGCACAGTGGTCGCAGGACCGAAGTCTGGCTCAATGCTCTGGCTCAGCCAAAAAACGGAGATCAAGCAGTCCTGCCCCGCAGGAGCAAGTCCTGAGGGGACTGGAACCAACAAGGATCAATTCCTCCCTACCGAAAAGCCCCGAGCAGCATATTGCATTACCACCACAGCCAGCCGGCCTGGGCCAGGGTCAGGTAGACGAGCCCACGGATTATGATGCCGATGCAGCTGAGATCCTGGACCTTCTTGCCCAGCAGATCGCTAACGAAGGTTTCTCGGCCGAGGACTTCCTGCTCACGGACGATTCGGTCATACAGTCCGAGTCCAAGGCTCCTGTCTCCGGACCAATCACTCCACGCCTGGCGGAGTCTTCGCGACATAGGCGCATCGGGTCCAGCAGCACCAGCGAACGTATCGGACTGGATGACCCAAATGCCAACACTCGGACACGAACCACACCTCAACAGGCGGGGAGAGGCCAGGCGTCTGGCGTGGTGGACATTTTGGACCAAAACCAGACTCCAACCAAGAAGCCCATTGGCGGGGAGGTACTAACCCGGACTGGCGCAGAGACGCATCCAGACACTGCGAGCAGGACTGGTTATCGAGATTACCCAGTGCCCAAACCTCTAGACACCCGTCCAAAGCCACCACGTTCTGTAGAGAATCCCAGACACTCGGTGGCAAACCCATCAAACCCCACACGGTCATCACCACGGGCATCTGCGTCCTCGAAGCCTATCTCACGATCACCACTCCGCGACGTTAGCTTGAATCAAGCCCCCCAGCTGAGGACTGGGAATGAAAAGGGGTCTGCAGCCAAGGAACCTCTGGAGCATGTCAAAGCCGTTCCGAAGGCGGCTCATTCCGTCTTCCGCAAGCCAGATCTACCACGGTCTGCGTCGAAAACTTCTCGCGAGCCCCGGACACCTAGTATGGGCCCTCCGACCGGCCCGCCTCGATTCAAGACGCCTGCGTACCAAACCTCAGGCTTGTCAGGGAACAGACCCAAATTTTTACCGAAGGCGCCACCCTCTCTCGAGACCCGACCTGCTACAGCCAATTCACCGGAAATCAATTCGCACACCGCTCACACGCCTGCTCCCAGCAGCACTCAGCTATTCCTCAGCGGCCTCGAAGACTTTTTCCCCAGCCCGTCGCAGGAACTCAAAGAGATATTCGATGACTCGAGCTGTACACACCGGGGGGCCCCAGCAAACAAGAGGACCCAACCGGCGCCACCCCGTTGTATGCTACCGCCAAAAACTAACGTCACACGGACGTCTCCAGCGATATCTCATAAGCCTGCGATGAAACCACCGCAGAAAAACTCGCTTTGTATTGCCCAAAAACCGGTTATCCCCGCAGTACCAATATGTGCCCCTGCCCTCCCAAAGATTTCGGCCATCCAGTCAAACCAGGATGACTGGTTCCCACCCTTCTCGACCCAGGACTTCCTTTTCTCGTCTCAAGACCTTCGCGAGGTGGAGGAGGATACATCGTTAGGGAAGCCTCAGTTGGCTCCCACCGAAGCAGGCGTGAGGCCCGCCATGAATGCATCACTCTCCACGGGCGAAACCACATCCGAGCCTCCAGCACTCCCAGCTGGTGACAAGGTGTTGGCAAGGGGGGGTGGAACACGACTAACGTCTCACAAGCCGGAGCCCATGGCCTTGGTGGTATCGGACTTTCACGACTCGCAGGACCCATGGTTGAACCTGAGCTCACAACAGTCCAAAAGCAGCTTGCCAGACACGCCAACTGCAGTCCACCCTGGTGCGAAAGTGACTTCATACAACAGTGCTTTGGAACCTTGTACAACCCAACAGGTGAGTCAAATGGCCCAGGGAGGGGACCGCTGTCCTTCAAAATGTCATGTTGGGGGTAAAGCTTTGAGCGCGGAAGGAGTGGGAATGGACGGTTCTTATGCGCCCAAACAGCCCAGTCTTTCTTCCGCCCAAACAGCCAGTCCGCAAAAAAGCCCCGAGGCTCTACGCCCTTCCCCCAAACCCTTCTTCACCTCAAGTGGTACTAAAGAGTTGACACTCTTGGCCATTGAGAAAAGCAAGAGGACAGCTCGGGAGGACGAGTTTGCGTGCCAAAGACAAAAGGACGAAGAAAATGCACGACAACGGTTCGCACAACGAAGACGAGAGATGGAAGAAGCCAAAATCGAGGGAACCCGGCTCGCGAAAGAAGAAGAGGCCCGGCTCGCAAGAGAGGAAGCAGCTCGTCTTACGAAAGAAAAGGAGGCCCGGCTTGCGAAAGAAGAAGAAGCCCGACTTGCAAGAGAGGAGGCAGCTCGTCTTGTATTGTTGGAACAGCAAGATCAGCAAGAACATGTTGCAAGGCCTTCTCCTCAGGGTCGATCAGCGGAGGGCGATCACCATGGCTCGGAATTGGAAGACGACGAACTGGACCAATTGCTATTGGAAAGCACCCTATATGGTGGCTTGGTGCCTGGCAGTCCAGGTCAGACAAAGATATCACCACCCGAACTGGAAGACGACGAACTGGACCAATTGCTATTGGAAAGCACCCTAGATGGTGGCTTGGTGCCTATTGGTCCTGCTCAAAAGAAGACATCAGCACCCAGCATTTTCAGCACCAGAAAGCCGACAGGCAACGCTGGAGGATTTCGGAGTCGGTCTGAGGGCTCCTTCGAGAAGATGATGGCCCTCGCTCACAAGACGGCGAGCCGCCGCGGCCAAGACCAAGGCGCTCGCAACGCCGCGCCCATGGAGTCTGCTACGAAACACCAGGCGCCTGTCGCAGCCTCTCAAGAAACAGACTACGGAGATGCCGAGTGGGACGAACGAGACTTGGACGGCTTCTTGTAGGACACTGGTGCGTGTACATACGGTCATCAAGACCCTCAACGCAGATATTTCAGTCGCATGCTTAGATGATCCCATCAAACGCACGGAAAGAACATCCCGTGTGGCGATTCCAGGTAGTCAATTGCTCCGCCTTGACGGTTGGCCAATATTGACACGAGGGACGAACTTCAGCCATGGCTAATGGGCCGGGCAAGGTCTCATCCGAGCTGATGGATGGCGACCGACACATGATGCCATCCATCCGCTCGAGCCGGGCGGCATATGCAAATGCTGTAGGGGTCTGAGGGTCTATTTTCCTTGGCTGCTGCGTTGCATTCCGAAACAATTCCACGGGGGTTATGGTCGGCCTTACAGAAACACCATGTCAAAACCCAACGTGGGTTCCCATTGGTCGAGTCCGCCACTCAACTCAGCCCTCCGCCCCGCGGGCAACTCGTGATGATCGCCTGATGGGCCGGGGCAGCACCATGCGAAGGGAACCCCACCGGGCCACGTCGTTGCATCAATAGCTTGCATGGGGATTGGAGGGTGTGGAGGGAGTGCGCCTCAGCCGGTCCGGTGATATTGAATGTGCCCGTCTACTCGGAGCGCTCGGGCGGGGGGCGGTGCCCCGGTGCCCCGGACGCCCTGGGCTCCGGCGTCCCGGCCGCCCCTGAGGCTGGTGAAACCGGGCGGCGCCCTCGGGCCCGGCAGCCCCGCGATACCTGTCGAGGGGTGGAGGGGGGGCGTAACAGACGAGCATACGGTTTTTATATCTCTTCCCTTCTCTCGCCTCCCCGATTTCCGCAGTCGAGCCTGGTTCCCCTTCTTTTTTCATCTTCTCCCGTACAGGGAACCAAACAAATATATGCGTCTAACCCCCCTCACCGTCGTTACCCAAACAACCCGCGCCACCCTCAAAGTCACGACCAGGAACCGCCCATTCGTCC
The DNA here is from genome assembly GCA_029489945.1 of Nigrospora osmanthi. Lineage (NCBI taxonomy): Eukaryota > Fungi > Ascomycota > Sordariomycetes > Amphisphaeriales > Apiosporaceae > Nigrospora > Nigrospora osmanthi. The sequence goes on from CP120497.1 coordinate 3,228,626, forward strand.
CGTCCCCGCGTCGCACCATGGTCCTGGTCCCCCCTCCTCCTTTGTTGGCTCCCGCCGCCGCCGCCGCCACCACCACGACGGCCCTACCGCCCGCCGGCCTCACCATGGGGACGCCGCCGCCGCCGCCGCCGACGTCGTCGTCGCCGGCCTTCACGATCCGGGAGGCGACGCCGGCCGACGCCGAGGCCATGTGCGACGTCTTCTTCGACGCCTTCGCCGAGGACGAGATCGCGCGGCGCGTGTTCCCGGCGGGGTCGCGGCGGGCGCGCGCCGAGATGCTCGGCAGCTTCGCCGAGGACGTCGCGAACCCGGATTGTCACAAGTTCGTGGCGGCGGAGCCGGCGACCGGGCACGTCATCGCCGTGGCGACGTGGACGCCGCCGGGGGCCGCGTGGGAGCGGTACCCGGGCGCGGACGACCACAAGGACGAGGACGACGATGACGGCCGCAAGAGCGAGAAGAAGAAGGAGAAGGGAGAGGAGGAGGAAGGAGAAGAAGGAGAAGAGGAAGTGGAAGGCGACCGCGAGCTCGGCGCCGAGTTCTTCGAAATGATGGACCGCAAGCACGCCGAGCACCTGGGGGACCGGCCGCACTGGACGCTGGGTTTCCTGGCGGTGCGGCGCGCCTGGCAGGGGCGCGGCGTCGCGCGGCCCCTCCTCGCCTGGGGCCTCGCGCGCGCCGACCGCGACCGCCTGCCCGCCTACGTCCAGGCGAGCCCCCGCGCCGTCCCCGTGTACCGCCGCGCCGGCTTCGAGCAGATCGACGCCTACCACTTCCGCCGCATCGACTACGCCGAGGTCTTCATGCTCCGCCAGCCCCGCCCGCTGCCCGGCGCGGAGGAAGGCGGCGCCGCCGGGGATGGCGAAGTCGGAGCCGCGCCGCCGTAAGAGGGGGGTAAGGGGGCTTTACTGGGAGCGGGGAAGGGGAAAGGTGCTGTAAAGCGGTAAGGGGCCTTTGGATGCCGTGTCTTCCCATGGCATTTTGCCACGAGATCAATAGTTGGTGACTTACCTGCCGGGTTTGCCCTCAGCGGAACGGCGCATGCTTGTTCAATCCCATCTCATTGTCAGATACCATGTGGCTATCCTAATGCAAGAGTACCTGTCTGCCACAAAACTACTTCAACCAGAGCACCTAAGTTAGTACCATGAACCTACTTCAACCAGAGAACCCAAGTTAGGATAAAAAAAACAAACCCACACGCGGCGACGAGACGGCGTGGCAACCGCTGCTGACGAGGACCTCATGATGTGATACTGATGATACTGGTTGGGTCGCGGTGGATACCGTGGGAAGCAACCACCAGGTGCCCGTACATTAGTGGGCGGGGTTTTGACGACATGCAGTTCAGCCCTCCACTACTACCTACCACCACCCATATACATATCCATATATCCATCCCCATACGGAACCCGGCGTCTCGGGACCCCCGACCCCCCCAAACCTCTCTCTCGCCCTTGGCGCAACCCGCAGCTATGACTATCTACCACATCGTCCAGTTCAAGTTCAAGCCGACGGCCTCGGCCCAGGAGGTGCAGGCGGTACGTTCACGAAACAAAGCCCCCCTCCCCCACACGCCCAACATCAAAACCAGAGAGCAGTAACCAACCTGAGCGGAGCCAGGCCTGTGAGCGCATGCTGGCGCTTCAAACCAACTGCCTGCATCCCGAGACGCGGCAGCCTTACGTCAAAGCCGCAGTTGGGGGCAAGAACAATAGCCCCGAGGGGAAATCGGTAGGTACTTACCTAGCCAGACGTCCTCCCCCCCTCCCCCCCTCCCTGGGGGAGACGACGACGACGACGATGACGAGACGTGTGTCGCTAAGCGTGGGGTTTTTCATCCAAGCACGGCTTCGAGCATGCTTTCATCAGCCAGTTCGAAAACGAAGAGGACAGGAGATACTACCTCGAAAGCGACCCGGCCCACCTCGCTTTCGTTAAGAGCCTGGAGGATTTGGTGGATGATGCCCATGTCGTTGACTTTACGTCCGGTGTCTTTTGAGAATCCAAGGGTTCCATGGCAGCTTTTACCGGTTCGCTGGTCTTCGCGCTTCCAATACGAGGACTTAGCCAGGAAACAAGCGTGTGGAAGCTAACCATCTGTGACTCCGGAAACCCTCGTGTGTCAGTACGGCGCTCATGCTCGCTGCAAGGGTAAACAAACTTCCCCAGTCACAATCACATCAATTTCAACCAATTATCAGCGCCCGCAATATCAAAATTTGCGGCTATAGCCAAACTTCATTGGGTAAAGTAAGCTGCGGGCGGCATAGTCCCTTTTCAGCGCCATACGCCGCTAATGCCATGACTGCCGTAAAACGCCTGAAAATGCTGTGTGGGAAGGGTATGTGATACATGATGTTTGCGCTGAAATAGGGGACGTTGGTTGGGTACGAGACTCCTCCGCTGGGCCGACCAAGCGGAATGGCGTTACACTTGCTCCTCGTCAAAGCGCCGGTATTTCATCTCGAGTACCCATTTGGCGTCGAAATCAATGCCGCGACGGAGCTTGGTCGCCGCTTTGCGCCAGATACTGGCCCCCAGACCAATATCGGCTAGATAGAACTTCCAGTCATCCTCGTCAACGACGAGGTCCCCGGCGTTCTGGCCGTTTTCCACCGCCTTCAAAAGACCCTGTTTAGGCGCGCCCAGGGCTACGACATAACGCGGATGCACGTAGAGCTTAGCCCCGTCGATGACGTTCACCGTGCCCTTGGTCGGCTCGATTCCGCTCGGGATGTCGATGGCCATGACAAACGCTTCATTGCGATTGGCCCATTCCATTAGCTCGTAGGTCGTGGCCTGGTCACTCTTCCGCAGCTCTTCGAAAGAGATGGAGAGGCCAAGGAGAGCGTCAACGATGAGAGTGACCGGGGCTTGCGAAGATGCGTCCAGCGTTGATGCCGACTTGTTGAGATGGTCAAAGAGCTGAACTTTGGAGCAAACAAGTCCACCAAAGTTACGGAAGAGACGGACTTGGCGCCGCACTTCCTCGACGAGCTCGCGCTCGCGCTCGATGCCGACCACGCATATCAGGACGTTAACGCCTCGGTTTCGGAGATGACGAGCGGCCGAGATGGCCCTCGTTCCGCTCTTGTTGTTGCCGGCCAGCACCACGACGGTGGAGGCGCTCGGGGGCGAGGCCGCGGCGTTGCGTAGCTTGATGGCGGGATCATCCAAGGCCGTCAGGGCGACCTCGGCAATGCTGCGCCCAGCATTCTCTGCCATAAGATCCTCGGTCAGGCCGACCTCGTTATGGGCTATGTTCTCAAGATTCAGCATCTGCAGGTGGGTGACCGTCTCTATGCGTCGGCTCGAAGTCTCCGTGTAGAAACCATCCCCGCCAACCGAGAGTCCTGGCTGCTGCGCGTATAGGTTAGCATCACTCCAGCTCACCCTAGGCATATGAGGACGCTCGCGAGGTCCCACGTCGGCGGGGCGTCTTACGTTGGAGTTGCCACGGCTGGGTCCCCCGACGACGGCGATGCCATGGGCAGTGCTGGCCTTGCGCGACTGGGAGCGTCTCGACGTGGACAGGCGGGACTCCCCCCGTAACCGCGAGTTCCTCCCGCTGCCCTCTCGACCGCTCAGGCGTTCCGCGCCTCCGTTGAGGGTCCCATCGTCCGCCTCGCTCTTCCAGAAGTCGTCGGGGGTTTCCTTCAGCTTCGGCGTGGCTGAGGGGAGGTCCAGCACGTTCTCGGTGTAATGCAGATTCTTCCCACCGGCCGTGCCTGGTTTGGGCCGCGGAAGGCGGTTGTGCGATACGAGGCGCTCTGATTCGTCGACCTGGTCCTGCTGACGCATCTCATCGAAAATGGTCCGCTTGTCAAACTTGGCCAGACTGCCTACGAAGTCAAAGTCCCCGGCCTCTTGGACGTCCGTCACGTCTTCCGAAGCCCAGCCGTTGTCGGCATTGGGGGGGTGCAGTCCCTTCTGCCCCTTTTGGCTTTTCCTGAGGGAGGCGAAAGGCTGAAACGACTTGTTCGACGACAATATAGGGGTCTGCCTCCAACCTGCGCCCTGCTCGGTAGGCTTTGCGCTCGAAGTCGGAGTGGCATCGCCATCGTTTCTGCGGCTCGCGTTCCGACCTCCTCTTCGCGTTCTTTGGCGGGACTTCTTGCCGCCTTTGGCAGTGGCTTGCGCATCGACAGCGCGTGGCGCTGTGGGGGTGGCATCGGCCGCCTCATCCTCGGTAGTATCCAACTGGGCCGGATCAGACGGGAGAAGCTGAATCTTGTTTCCGGCAGTGGGAGTGGCGTTGCCGGCAGTCCCGTCCTCGGCCCCATTAACGGAAAGCTTATTAAAGGCCCGCGCAACCGGCGTGGTATCAAGCGCAGTGTCCAGAGCCGTGGGCCCTCCGCCTATCTTAGAGGGGCTGGGCACAGCGGAGGAGGCCTGGGACGCCGGGTGCGGAAGGGGGTCTCGTTTCTCGCCAATGTTAGGGGGCTGAGGATTGCGGTTCTCATCCTGACGGATCGATGTGGGCCTTCTTCCGATGTTGATGATAGCGGGGTCTTGGAATGACGCATTTGCCGTAGGCGCTGGGGGAGCGGGAGCGGGAGCGGGAGGAGTAGGATTGGCATGGAGCGGCGATGCGAAGGCTGAGGCGTTTGGGGCTTCTCGGATGTCCTTGATAATGGCAGGGTCGAGTTCGAGGGTCGGGAAGTGCTGATCCGTCGTCAGGACGTGGACTGCACACGTTAGTATACTTAAAGTAGGAGACGGAGGGGCGGGACCTTGAGCCAGGGGCGCTGCAAGAGGCGCCCACGGCTTGTCCCAGCAGAGGGAGGCTTACCGTGTTCGAGGGCCAGCAGCTTGTTCGGGACGATGGAGTAGATGGTGCCGACCAGGGTGTAGTCTCGCGGGTTCGTAAGTATGACCATCATGCGCATTCCCAAGAAGTGGTTAGCCATGGTGGCAGCGAGGTTGGTCGGGGTTTCTGGACATGTGCCGCCCTGGCTGGTGCTTGTTGGGTGTGTGTGGATGTTGGAAGTGGGATGAATATATCGTCGGGGTCCCACCCGAGTGCGCAGTCGCTGCCCAGCAAGCTCATCCATTCATCCATCCATCCATCAAAGTGATAATGTTTATCCCGCCTGTTATCGATAGCAGATTCTGGTGGCTCTGTTTCAACTGGCAAGCACACGACGTAGTCGGATCCTCATTGGTACCTGCACACTCACTACCTGCGTTTCAGTACATAGTAGTACGAATACTTCCTCAAATAAGAAGTACCTAGGTACTTACGTACATAGGTAAACAGTACCTGCCCAGACGGTTTCTTCTACTCTACCCTGGATCGTGGGCTCCTCTGGCAGCAACCATCAGAGAATGAACCCAGAACGCTCGAGGCCAGGAACACTTAACTGCTGTACGCTGCATGCGTCCATGGGTCGTTCATGGTTCCAAGTACTTCCGTACAGGAGTACTTGGATGCTGAAGCAAAAGAGTACCCGCCTCCCATACCCAATGTAAGCAAGTACATGAAAGCCGCATCCAATGCGAGACACCTTATCCCACGTGCGTGTATGTGTGTAACTTTGAGGTATCCACTGATTTGCACAGCCAGGCACAAGCTTCTGTAATGGAAACCCTGGACGTTAGGTCGAACGTATTCCACCGCATATGATGAAGCCACAACTGTCTCTGGGGCCGGCAATGGACAAGATTGCTGTACAAGACGACCGGGCATCAAGGTCGTGACCAGCACTGCTCGTAGATATTGCTCAAGTATCTAGGTACTTAAGTCATCACGACGCGGTTACTATGTATATACATAGCATAAAGCTCCAACATCCCGAAAGTGCACCAGGTGCCAAGCCTGGATGCTGGCGGGGTCTCGATAAGAACACCTGAACTCGAAGTGCATGCTGACTTCCATGAGTGTATGCCTCTATATCACGAAACGGTAATGCGGCTCTAACAAAAGCATTCTCGCCGGCGCTATTGAGATGTGAGTCTGTTTGCCTCATTAACACCGGATATGCGCATAAAAAGCCCCGCAGTCGCTGCCGTCCTCTTGTTGGGTTCGCACCATCCAAGAGTCGTAGGAAACTGGGCGGCGACCGTCTCAGCCGTACGCCGCCATTTCGTCCTCTTCATCAAGATCATAGGACTCTCTGGCCACCGTGGTCTTGCCTGACGTCGGCTGTCGCTTCATAGCAAAGTCCGTGATGGACAGTGTAGGCTTCTTCTTGGTAGCCGCCTCCGCAGTGTACAGTTTATTGTAAAAAGCGATGACCCGCGGGTGCGCCATCACCTTGTTCTTATCGAACCGCAACACCTGAAGGCCCTGCTTGCTAACCGCACGACTGAGCGCAACGTAGGCTTGGCCTTTTTCGAATACCTTACCAAGATCCACCTTGACTCTCTCCAGTGTTTGGCCCTGGGCCTTGTGGATGGACAAAGCCCAGGCCAAGATCAAGGGCAATTGGTGTCGTGACGCCTGCACTTCACCCGTGGGAAGTTCCACTTTCCAGTCTTCGGGCTGTATCAACATCGTTCTGTGGGTGCCGTCGACCGCCGTGAACTGGACCAATGGCAGTTCCTTCAAGTCGTTGGGGCCAACCGGGCTGCCCTCGCGAGCGTATGATCGTATCGCTTTCTTGGATATGCTCTCAGAGTCGTCGTTACCTGGTGACATTTGTGCCTCCCAAGTTTGGAACACTTTCTCGCTCATGAAGCCCTTCACCTTTCCGAGAGTGCCATTGACGAGCCCTTCGTCCATGTTCTTGATCAGCATAACCTGCGCGCCCTTCTTCAAATCAAGAGACTTGGGCGCCATCATATTCTCAAGTAGGTTGTCGCTCAACCCTTGCTTCAAGAAATCAGATGACGCAAACTTCTGGACTGGCCCGGGTAAGGCATTGAGTCGAGTCGAGTTGGATCTCTCGACCTCCTGCCGCGTGGGAAATAGCTCCGTGACGTCCAAACCGTCGTCGCAGGCGATGGGTCGCGACAGGGCCTTGAACGTTTGGACAGTCTTGTCACTTATCCGGCCTAGTCGCATCTCGTTGAGCATCTCGGCAAATTCTAGGGGCTTATTAGCGGTGGAAATACCGAGAAATTGGCGGGCAGGGTGCGGCTTACCTGGGTCACGTTGGCGGAAAACCTGCGTCAACCCGATCGTGTGCTCGATGGAAGTACTCCAAGTTGCCGCATCGAATGCAAACTTGGCATCCCGAGACTTGTCCCGCTCAGGGACGGGGGGCAGCTGGAAGAAGTCACCAGTAATGATTAATTGGATACCTCCCCACGGCCGCCCATTATTTCGGATGGTGCGAGCAATCTGGGCCAATTTGTCGAACAACTCGCCGTCGACCATCGAGATCTCGTCAATGACGAGCACTCGGGTCCGTAGCCATCTATTCTTGGCCTTGGGGTTTCTCCGGATCTTCTTGACCAAAGTCGCGACGTCCTCTTTTCCGAGACCAATGCCGGAAAAGCTGTGAAGGGTCATGCCGCCGATGTTGCAAGCGGCCAAACCAGTTGAAGCAGTGATGCCCAGCCTCTCGGGATCACGGGCCCACTTCTTCTTCATCTCGGCGATGATGGCCCTCATCAACACCGATTTACCTGTTCCGGCAGGGCCCGTGAAGAATACGCTCTGGCCTTTGTTCATGACCAGATCGAGAACACGTTGCTGCTCCGAGCTGAGAGAGATGGCCGCTGATGCTTTCTTGCTCGCAGCATGGCTCCCAACGGCGCCTTGCATCTCCTCGGTAGTAAGGCTGTCGTTCGGCTCCGACTTCTTACTATTGGTCTTGAAGTGTCTTCTCTGCTCCTCGGTAGCGCGTTGCGTGGTATCCCAGGGCAACTTGGTACGTTTAGGATTTGCTGCCGGGGTCACGGCAGGTTCTCGAGGGCGTTCGGGCACGTCATCGAGGAGTATGGGATCGTCTTTCCAGCCACGAGGCAATGTCCGCTTCTTAGGCCGCGGTTCGGGGGCAGCGCTTTCGGTAGATTCGCGCTTCGGTCGTCGTGCGGTTTCTTGTGGGGGGTATAGGTGGTTCACAGGTGACGATGTCCAAGGAATGGAGTTTGCTGGAGCATCGCGAACTGATGGCTCTGGAGCGGGGGGCTGTGGTCTGGGGGCCGGGGGGATTATGGGTAATGAGCCGGGACGTTCGAATTCCAGGTCGAGGGTGTCGTCGTCGCTGAAATCATTTTCATCGAAGTAAATTTCGGCACTGTTCGCCGCCGCGGTCTTGCCAGAACTCTTTGCCGGCTCGTCCTCGAAGGACTCCGACTTCTTATACAACGAAGCGAATGTGCTACTGGGCTGGGCAAAGCTCGTCACCGACTTGGATGCAGGCGGCCGGGCCACGGTACCGCTGGATCCGGAGCCCGCGCCCGCATTCGACAGGAAGCTGTCGTGGTTGTGCTTGAAAGCGGCGGCAACATTGCCATCCCGCGACGACGGGGGCATCGAAGCATTGCTTGAGGTGAAGGGCGGTTTAGCCGGGGGTGCTGCGGGCGCTTTGGCCTTGTATTCGCTGTTGGCTCTCTGGAACATGCCCATGGTGGGCGAGGTCGCTGTCGCGAAGCGTCCACATCCAAGCCCCGACGACGCACACACATGCACCCGGTGTTGGAAAGGCCGTTGAACCGGGTTGGAGATGTGCACCAGCCGGGGTCGCGTAGGCAGACGAACGTCGCGGAGCACGGCCGAGTGCATGCGGTCGCAGGCGGCCTTGGCCGGCAGAGTGGAGGAAGAGGTCGGCACGAGACCTGAGGAGGAAGTGTCGGGTCGACGCGGTTGCTGCGATTGAGCGTGATTCTTTCTTCAGGTGGTCATCGTGCATCTCCAGCTGCCCGGAGTCGAAATCGTGAATCCACAAAACACTATCAACAGGCAAGTGCACTTCAGCCCACTTTGGATGGGTCGTGGGCTGGCGCCAAAAGCAATTCGGTCGCGTAACGGGCGCGTCAAGCAATCAACTACAACCAAAAAAAAAAAAAAAAAAAAAAAAAAAAAAAAAAAAAAACAACCAGCACGTTTGCTGGGCAGTGACGACCCCCAGCAACGACCCCACCTCCCGCATGTGAAGGCCCGGGCTTGAACCTTTTTAGCCTTCCGGGGCTGCAACTGCCTAAAATCACCCGCTAAACCAGAGATGGATGATTAGCATCATCCGCTGGGCCACTTCTACCAGGCAACACAAGTCTAGGCTGCAGTCCGAGGCCACTGGACAAAGAAGGGATGGGAGACAGTAGATGCCCTGCTTACTTACTTCGGGTGTTGCCTAGGTGGGCGAAACATCAAAAGAGTCCGAGTCGCCCTGCCAGCGCCTATTTGACCAGACGTACTCTTCTCCCCAACCCAAACACGACGAGACATCGGCAAATTGCCGCCTCTAGTCACTGAACTGCCCCTTGAGCACTACGCTTGAAAGTGAAATCGCCAAGCACGGTTGGTAGCCAGCTGTACCTCCTCCACCACTGCGGGCTGCTTTCAAGCGTCCCGCCACCACCGTATCCCCCTGCGGTCGACGGAAGACCAGCCCCTTGTCGGCGTCAACGGGCGTCCGTTGCCTGGGGTCGCCACAGAGCATCATGAGCCAACGGAAGCCACGCGAGCGGACCGCTGAGGCCGAAGATGAAGAAAAGAGGCAATATGCCGTCGGTGGCACCACGCTGGAGGAATTGGACGAGATGTGAGCAGCCACAAGCCCCCGAGAGAAGGGTTGTTGCTGATCTCGCCTCTAGGTATCCGAACCGGCCCAAAAACCATTCAAGGACCCTGTTGTTCTCGGAACTCTACCAGACCTTGTTCAACCCATTGAACGAGAATAAAAAGCAACCGTCCGGACCCGCCGCCGCTGCAAACCGCGCCAAGGCCGCTGCCCGCGGATCTGGCAAGCTCTCGCCGCAGGAGCAGAGGCGCTTGATTGTCGAGCGTTTCATTTCGCGCTGGCGCTCCGAAGTTGGCGACGACTTTTACCCTGCTCTGCGGCTGATAGTACCATCGCAAGACCGGGACAGGTCTGTCTACGGGCTCAAGGAGAATGCCATTGGGAAGCTCTTTGTCAAGATTATGAGGATTGACAAGAACTCCGAAGATGGCTACGCTTTGCTGCATTGGAAGAACCCGGGAAAGTCGGCTGCGAGCCGCATGGCCGGCGACTTCAGCGGACGATGCTACGAAGTCTTGTCCAAGAGACCCGTGAGGATGGAGCCGGGTACCATGACCATCGCTGATGTTAACGAAAAGCTTGACAAGCTCGCTGCAGCCTCAGGTGAGGCTGAGCAACGACCTATTCTCGAGGACTTCTATCGACATATGAACGCCGAGGAGTTGATGTGGTTGATTCGCATCATCCTGAAACAGATGAAGGTGGGTGCCACCGAGCGGACATTCCTTGACCTCTGGCACCCGGACGGCGAAAGGTTGTTCAGCGTCTCGTCCAGTATCCGCCGCGTCTGCTGGGAGCTGTTCGATCCCAAAATCCGCCTTGACGACGGAGCGGCCGGTATCACGCCGTTCCAGAGTTTCCAGCCGCAATTGGCACATTATCAAATCGCTGGCTCATTCCAGAAGATGGTCAGCAAAGTCATGCGCTTCGCAACGGACGACGACAACGACTTTTGGATTGAGGAGAAGCTGGATGGAGAGCGCATGCAGATGCACATGATGCAGGACTTCGGTGTGCGAGGGGGGATGAGGTTCGGATTTTGGTCCAGGAAAGCACACGATTACACGCACCTCTACGGCCACGGGTTTCTTGACGACAGATCGTCGCTCACTCGCCATCTCAAAGGCGCCTTTGCAGACGGTGTACGAAACATCATTCTGGATGGTGAGATGGTGACATGGGACATGGGCATCGACAAGATCATGAATTTTGGCACCTTGAAGACCGCTGCCCTTGCAGCACAGAAAAACCCCTATGACGACACCGGACCTCGACCCGTGTTCCGCGTCTTTGACATTTTGTACCTGAATGACAAGGATCTCACCAAGTACAGCTTGCGGGACCGACGCAATGCCCTTCAGAAAGCCGTTCCTGGTGTCCACCGCCGACTCGAAATCCACCCCTATGAAGACGCGACCTCGGCTGATGCCATCGAGCCAATCCTTCGTCGGGTGATTGCCGATGCCGGCGAGGGTCTCGTCATCAAGAACCCACGCTCAATTTACACACTCAACAGCCGGAATGATGACTGGATCAAAGTGAAGCCCGAATACATGACCGGCCTCGGCGAAAACGTTGATTTGGTCGTTATTGGCGGCTACTACGGGTCGGGCCACCGGGGTGGCAGGATGTCCTCTTTCTTGTGTGGGCTCCGGGCCACAGAAAATGACATCAGGGCTGGAGCCGACCCTGAGAAATGCTTCAGTTTCTGCAAAGTCGGCGGTGGTTTCAAAGGAGAAGACTATCAGCAAATTCTTCAATTGACACAGGGGAAATGGCTAGATTGGGACGTCAAAAAACCACCAAGACGGTACATCGAACTCGGGGGCGGCAACAAGCAAGCCGAGCGGCCGGACCGATGGATTCGAGCAAGTGAGTCGGTCGTCATTTCCGTCAAGGCCGCCAGCATGGGCCCGTCCGACTCGTTTGCCCAGGGTATCACCCTCCGGTTCCCGAGGTTCAAGGAACTCCGCCAGGACCGCAGCTGGGACTCGGCACTAAACTACGACGAGCTCATAGAGTTGCGAAAGAGAATGGAAGAAGCCGGGAAGGACAAGGCCATGAAGATGGAGTCGAGGAGACGCCAATCGAGTAAGCGTGTCAAGAGAGACCTTGTCATCGCTGGGCAAGACGCCATGCCTGTCGAATTCGGAGGGCCAAGGACCAGGGTTTTTGAAAATCTCGAATTCTGTGTGCTGAGCGATTGCTCGAAGCCCAAAAAGACGAAAACGCAGCTCGAGACCTTGATCAAGGAGAATGGCGGCAAAATTTCGCAGAAGGCCGAACCAGAGTCCAGCATGCTTCTCATCGGCGACAAGAAAGTCGTCAAGGTCGCCAGTCTGATGAAGGCAGGGAATGTGGACATCATCCGACCCAACTGGGTGTTGGATTGCATCGACGAGGCCAACCAAGCCGTGTTGCCTTACGAGCCCAGGCATCTGTACCAAGCAAGCGACCAGCTGCGCTATTTTGCCGAGCAGAATGTCGACGAGTTCGGCGACAGCTACGCAAGAGCCACGAGCATCGAAGAGCTCAGGCAGCTGCTGAGCGATATGCCGAAGAAAGAAATACTGGATGACGTACCCTTCAATAAGCAGCTCTTCCTCACTCAGTTGGAGCAGCAAGGACACGACTTCGGTGCGTTGAAGAGCCATCTCTTCAGGAACCTCGTAGTTTACTTTGCGCTCGGAGAGAGCCAGCGGCCCGACACGACGCTGAAAATGCGCAATTGGATTGGGTACGGAAGTGGAAGAGTCTCGGAGCACCTGGATGACGAGGATATCACACATGTTGTGGTTGTTGGAACGAGCGATCAGGAGGAAAGAGAGGTCAGTGCCGAGGTTCGGCTGGAGATTAGCTCGAGGCGCCCAGTTCCCCATGTTGTCAGCCAGGCTTGGCTGGAGGATTGCTGGGCAGAGAGCACATTGCTGGCAGAGGAACGATACGCACCGAGGCGGTAAAGGTGGAGAGTTCGCGGCTCAATATAACGTTCGCCCAATCCGACTTGATTTCCGACTGGTGTCTCTAAACGTCCGAGTTGACGGAAGAACTGTGCTACGGCGGGCACGATGGGCTTCGATGGATGCGGTGGGTTCCCATATGCACGGCGGCATGGGGGCAAATTGCGGGCGCGGAGAGATCAAGAGGATATCTATTGTCCAAATGGATGACTGTATTACTTGCCAATGGCCAGAAACAAACGGTCGCCCACATCACCGACGCCCGGCTTGAGCATGCCGTCAGACGTGAGCTCGCCGTCGACGCCGGCCAGCCAGATGTCGACGGCCTCGGGCCACTCCGCCGCGGCACGGCGGACGCCGGCGGCGGCGCCGATAACGGACAGCACCACGATGCGCTTGACGCCCCACTCGCGCAGCGTCTGGATAGCGGCGGCGCAGGTCCCACCGGTGGCTATCACGGGGTCCAGGATGATGGCGAGGTTGGAGACGGGCGACTTGGCGCCCTGCTGCGGGAGGTTGTTGTAGTACTCGACGGGCTCGAGGGTCGACGGCTCGCGGTAGAGGCCGAGGTGGTGCACGGGGATGGGCTCGGGCAGAAGCGTCTGGACGGCTGTCGCGCGCGCACACACGCATGGTCAGCTAGCGGGTCGCGCGCGGTCGGGGAGGAGAGGCGGGGAGAATGGAAGAAAGCCGTGGACGCTGGGGGAGGAGGAGGGAGGAAGGGGAGAGAGGAGGGCGCGCCGCTTTCGTTTTTACCTTCGACCATGCCCAGGCCGGATCGCAGAATGGGCACCAGCGACACGCCGCCTTGCGGTTCTACGACGGTCGACGTGTATTCGAACCCGATGGGCGTCTCGTCCTGAAAAGGCCGCCCGACGTGGTCAGTCTTTGGATGCCGTTTTTCCCCCTTCCCAAGGGCCCAAGGGACTTGTCCAGTGCCGCATTCGCGGGGGGGCTTACCTTGGGGCCGTCCACGGCCGTCAGGGCGGTGCCCAGGGCCTCGATGCCGACAATGGTGGAGATCTCGTTGATCAGGGCCTTGACGTCCCGAGCGTGGGTGCTCTTAGAGCGCAGAAGGCTCAGCTTCGCCAGAAGGCAGGGGTGCCTGGAGACGTGCACATTGGCGGGAAGAGACATGGTGAAGAGCGCGCGCACTGACGGGACGGGGAAGAAGAGGATGGCGGTATGGGTTGAGGGAGGGAGGTCGGATTGGGGCCGAATAAATAGTAGGATGCCGGCAACTACTTGGGGACTAGGAGGCGGTCGAGCAGCTTACGAAGAAGAGAGCGTGGCTGCGTGGCCACGTCCTGCACGTCTCTCTTTGTCTCTCTCTCTCTCCTTCTGTCTACTCGTCCGTCCATCCCATCCCATCCGTCAAGGGATGTGTCCTATCGGTGGTCACGGGGGTCGTGGAGAGCGCCGGATTCCCGTGGCGGGGAGTCCGCGCTTGGGTGGGAGATGCCCGACCGACCGCGGGGCATTTAGGACCAGGACCAGGACCAGCCCGACCAGGACCAGCCCAGCGAGCGATAACACAATACCTTTGGGGGTACCGGACGGGGCCATGGGATCTAATCTCATGGAGCACCCTGATGTTCAATACCTACATCACACTTATGTACCTACCTTAGGTAAGTAAGTACCTACATGTATGTTGATAGGCATCGGGAGGGAGCTGAGCTTCCATTCCATCCCATCCGAATCTCCTCTCCTCTCCCTCCTCCCCTTCCCCGCCCCCTGTGGTCCTGCATCAAGGCGGGGACACGCGGGAGAGCTCCAAGCGGGTCCAGTCGTAAAGGCTGCCCGCCCTTTGCCCTTTACGTAATCCGGGAGATACCACGCAACGCGCCCAGCAAATTGCCCAAAGCCTCTCTCGGCGCTGCCAAGCTTCATCAACAAACGGCGAGTAACGGTCAAGTTACGGACCACAGGCACTCTGCGACCTGCCGCAAAGGGCTGAGCCACTGCTCGGGGCGCCCTTCTGATTGGTCCATTTCGACACATCCCCCCCCTCTCTCGCGGCTCTCTACCTATCTTCCATCTTGTTTCCCTGTACCGGGGCTACCACACACACCATGACGCAAGGCGAAGAAGACAGCTCCCGCCTTTCCGGCCGCACGACGTCACACCCGGAATCGCAAGAGCAGATAATCCCAAGGACGAGTCTGCCTGCTTTGCACCACCATCCTCTCCCGCAAACCCATCATCAGTCACATTCGGCAGTCTCCGCAGAGGGCCAAACTCAGCATTCGACAGTAAATCAGCCTGCCGAGCGCGGTATCGTGGAACCGCATCGCAACCACAATGGCCCAGGGTATCCAGGTGGATTCGTCCCGGACCAAGATGAAGGCTCGGTCCGCATGCGCGTACCGCGGCCTGGCAGCCCTTCCGCAGTGGACCATCATTCGTCCCAGGCCGCGACTCCACGGCCGACGTCGCAAGTCGCCCACCGACCAGTCGCTTCTCATCTCCGCCCTTCATCTGCCGCAGGGGTCCGTCAGGACATTCCGGACGCGAATTCGCATGACGTCGGGGCGACAGCGGCCACCCACCCCAGCATAGACCGAGGCGGCACTGAGACTTTCAGGCATCCCTCTTTCGAGCCGACGGGGAGTGAGTGCCAGCAAGACTCCAAGAGCCAGAAGTACCGAGAGATGCATTCGAGTGATCCAGAGCGGCCAGGTGGCCGCCCTCCCGAAGAAAAGGAACCGGCCGCTGCGGACGAGACGGTATCCCAGCGTGCCACGCAGCTGTACACCATTTCCTATCTCATTCTCTTTTCACTTCTAGGCACCTTGGCCAGGCTTGGCCTACAGGCTCTCACTACCTACCCCGGCGCCCCGGTCATATTCAGCTCAGTATGGCCCAACTTGGCCGGCTGTCTCGTCATGGGGTTCCTGAGTGAGGATCGTATGCTTTTCCGGTACGAGTGGGGCACACCGCAGTACGACCGCCAAATCTTACGAGCCCAGAAGGAGAAGGCGGATGAGGAGAACGGCAGTGCCGAGCCGGTGCTTGCGAAAGTCGACCTCGCGGCAGCCAAGAAGACGCACATGGCCACCAAAAAGACCATCCCTCTGTACATCGGCTTGGCCACCGGCTTCTGCGGCTCCTTCACCTCCTTCTCCTCCTTGATCCGCGACATATTCCTGGCCCTTTCGAATGACCTCGCGACTCCGGGCACGGACGCGGCCACCGTGCCCAGGAACGGCGGTTACTCGTTCATGGCCCTGATGGCCGTCGCCATCACCACCGTCTCCCTATCCATATCCGGCTTGCTTGTTGGCGCACATCTCGCCATGGCCCTCGAGCCCGTGACGCCGTCGCTCCCATTCCGCGTCATGCGCAAGACGCTCGACCGACTTACCGTGCTCATTGCCTGGGGTTGCTGGCTGGGGGCGATTCTTCTGTCCATTCTGCCACCGGACCGGTTCTCCCACCCTGGAGCTTCCGAAACCTGGCGAGGCAGGGTCACCTTCTCTCTTGTCTTCGCACCGCTTGGGTGTCTTGGTCGCTTCTACGCCTCGCTGTACCTGAACCCCCGCCGGCCTTCCTTCCCCCTGGGCACATTCGCGGTCAATATCCTGGGCACGGCCATTCTCGGCATGGCCTGGGACCTTGCTCACGTTCCCGTAGGAGGGGTAATTGGATGCCAGGTACTCCAGGGCATCGAAGACGGGTTCTGCGGGTGCCTCAGCACGGTATCCACATGGGCCTCGGAGCTCGCCACGCTCCGTCGCCGCCATGCATACGTCTACGGCCTGTCCAGCGTCGTGGTCGGGCTGGCGGTTCTGGTCGCCATCATGGGAGGCTTGAGGTGGACGGATAACTTCCAGAAGTTGATGTGCTTACATTGATGTCCGGATTTGCGTGTTATCCAGCTTGTTATTGCGCTGTGTTCATTAAAATACCCATTTCCAGCGGTTTTTTTGTTGTTTCAATTTACTACAGGTTATAACCTGCGTTTCTGATACTACACTTACATGTAAACTAATTCCTTTGCTAAATACAAGGAGATGCTGCTGCCTTTGAGGGTTTCGTTTTTTTACCCCAACGACACCCTGGGAAGTCACCACCGTGTGACGTAATCTAGTTTTAGCGTATCAGAAGGAGTTCTCGAGGTGTGCTTAAGCACCAAGGGGTTATGGAAATATTGTCGAAGCTCTGAAAAGGTAGATAGTAAGGATGGAGGTTGTACAGCATGAATCTCTATCTTGTTTTTCATTCCAATTTGAATCCCCACCCCCATAACCATTTTCCACACCTCCGTTGCTTCGCCGGTTTCCCGTCGAGGTTCCTGCCTTGTGTTCCATCAATCTTATCCTCCATTGTATTGGGTTTGAGCCCTTGCCCCTCTGACACGGAGTGTCCTTCGGCACAGGACGAGGTATCAGTCAAAGTCACGACAACTATCTGTACCTGGCACGACCGTAGTTTATTTGGAATGGGAAAGAAATGGCCGTGCTCACCGACGAAAACTTATCCTTCCTCACGTAATCATCTCTGGTCAGTGTTTACCGACGTAAGTATTCGGGACAGAAAGCTATGGCGGAGCTGACTACGTATCCTCTATCATTTTGCGGAACTGTAGTTTAATCGGCCATCTAGCGAAGATCCACATGTTCGCGGGTTCGTGAGCTACGCGTAGATATCATAACGGTGAAGGGAAAATATATCTAATCTCACAGACGTAATAGAATAATGGAGGGACTCACAGAGAATTTTGCACAGCCTTGATCGACCATGCAAGGCGATGGGTGGCTGAACAAATTTGTTGACATTGCATATGTATCAGAGTGGCCCCCAGATTAGGAAAGGAACAGTACTGCAACAACTTGTGGCGCAGTAACCAATGGCCTAAGAGCACAATATAAGCTGGCAGTTTCTAGCTCGGTAATTCTGGAGGATGGTACACGTCCTGTGCGAATCCCACTTTTCGCATGGAGGTTCTTTATGGGGTGGCGTTGTGCCCATTTTAGCATCTTTTCCCAAGCTGGGACTTCTTGGCCCGGAGCGGCGCTGTACAATTGTCTTTCGGGGCTTGGAGCTCCAACGAGCGCCCGCGTCGCCCGTCACGTATCCCGACAGCTTCATTTGACATTTTCGGCTCCGGTGGCTCAAACTTCCCCGAATATCGATGTGCGTCCGACGTGGGCGGTATCCAACCAAGCCTACACAGCTTCCACTTCATCGGTGGTTGGAGTTGGCAACAATGTAGGCGATGAGTTGGACTGAATTATAAAAAGTTCCGGCCCAAAATGTTGCACGGTGCCCAGGTTTGTAGGATTTCCGCGCCTGGCGGCACGTTGATGAATTGAAAGGAGGCTGTGTCACCGATGACGTGTGGCCTACTTGTCGTGTAACCGAGCTAGAAACATGGCATCCAACCAGTACAGAGTCTGAGAGTGGCATGAATTCACGTAATGAGGGGTTTTATTCTGCGCTAGAGACATTCTTGACAGAGATATAGAAAACAAATCATTACTTAATTATGAACATTCTCTAGGGTATTCTTTCATAACGTCTCAGATGGGTTGGCTGTGAGTCACATTGCCTGCGATAAATACAAAGCACTCGAGTAATCTCTCACAAGAGGTCGAAATTGCCAAGCCTGCAGAACGGATAGTGTCATGGTAACCCGGACGTACCAGGACCACGGCCGCGCCAACGCTTTAATGAATAACTGCCATTGGCTTCCATGTTTCAACCTTTCCATGATCTTATCAGGAAATCCTCCAGGCTACCACCCACGGCCTTGTAATACCCATTTCATTTCCCTCGGTCACACTTTTCAAAGTCTGCCAAGTGCCTCGGCGGCCATATCTGGTTACCTCGCTGGAGGGACCCGAGTAGATGGCCACACAATGAGCACACAGGTCATTTCGATCCATCTGCCGGACTGGATGTACACGCTCACGGTTTCTCGGTGGCCGTTTAGCTTTCACGCCGCCAAGGGCCATTTGCCCATGCCACCCAACCCTATGTGCCAGCGAAAGACACGGACGAGAGCACCTGGAAAGGAATGGGGACAGGGATGCCCGGTCTTCCCTTGGCGATAAACAGGTTTCCGGAGAGCCACAAGAGGGAGCCCCAGCGTATGGGGCCTCTTTCCGAACCGCCAACGGCAGCTAAATACGGTTAGGTACTGCGCCGGCTCGTCGGGCCCCCAGGGACCACCCTTAGTGACGCGAGGGCCACGGTGTGACATCGACGGCTTCGGTCCGCCGATGCGGGCCCCGGTTGTGGGCGGAGTGCAGGGGGGCAGGCGCGGAGCTCTCGGCACTTAATCAAAAGGGGATTTCGGGTGGTAAATAGACACCAGCAGCGGAAAGTGTCGATAGGCCGCCTCGTCTGTCTCAAACGCCGCTAAGTTCCTGGCGCGCGGGTCGGCAAAGTGAGCCGAGTAGTGCTCGGACTCGGAGCCATTCGATCTGATAATCGTAGCGTAAGGCGGTTCGGTAGGACACGAGGAGAGTTTTTGGTTTTGGGGTTGGTTCTTAATTCAAGGTACCTGCTATTGCGGAACCATCACCTAAGGTTACTGAAGTCGGGTACCTTGTGTACTCTGTACATCCTACTTACCTTCCATGGATGGTAAAGTCTCGAATGCACCCAAGAACTGCCGCGCGCCTCTGGCCTCTTGTCGACGGTTGCGCATCGCATCGGCGCTACTTTGTAGGATATTATCGATGTGAGAAATGACGGTCGCACACGTGGTAGAAAGTGGAAACTTGCTGCACCAGCTCCGATGAGGAAAAAGCTTAACAATCACAACCGGCAACCACAAAGTCAATCGGCGAGACGAAGGAACGTGGCAGTTATTTCTCGGTGACCCCATAACCGCGGGAAGGAGCCAGTCAATCAGTCCAGTCGATTCACAGCAGGTACGGCAGACAAGTACCTACTTACTTACGCTTGCCCGTGATGATCTAATTGAGAAAACCCTTTCTTATTACAAACCCCACAGCCACGGTCACGGGTCCGCCAAGGACAGTGTACCGCGACCTAACCTCTCCATTGCCGACCTACCCAGGCTTCTATCCGTACTACAGCTGATTCATGCAATGGATACCTACCTCTGTTGAAGTCGGGTACCAATGAACGGCATCATAAGGAGGCAAGTATGAGGTACCCAATGGTTGCACTCATCAAAGCCGTCTAGTCATCATCCAGCCATCCAACCGGGGGGGCTGGTACGGCGTCGGACCTACCGCCGACTTGCATTCAAGCCTGTGTATTACCTCGTCTTCCGATGTGGCAGAATGGTCAGCTGCGCGCTGGCGGGAGGAGACAGCGCGGCAGAGAAAGCAAGCGACGACGACCCAACAGCTGAGTCGCCAGAGAATTCAGCGTCCGAGCAACAATGGATCGATATCCAAGCACCTGGTGGGTCTACGATTGCGTCGGAACTAGCGCGCTGCCTGTCGAAAAGTGCCCATCCAGCTGACCCCAGCTAGATCGGACCCTTTTCCCGGAGGCCTTTGGAGATGAGGCCGTTACCAGGGGGCCTCGGTTGGCTCTTGGGTTATTGAATCCCCTCCTTCCACCGGCTCCTGAATGATGGAGGAGGAACGCCTGACTCGACGTCTACGCGACAGGTTCGAAACACCACGCGAGCACCGGCAACGGAGTACGTTCCGGAGCCCAGATAGGCCGTGGTAATGGAGTTGCGAGGCCCACCCTCCAGCATATACCTTGTCCCAGAACCCTGATCGCACCCCCATATACAGGGGCCAGAGTGCCGACAGGTCGGGCTAGGACCGGCTGAAGTGTGGAAACAAAGCATCACCGCCTACCTCGGCCGAGGTGCGTGCGTGCTCCAACACACACACACGACGTTGGCAAGCACAGACGGCTGGCCAGGCACGAAAACTGAGAGGGGAAGCCCGAGAAATGAGACGGCATAACGCAGGAACTGGCCGTGCCACGAGAAGCCTACAGAGAGACGACATGCCAACGGGCGAAGGGCCGGGGAGGCGGGGCAAAATGGGTTCACGAACGAACGCCCACAAGTACATACGAAACGCCACCCCCGTCTGCTTCACCCGTTCCTCAGATGAGAGATCTACGGTTCCGCCCTTGGCTAGTTGTGGCCGCCGTTGAAATACGACTCCAGCCGCCCCCGTCCGCCAGTCCCCGCCCCATCGATTACTACTGTGTACGACCAAACAGATCGCAGGCAAGCCCGATTCCTGATCGTCCGTCGTCAATGACCCGAACTCTTCCTCCCTTCGCCGCGACCAACGGCTGCCGTCCGGCACCGTAACACCAAACCCATGGCAGCTATTGCTGCTGCTGCCGCGCCCTCTGAGGCGCCAGCGGCCCCGATGTCACCCAGCCTGAACGACGAAGAGTGGTTGAGAATCCTGCAGTCGCTACCGCACGACAAGATTGCGTGCCTGCCCATCACCGTCGCCGTTGTGTCTATCGTCGTTTCCCTTGTAGCTGTCGGCCTCCGCCTCTACACCCGGTATCGCTTGCTAAGGAACCTCGGCTTCGACGATGTGTGCGCTGCGTTGGCCGCGGTAAGAGCCGCTTCTCAACATCCTCCACCACACAGTGGCACAACTACTTCGTTCCCGCTGGTAGCCCGGAGCTGACCTTTGCCTCGCCTCGCTAGCTTGGCGTTATCGCTTTCGCGGTCGTCGTCTTCATCCAGATAAATTATGGCCTGGGAACGCACGCATGGGACCTGCAAGACTGGCCGCCTACCCCCAAGTTCAGCGAGGTACGGATCGAGATACTTTACCGAGCAGGGGACCCTGTTGCACCGCAGCCCTTATCGTGGCGAAACCATTAGACTAACTTGGTTGCAGTTGCTATTCATTCAGGTCACAATTTATTCCGTCTCGTTGCTGTTCATCAAGCTTAGCATCTCATGTGAGCCGCTCTTCTCGCTCCCATCCCTTTCCTTCAGCGGCAGCCCTAGCGTCGTCATAAACTCTGCCGTCATGGGTCCAGGCCGCCTCCCCTGGACGTCGCCCCGGAATGATTTCTTCAGAGTGGCTCATGGCTAACCTAAGGACTGCAGGGCAGTATTACCGCATTGTTAAACACGACAGCCGTTATCGAATCCCTTGTCTTGCCATCATCTGCGCCGTGGTGGGCTGGTCCTTGGCGTCCATGTTTGCCATGGTGTTCATATGCCATCCGGTCGAGGAGTACTGGCTCGTAAGCCCTTTTAGTGAAAATTGCGACTTCTCACGTGGGTATACTGTCGCCGTGGGAAACATTGCGAGCGACTTCATCCTTGTCTTGGTTCCGATGCCCGTGGTCTTTCGGCTCAACATCAAGACTCCGCAGAAACTCAGTCTTTTGGGTAAGATTTTGTCCCAACTTCCCATCACTCTTATCACTCTTTCTCCAGCAATCCGTGTCTGTATTTGCTGGGCTTTTCGGCTAACCAGAAGGCGCTTCAGGACTCTTTGCTATTGGGTTTTTGTAAGTGTGCGATCCGTATCAGCCCAATGGCTTCATGAGTGGTCACGAACTAATACTCTGTCTCCCCAGCGCGTGCATCGTTGCCGTCCTGCGACTCATCCACCTCCCCAAGGACTTCGACGTAACGTACTCAGGCGCACGTGCGGCATCCTGGACGCAGGCCGAGGTGGCGGCTGGCGTCCTTGGATCATCCGCTATGACACTTCAGCCACTTTTCAAGCATTGGTGCGTGAATTTGGGGCTCGCTCAAAGATTCTTCCGCCGGCCCTCGAAGGACGGCGAAAACGAGGCCAATTTCAAGTCGACGCTTCAGAAACGGTCGGACAGTCGGCCAAGCGATGTCATTAGCAATTCTCCAGGGAATGCGCCACGAATCCGCTCATGGGAGGGTAGTGAGACGGAGCTGACGCGGATCGACGACGCCGACGAGACGGAAACCATGCACAGGATAGAAAGCCAGTCTCATGTCAGCTTATCGCCGGCGTCACCAAAATTTTCGCTCTTTGGCCCCTCCTCCCAGGGCGGCGGGGTTGATTGGCGACGTTCGCGCCACGATCTCGACCCACGTGGCCTGGTCGTACTGGCCCAAACGCAGTGTTGCGCAGGTCCTGGCGGAGACGACATTCCGCCGGTGACGGTGACAGGCGATGAAGGACGCGAGACGCCGGGCGAGCGGAGCAGCCAGCTCGGCATCCAGATCGAGCGGGCTTGGTCTGTCCAGGAGCACCGGCACATCGAGGGTCAATAGGCACACACATACGGGTTACAATCGGGCAAGTTGCTTAAGCAAGGACGCCCAGGGGAGTTAACCGAGCGAGAAACGAGCGCCGGATTAGAGGATTCGCCATTATGATACCCTAGAGAACGTTATGATTTCGACACGATGTACGGATATGGACTATAGAGCATAGATATGGTCGCAAGGCAAGCAAGCAAAAACAGAGAGAAGCATCAACAGCTTAGGTTCTGGCCGGGGTCAAGCTACAAGCCTTACGATGGGATCTACGAAACGCGTGAAGTCTGCCTTGCAAAAGTGAGCCTTGAGGCGCAGACTTTCTGCTAGAGCCAGTGTATGGTCAGAAAAGAGCATATAAGAGGCGTCCCAGATAAGCTGGGACCGCGCGGGCTATATCTACATTACGATTGTACCCTATGCTGCTCCATATCACCTTCACATCAACTTTAAGCACATCAGAAGCCCCGAGTGTTCCCACACCCTAAACTGTGGAGGCAGCAACGAGCAGATCACGCTCACGAGACCCAGTCCCTTCCTCGAGCCACGCTAGGAAGCGCCCCAGCTGCCCGCGGGAGCCTCCCCCGAGCCTTGTCCTCACGGCGTCTCCTACAGGCGCAAGGCACGCTGTCGCCTACGATGGTGGCGTGGGGACGAAAGGCTATTCATCTATATTCATCCCCTACCGGAAAGGTTCGCGTCCGTGCGCTTGAAAAAGGTTATTGTAAAGCGGAGGTCGAAAGACGCGACGAGCGGGACGCGGCGCCTGCAGTTAGACCGGTTGAAACGCGGGCGATTCGCAAGGAGGCGGGGCGGGAGAGCTCGCTTCTCGGGGGAAGACGCCAGCCGCGGAGGGGCAGCCCCCGCTGGATGTACTGGGGTGTGCGCCGGGAGGAAAGGAGGGCGGACGGGGAACGTGTTGGGACGAAGACGGAGACGGGCATCTCGGCAACGGGGGGTCCCCAGAGGGAAAGACGGGCGCTTGGATATCGATACTACTGTGGCTTTTTTCGTATTTCTCATCGGGATGACTCCAAGTTGCCCCCCCCCCCCCCCCCCCCCCAAAAGAACAAGGGCGACACGCCTCCTCTGATGGCTGCGTAGGGTAAAGGGGAGGAGACATATATACCTCGGGCTACGGACCGGCGACGTTTTGGAGCTTCCTTCCCATCCTTGGAAATTTCGTGTGTTCGCAGAGAGAAGGGGGTATAAGGGAGAAGAAAAGAAAACAAAAATCCAGGAGCAGTTGTCGGGGCTACACGCCGGTTTGTGGATTACGCCACGGTCCGGGTCGCTGCAGCGACTGACGATAACGACGACGACGGCCCTACGAAGGGTGCACTATGAGGATGCGGGGGCGAAGGTGGGCTACGAACTGCCGGTAGTTCTTTTTTTTTTTACGAGTGTTCGTCGGTGCGCGGGAGACGGGCAGGAGAGGGGGGTGGGCGTGTTCGGCGGCTTGAATGGGAGGAGCTACGGCGGGCCGAGAGTCGTTTGGATGGGGGGACGAAGAAATCCGGGAGGGCGATGGGAGAGGAGGGCATTTCGGTAGGAGAAAATAGTCGTGCGTGTTTTCGTCGGGAGACATTTGTCTTCTTCGGTAGAGGGGTTTTCATCGATGGGAAAAATGATGTTCGAGGACCAAATTCCCCCCTTAGAAGGTTTTTTG
The DNA here is from genome assembly GCA_029489945.1 of Nigrospora osmanthi. Lineage (NCBI taxonomy): Eukaryota > Fungi > Ascomycota > Sordariomycetes > Amphisphaeriales > Apiosporaceae > Nigrospora > Nigrospora osmanthi. The sequence continues at coordinate 3,253,064 of CP120497.1, forward strand.
TCGGCGCAAGTTTTCGTCCACCACAACAGCCCCTCCCCCTCCCCCTTCTCCCCACGGGGCCGGCTCTGGCTCGTTTTGGTCGTGGCCGAGGATGACTCGATGGTGGGTGTCTAGGACTGTGGGAGGGGGCGCGAGGAGTCGAGGGTTGGCCGGCGGCCTCGTCCTACGATTAGTCGAGGGAGAGAGCAAACAAGATTAGGACTTACCCGACGCGCGAAGAGGCGGCCGCGGCGAAGTGGACGTTCTCCGGGGGCTATGCTCGTGGCATCGAGAAAAAGGGGGGGGGGGGGGGGGGGCGCTTGTCTCGGCTTGGCAGCATGAATACTCAAAAACATCGGCCGCGTCGCTGCAAAACTCTTTTGCTTACCCTGTCCGACCACCTTCGAAGGGAGAGGGAGGGGGGCGGCGAGGGAAACCCGCCCCCGCCCTACTTTTACCCTTTGGTCACCATGTCGGGGCCAAGGGGACGAGGAAGGAAAACCAAACCACGAGCTCTGATGAACAAAGAATGTCATCCTGGTGGAAAAACCCAGCGCGGAAAAATGGAGAAGACGAAACCCGGCGAGAGGGACACGAACGGAGACGTAAGCAAAACAAGAGTGTCCGATCCCCTCCTCTATTGGGATTCCTGGGAACCCCCAGATCCAGATCCGTCGAACCAAGATCCCAAGCCAGGTGTCCAGTCGAGAGAGGTGGTTTCCGAGCAGAGTCCGGGTACGGGCGGCGGGAAGGAGAACGGCGCAAGCGGCGGAAAGGGGAGGGAAGAGGTTCGGACTCGAAAGGGGTCGGATGGCGGATGGCGGTGATTTTCGGGTCTCTTGAGAACTTCGTCCAGGCTCGGTCGATTTCCAACCAGACTTTGCTTCCCAACTGTCGTTGTTCTTCTTTTTCTCTGTCCTTTTCTCCTTCGTCATCTTCTTGGTCTCCCTCGTGTTGTTATGTGTCTTTTTCTTCTATTTCGTGTTCATCATCATCATCATCATCTGCTTCTTCTTCTTCTCCATCGTCTTGCGGCCCCCCCCCCCCCCCCCCCTTTTCTTTTTTTTTTTGTTTTTCTTTCTCTTTTTTTGTTTCTGGATTCTTAGGCACACCCTCGCGCGGGCAGCGAAGAGGGAGCCATAGCCAACCAAGGCTGTCGCCGGTTCGGCCGGGATTAGGAAAGAGGAATCTTGGCCGGGGAGAGGGACGAATAATAATCGGGACGACCCGGGGGGAGGGGAGGGAAAAACAATACGACGTGCCGAGAAGAGGAAGAAAGAAGAGAAGGAGGAACACGCAAGAAACAAAAAAAAAAAAACAACGGGGGTGATGGTTTGTCCCCCAAGATACCGGGCACGTGCCTGCAGGCTTGCGAGTGTATGTGCCTACTCAGGTACGTACCGGTCAAACCCCGAGAAGTGCGGTGGGAATTTTCGCCCTCGCCCCCAAAACCGGGGATCGAAAGTCCCGATTGTGATTGGCTTTCCGGATGGGCTCCGACGACATCGCCTGATCCGGACCCACACCTCCGCCCGCACCCGACCTTTCGGGTACCAACAAGCGGACATTGTGCGGGCTGGGTTTTACGAATCCATTTTTATATTTTCTTGCTTTTTTCTTTCTCACTGCCGATGCAACCATGGTTCGTCCCGAACTGGAAGTGGGGGAGAGGAGGGCGGGGGCATGTCATGCATTTGCTGATGATGGAACGTACTCCGGACCTATGTACTTAGGTGGCATCTGCTGCCAGGTGGAAAAGAAAGGGAGGAAACCCCGCGCCAGTAACCATGATGGTGGTCCCTTCAGAATACCCCGATTGCGCCGGTTCCTGCCTCTGGAGGGCTTCGGGAGCGGAGCCCAACACCCGGATGACGGCAGGCGAAAACCGCTCCTCTTCTTCCGAACACAGTTGCACACCGTTATTGATTTCGGGCTGTGGGACATCCGTTGGCCACGCCGCTAGTGAGTATCGCCTTAGCTATTGCCGTTTTCTCTCACGAGACCCCCCGGCTCCCCGGCTTCTTGGGCCCCTGTTCAGGTACATGCCCTGGCCGCCCTGTGATACGACCAAGCATCTCGGACCCGGTCCGAGGTGTGCCCCCCCTTCTGGACGCTCTACCTTGGCCATCCGCCCCTACGTCACACTGAGAAGTGGGAAAAAAAAATAAAAAGAGGCGGGGCTGCACCCTTCACACATATGTGATCCACCTTTGCCGGCCGGCCGGCAAACTCATGGCCGGTTCCATGGCAAGCTGGCCCTGGAAACTGCCCAACAGGTGCAGCGAAGAGCAACAAAGGGCGTGGAAAGCATCCAATCCCCTCCCCGCTTCCCCCCCTCCGGGGCCCGACCGATCCCACCCCTCATGTCTGAACCGACGTGTCCCTTACCTGCAGCCTTGGCCGAGTAGTTGCAAGGTCCCGGAAGCCCCGGTAACCCTTCCCGGCGGCAGGGCAGCGTCGGGTAACCCGGTGTCCCTGCAGTCTTCTTCTTTTATTTCGCAGCCATCTCCGTTCGTACTCGGATTCGCGTGAGCCCGTCCCGCCCTCTCCCCTCCTCCCACGGGGGGCGTGACGGCCTTGTCGCGTCATGCCTTCTTGGCTGTTGAGGATCCCATCGCAAGCAAACGACCCCCGTGCGCACGGTAGGCGGGTTTGCCCGTCTGGTTTCGCCGTGGTGGGAGAGGAACCCCAAGCTTAGCAGTGTTCAATCTCTGTGGTGGTCCCCGGTGCTTCCGTGTACCCAAACGCAGCGGTAAAGCAAGAGTCGAACGACGGCTGCGTTTTTGGTACGTCTCCTTTCTATTTCCTTTGGCTCCGGCTTCCGCTCTTCCGGTCTTAGCCTCTTTCGGCCATCGCCAGCTCTTCCTCTTCCTCGCCTCGCAAGGTGAGATTGTACGTAGCCGTGATCAGGTCACTGGCCACGCTGTCGCCAGGGCCGGGGACTCCCATTGTGAATTCGATAGGGTACTTGCTGGGAAAGTCTTTCAGCTGCGAGTGCCCTGACAGCCGCGAGTCCAGCTGGCGGAAAATCTCGGCCACCTCGTGAGGAACTATGTGTGCGCCCGCCAAGGTCCGGGTGAGAAGCTCGTGGATAGCCTGGTGGATAAGGGGGAACCCCTGCCCATGCCGTTCCATCGCTGCGGCCGCCAATATCAAATAGAACCGGGCATGACTGTCCACACCATCCCACCTGGCCAGCTGCTCCAAAATCTCTGACGTAAACGCTCGGAAGGACCCGGCCGTCGCCGAGCTGAATGGCGGCCCATCGTACTGGTGGCGCTGGATGTAGAGGATCCGTCGCATCTGGGCCATGGAGGCCAGCATGGTGTCCCTGGCCGACAATTTTTGGCTAAAGTCGGCGTGGGCGAACGGGCGGAACATTTGGACCACGGCTCCATGGAAGAAAAGACTGCATAAGTTGGTTGGTCAGTAAGTACCGTCCGCTCCAACCGGGGAAAGAAGAGAGGGGTGGTACGCACTGGAGATCAAAGACTGGAGGGAGACTTTGCGCCTCGCGAACCATCACCCGCGGGAGCTGGTCGGCCCATGTTAGCAGCTTCCGGTGCGTGTCTTTGACGACCCGGAATGAAGACTCTGTGGGCTCGGGCCCAGAGATTGCCTGCAAGGCCTTTTCTCCTTCCCATATTGTCATGAACAAATCTGCGTACACCTTGAAGGCGACATCTCGGTGGAGCGTCTGCGGGGAGCGCCGGAAAGGGAACGGGTTCCATTGTATACCGTCGTCGACGTCGTCTGTCTCCCCATCGTACGAGATTGGAAACCTGGGCGCGTCGGGTACCTCGGACTCGGCGCGTCGGAAATATACAGCGATACTGCATTTGTCGCGGCTTCAGTTCGGCACGCTTCAGGGCGCGGGGCGGGTAGCGGGCACAAACTCACACTTGTCTCATGTAGAAGCCCCAGGCCACGATGGCCTCGCCCTTGACCATACGGCGGCTGTGGGTATCGCACAGATGCGGCTCGCGGGGCAGTTTACTAAACAGCTCGAGTTGGCGAGAGATGGCCAGAGCCTTGGCTGCGTAGGCTAAGCTGGCCTGGTCGTCGCCAACAGATTCACACCACATGCACAGCAGGGCGGCCGCCGGGACGAGGAGGACGTGCGGGCCCCGGGCCTCCTCGGCCGCGAACCGGCCCACGGCTTCATCATAGAACCGGGGGCCGAAACGGGCGCACGACGGCTTGTCCACGGCCCCGTAGTTGATCTGCTCAGCACCGTCAGCCGCCGCCGGAACACGGCGCGGTCAGCGCAAAAGTATACTTACGCACGCGGCCGCCAGCAGGGCGTTCACGAAGGCCGGGGAGCAGTAGTCCGTCTGCCCCGCGGCGATCTGGTCGAGGAACAGCTCCTCGTCAAACATCCTCAGCGTGGCGTGATCCCACGACAGGTACATCGAGATTAGGTTTGCGACGGGCGTGGTCTGGTCCGTCACGCGGGTCCATTGGCTAGCGTTGATGCGCAAGAGACGGGCGTCACACACTTCGTGCGGCCGGTCCAGCGTCCTGTTTTTCACCCATCAGCGCATCGTCCACAGGCCGCCGGGCGGGCGGAACGTCTCGGGCGAGCGAAAGACCGTGCCTACCTCGCGTCGCGGACATCCTCGGCCGTGATGGTCTCGTCCTGCGTGGGGTCTACGTTCAAGATGCTTCTCCGTTTGGGGCCCAGCTCGTGCTGGAGGGTCTCTACGGGAAGCAGCAGTGGGTACGCGTGGATGTGGTGAGCGCCCAGCATGACCTCGGTCGACGAGACGGGCTCACCGCGGAAGCTGAAGTCGCCGGGCGAGACGAAGCCGATGGCCATGGTGCCAGAGCTACGGCGGCCGTGGGCGAGCAGGTCACCCTCCTTGACGAAGTGCAGCGTCGCGCGGACGTTGCCGCTCTTGCGCATCTGCTGCAGAATTACATGGGCCTCCTGTTCCGGGCGCGAGCACAGCATCTCAAAAAGCTCGGTGTAGTCCCTCTGCTGCTCCATCAGCTGGCGGTACTGGCGTCGGAGGTTGGCTTGCGGCGTCGTTTCGGGGTCATCGTCGTACTCGCATTCCTTGCTGCGCTGGCGGCAGGTGCCGCATGATGGGCGCTGGCCGTCGCATCTCGTCTTGTGAGCACGGCACCGGTGGCAGGCGAGCTGGACCAGCTTGCGCTTCCGTGGCGGCTCAATGGGCTCGACAGGCTCGGAGGGCTGGCTCGGGTCGTGAGAGGGCGGCTCTGGATGGTCGGCCTTGGGCAGGAGGGCTCGGAGCTGACGCGACATGGGGGGCTATCGGCATCCTATGGCGGGCTCGTGGGAGAGTCTGGTGGAGAGTTGAGGCGACGGAAAGGCGATGTTGATGGCGTTAAGAAGCGGTTGAGGGGGGGATGGCGAGCATAAGGAGACCCGGGTGGCAGGGAGAATGCCATCCATAATCGTCACCAACGTACCACCATGGATGCGTGTGGGATTGGGGCGAGAGGTGATGGAACGCAGGCTCGGGTAGATGGTCTTGGGCCACGGGGGGAGGGGGCGCGTTGTTGGTGGGCGGAAGAGGTACGTGGTCGTACGTATCTATCGCATGGGGGGGAATTTGTTCAATCCCATTAGAAAATACGGGCAGACAGGGGGGGGTTAGTTACAGTACCTCCAGCTACTGTACATGTCAGCTTGCCTTGGGCCACAGGGCATCATGGCAATATACCAATGGCATTGTGTCCATCCAGCATTCCGACCCCTCCGACGCAACATGGGCAACGAAGGGGCCTTTCACGCAAATAATCCTCGGATGTGGAAGCAGGCTCGCAAGCCGAGCAGTATGCATGCATGCATCCATCCCGCCTCGCCTTTCCTAACCCCCCACGCCGTGGGAGCGATACCACCCTTACCGTTCCCTCCATATATTTTGTATGGATAGGTCTGATACCCAACCGTGATTAGATGGCTGCATGCATCCGCGTCGGGGCCTCCCGGCACGCCCGGCTCAGACTGGTTGGATGGATGTGTTGATCCTCGTGGACTGACTGATGACTGCCTTGCGTGGCAATGAGTCTGTAAATTCTCACTTCCATCTGTTCCGGCATGAAAAACACGCTCAAGGGTCCATAGAACCCACTGGTGGCCGTTTGTATAAGCCACCCGTGAACTTGGAGTCCAGCCCGACATTTCCACTTTTAACATCCGTAGACGCCTCCGCGCCGATCATCTCACCCATCCCGTCATACTGATACGCACACGGGACACGGTCCGTAAGTGAAATTCTTGCCATGGGTGTCCAGTGCTTGACGTCGGCGGCAACGGCGACGGGTGGGATCCGATTGGGAGTGGGAAACGCTTCGCCGCCCTGCACCCTGGTGGTGTTTCATTCTCAGGGGAAATGGCCGCGAGCGCACCGCAGTCAACCAGAATTTACGACAGTCCTTCGCAAAAATCACCAGAACGCCACAGGCGGCCGTCAGCACTCAAACGCAGCGTACCACACGTAACTGACATGATATTTCGTGAAATTGCTATATCCAACAAAGAGAGAAGCGCGTTGGCCTGGGTAAGTAAGCCAAGTGTGACAATTATTATAGCATTGCCAATTGAGTGCTTCCTCAGCCACACCCGTGGCTTACGCCACAGCTGACCCCTATTTTCTCTATACACCCCAATTACGTCTCCAATCACAACCGACAGCGCTTGTGTGTACACTCTGCTATCCCTAGGTACTTAAACAATAGGCATCTCCCCAAGTAAGCGATAGGAAAAATCTATTGATGCGCGATGCTCAACCCAAGTCACACTAAGAGTGTTAGTGGCTTCGTGCGAAAGCAATCAATCAAGCATAGTACCTCGGCATACTCATACTGCGCCAAGTCCTCCATCAAATTACTCTCCCCAGCGATGAGTTTCACATCCAAAGTTGGTGGTTGTTGCCTTGGCGAGGGCGCATTATGTATTGTAGTATTGCTATCACCATGGCCCGGAACTCACTGAAAACACCGCTCTCCGTATGAAACCCATGAACATCTCTATGTGGCGTTCTATTGCGTAACCTTTAGGGGCAAATCGCGATTAGTATTAGGTCGGATAAACTTCCGGCTAGGGTGAATGAGATCCGGGCCTGAGGGGATGACTGCAACGACTTCCAGACCTGGGCTCGGTGGTTGCAAAACGTATCGCCACTCCGGTTCGCATCTGACGAGACGAGTATCCGAGACCGCATGAAAAAAGGAGAGCTTCGTTCAGCTCATAACGACGCTTGCTCCGTCGAAAAAGAGCAAGGGGGCGGGCGCCCATGGGCTCAGACCAGGTGTTTGTTTTTCTTTGGTGGCACGCAGCATGCTCACAGCCAGGAAAAATAACGCAGCCAGCCTTCACCCACTTGGAATTCATTCCGGAATGACATCACGTTTCTCTGCCAGCTGGGAGAGCCCCATGCTCGCAAAATCGACTTCTCGCTTGCTTGCCGCTACAATAGCATCTCTTACTACCCCACCCATCACAACAACGGTCGGGTATTGGAGTCGATTCGTGTCAAGTCGATTTTGGGGGGTCGCCCCTAAGTAGAGTGACTGACCTTTCATCGGGCATGCATCAATTCAGCATCGCCGCAACAGCCGTCTGCTAGCTTGTTTGGGTAGGGTTGAAAATAAAATCTTGAACAGCAGCCACCAGCGCCGTTTCGCCCCCCTCAAGCTTTCAACATCATCTGACTGCTTGAGTTGCTCCCGTTCATGCTTGGCGGAGCACTTCCCGCCTAGAAACATGGGAGCCATACTGATGGCTGCCATGCCCCCAAAGCTCCTCCTGAATGAGCACCCTTACCCTCAACACCAGAGCACGCAAACCAGTATGGAAGTCCTGCCGGGGCCTTTTGAGGGGGTTAGGGAAACCGGTCTGGGGATTCTTTCTCGGATTTGTACGCGCCTTTCCGGTTCTGCGCCCCTCCGGGCTCTTTTCTAGCTGCATCAGTAGCCCCCCTGTGCCCTCTGTGCCTCCTGTCCCCCCCTGTTCCCCCCTAGCGTCTGCTTTGGATGACGTCTCCTCGGGCTCAATGGCTCTGGGTGGTGCATATGGAGGCAGATGGCAGCACTGCACCGTGATTATTAATCCCGGGAGTCGCCCGCCCTGAGAGCGTAACGAAAGCCAAACTCACACCGGCTTTACGGGATGTGAAGTCGAATCCATGGTGCGTTGGAAAATCTATGGGAGTTTGACCGAGGGTTGGACACTGTGCTTGGCAAAACATTTCGAGAAGAATACACTGTGGGAGTTGGACAGGCTGTGGATCCATGGGTCTCCAATTCCCCTGACAAATACTTCGCTCCCCTGACAGCAAAGCAAAACACCAGGGAGGTACATGTGATGCCACCTAAATTAAGTACCGCTATAAGTACATATGTCGCGTTTTGGATGTCAAGCGCGAGCTTGGGTATCGGCTTTGCCCCGAACAAGTATCCTAAGGGGGCTCGGGCCTGGAAACGAAAACGCTCATTCTCGTCTCTTAGCCCAGTACCATCCTAACAGCAGCAGGCCCATACTATATACTCTCATTGAGGATCCGCTGTTAGGCTTGTACGTAGGTCATGGCCAAGAATGGGCGTTTTCGTTGTCACCCCCATACCCTAGGCAAATGCCACAATACGTGTACGTGTGACGATGTCTTGCGGACCAAAACCATCCGCCATGCCGCAACTGGAAGAAAGTCGGGGAAAAAGAAAGGCCCGGGTCGACCAACAGCCATCGAGAATTGCCGCGGAGTAGAAGCCGGGCACAGCCGAGTACTTTCGCTTGTGCAAACTATAGGCGGAGGGATTTCCACGAACATACAACAGCCTCGGCTACGCCATCACTGTCCCAAGACATAACAAAACTTTGACGGCAAGTGGCCACCTCATCACTAGGGGCTGCGCCACGAGGCGGTAACCAAAAACCAGTAATATTGTTGGTCAATCCCAACATGGCAACAGAATTGGTTGATGAGAAGATGATTGACTGTCGTCCCTCCGAGCAGAGGAACGTCTGTGCTATCTATCTACGCTACGCTAGTTGCTCCTTCCGTTCGGCAACTGTCATGCGTATGTCGTCATACAATCAAGCATTCAAACGTTCTATGTGCACCGGCCGTCGCCGTAATCGATGGGCACGAACCCGACGGCCCTCCACTCGGCCCCGTCGAACCAGACCTCCCTGAGCCGGCCGGTGTCCCGCTCCTGGAAGAAGCACCGGTTCATGTCCTGCTCCTTCTGCACGCTCGAGCCGAGGCCGCCGCCCTGGGTGACGCAGGCGATGTCGGTGCCGGCCGCGGCGTCGTCGAAGGCCGCGTAGGTCTGCGGGCCCTGCCAACCGCCGCCGTCGTCGTCGTCGTCATCCTGCCACACCACCTGGATCACCCCGTCGTCATCCTGCCACACCACCTGGATCACCCCGTCGGCGTCCTGGTACAACACGTACGTGTTGAGCCGGTCCGCGCTGTAGGGGCGGCCGACGGCGACGCCGGCCCGTCCCGGTACGTGCGGACGCCCGTGCGCACGCGCCCGTCGGCGCCGCGGTACACGAAGCCGGCCGCGTCCTCGAACTGCTGCGTCACCGGCAGGGCCACCAGCGGCGTCCCGGGCGCCGCCGCCGCCGCCTCGGCCGTGAGGTTCGTGTCGTTGACGTAGTAGCGCTTGTCCCCGTCGACCCAGGGGCCCTGGTGCAGCGTCCACCGCAGCCCGGCGTCGGCGTCCTGCGAGACGATGTAGGGCCAGTAGCAGCCGAGCCGCGTGTCTTGGCCCACCTGGTAGGGGTATTCGTTGATCAGGGCGGCCCGACCCGTCGGGTTGCCGCCGTCGACGTCGAACTTCTGCCCGCGCACCGTGTTGTTATCGTCCACGTAGAACAACTGCCATTGGTTCTACTCCCAGGTCAGCTAAGGGGGCCGAATCGGCTGGGGGGTGGGGGGGCAGCGTCATCAACCGGGGGCACTCACCAGGTTGTTGTGGGTTTCGCGATATGTGCAGGTCGTGAAGGAGCCATTCGGCATCGGTCGGTGATCCAGGGTGTTCATCTTGCAGGCCTTGGACCACCCAGAGCTGGTACTGGTCCAGTCCACGTACTGGATCGTATCGTCCGGGCCCTGATGAAACAATCGAATCTTTTGAGAGTAGTTGGACGTGCCACGTTGGCCTGTGACTGCCAACCGCGAATTCCTTTTGATCGACCCGGGCCCTGGAGAAGTCGCCGTTCCGTTGTCTGACGTGCCGCCGGCCAAGGTATCACTCGCCGCTGTGCTGGCCGTCGTCTCGCCATTGGCGGCTGCTTTGCTACCCATTACGCCGCCCACAACGGCTCCCACAACGACCAAAGCGGCGACCAACCCCACGATGCCCCAGAGCCGCCACCGCTTCTTTGCCGCCCTTTCCTCGGTAGCCGCCGCCGGTGCCGTTTCCTCCTTTTCCCACGAGGCCGAGGTTCTTGACGCCGCAGAATGGGCGGGGTCTTCGACGGTGAGAGCCTGGGGGTCATCCATGGCATGGTAGCCCGCCTGGTGCGTGACATGGGGCGCCGGGTTCTCGTCCTCGGCGTACCGGTGAGGACCGGCCAACACCTGCAGGCCCGGCGCCGTTCCGCGCTCGTCCGACGCAAGCCACGTCGGCGAGACCTCGAGGCCCGGCTGCACGACCTGGGGTAACAATGCGCCGCCTATGGCCGGGTGGTGCTCGTCGACGAGCACCTTGTTGCCATCGTGCGGGCCTGGATTCTGGTGGTGGTGCGACGACATGTTAGGGCTCGTGGCGGGCAGGGCGCCATAACTCCTATACCAGCAACAAGGGCTGAAAGGATGGAAAACGACGGCATTGCCGTGGTGCGCGGTCTCACGAAGCCTCTTATTACGTGCAACAGTTCACTTGTCAGCCGGCGAGGCTACGGAGACAGTGATGGGGTCCATGTCGCCTCGCGCTTACGCCAAGTCCTATCCGAGATGAAAAGAAGGGGCTCTGCTTTATGGGATTGGTCCCTCCCCTGGAGTATGGAAATCAGCCTGTGGATCGTAGCAAGCGGCAATGGCCAAAGAGCGCACTGGAAATTGGCCGATCTGGCTCGCGGCACCAGCACATAAGCTTATCACGCCTGGGCTAAGCCTCGTGGGATGTTGTTTCCATGAGAAAAGTCGTTCGTTCAACAGTCAGTCCCGTGGGGTCTTCGCTCCACCACCTGCACCAATCACACTAAGAATTTCTAAATATAGGATTCACCATCCCAATCCGAATTTCAAAATGATCTCCGATCAGGCCCTGGCTACCAACGTGAATGTCGAAAGGTGCCTCTCAGCCCCCAACTTGGAGGTCGTTTCATTGGTGTCATTGACGTCAAGATGCAAGACCCCTGGTCACTCCTGCATAAGCCCTGATGGTCCGATTGATGACCCCAACATCAATCAATAAGGAGGGACCCTGATAACCTGCTATGAACTGAATATTCTGCGCATAAAAAACTGCAGCTGGCCTTGTGTCACTCGCATCATGCAGCATCAAAGCGTATCACCCCGCTCCAAGTTACCTCCGCCTCATAACAAAGAGGCAGGAACAACAGCAATGCCGAGGTTGTTAACTATGGTAGGATCTTGGAATGCCAGAAAACGCCCGATGTATTGAGGGGCCCTCAGTCTTGCCCTATCAAGCAATGAGTATGAGATTTTGGTGCGACCTGAGCCTATGGTGGCGGGGAACCTTCAACCCCACATGACTCAGTCGAGCTCTCACTGAGAGGGAAGTTAACTGCAAAACTTATCTCAAAACTCAAACCAAACGACTCACTTCAAATTCCTCATATTGACGGCCTGCTCATCGAAGCCTCACTGAACATCAGCTCAGAAACAAGAATGTCAAATGAGAACGATCAATCCATAGGGCAGGCATCTTTACTCTACGTAGTTTTCCCTTTTAGTGCCTTTAGGATCCGATTATTACTCCGGTACTGTGGTACCATCACCTATACGCTAAGTGAGGTAAATACTTCAGTAGGTACCTAGGTTAGGTACTTCGTTCTGATAACGGCTCCCGCTATGGATGGGGGAAGTAAGGAGTATCTGACTTCTCATTCGTGAGGTATGTCAGTTCCATGCTTTTACGGAAACTGCTTTCCAGTGTGGAACTCTTTTTTCTGATCTAAGAGGCAGATTGGTGTTTTCACTCGGTGGCATTGTCCCTTATTACGGTGGTACACGGCGAGAAGCAACCGGTTTCACTAACAGTATCGCGCAAACCAAACCTTCCCCACTTCCCACCACTGCTCCAGTAACTGCAACACCAAGCTCTGCATAGCTTCATCGGTTGTCTCTGGAAAGTTGGTGTTTGGTATTCTGATCTCCTTGGCAGCGCACATTTTCCTGGTTACTCATCAGTCAGAACTGATTTCTGCATCTCCTGTGTCCGTTCGGACACTATTTCGACGCATGCATGGGTCTGAATATACCGTGACGCAAAGGTTCCTTGCACACTCGATTTTTATACCTGCCAGCCGAACCAGATATGCCTGAAATCTAATCAGATTAAGTTTGGGAGTTCGGGATTGCTCTCCGGAGTAGAATATGCCGCGACGGTAGGCACAGGGGGCACAGAATCCAGGATGCGGTTCCCCAGGGCCGATGTCAAGAAAATCATAGTGGAAGGTCCCGCTGACCCAACTTCCCAATGCAGGTGAACGGCAGAATACAGTATGGTCTTGGTTGACTGCAGGTCCGCCCTTTCGACTCAGCACGATCCTCGGTACGGCAGCGAGCCGAGGATGCCCCCTTCCGCAAGATCGCAACCCAAGGAGGGCTGTATAGCCGGCAGGGCTGCTGTGGAAGCGGTGAAGGGGTGTGTGGGTTGGCAGACTGCAGCTACAGATCAAGGACCAGCGGTCCGCATGGGTGTAGCTGCTTCCAACTGGGCCAGGGTTGCAGGCCTTGCTAACAGCCTCGCCAGCGTCGCTGCCAGCTTCATTAGTGTTGCTGCCAATATAACCAGTGTTGCAGATGGAATACGTGACGGCGTTGGTCACAAGGTATGAACCAGGACGCCCGCAACTGCTGTATGGGTGTTTTCAGCATTGGAAACGGAGGTGCTGCTGGTGGGGGTTTTGGCCTTGACTACTTCCCAAGTTGGGTGGTTGCGACAACGGCATCTGGGGCGTCGGTAGGAGCCTTAGTGTCTTGCGCCTTAAGCATCGGCAAGAGCCCTGTATTTGCGCGTCAAGTGTTGGCAGCATCGGAAGCGTCGGCTGGGGTCTCGTGGAAGGAGGACTCCAAGCCAGATTCAGAGGAAAGGCTCAACGGGCGATGGGGCGCAAAGGGTTCTGCGTCAATCGGAGGGATAAATAGCTGAAGGACAACCACAGCCGCCCATCCATCCCCGACGTCCTCTCTTCTTTTGTTTTCCACGCTGGCATTCCCCATACTCCAAGCAGAAACTTTTCACTCTCAACTCCTTCCGTTCAAGCAGACATTATTCACTCCCGACTCGTTCGAGCTCAAACAGACATCCTTCACTATCATCAACATGCAGTACTACACCTCCCTCTGCCTCTTCCTCGGTCTCCAGGCCGCCACGGCTGCGGCTGTCCCCGTCGTCCAGCCCCGGGAGGAGGGCGGCATCGAGGGTTACCGCACCGAGCCCCTTGTGTGGGAAGTGCCGGTGTACCCCGGAGGCGAGAACAAAACCATCGCGGGCACGGCCGAGGAGGTGCACGCCGAACTCCTACGCCGTAACCCGCAGTGGGACACCGACTTCCCGCTCGAGGTGGGTGCCGGCAGCCTCGAGTCCCGCGCCGATTTCGAGCCAGAAAGCATCGTCTGTTCGCCCAAACAATTCGGCTGGGAGCCGGCCTCCGCGTACAGTATTAAAGAAGGCATCAGCTACCTCAGAGGTGTGCATGGCTGCCCTCGCCAGGGGCCCGGGCCTGGCAGCTGCGGCCGCGTGAGCTGCTCGTGGAAAGCAGCCATCTGGTGGTGCAATGACGTAAGAGCACTCCTCTTCCCACCCCTTTTCTTTTGGCCGTGCTGGGTGGGCGTAGATTAGGCGAGGAGAGTCTTAGCCACAAGAATGGCAGGCTAACGTGCCATGGTTTTGAACTTTTAGGACGAACACACCAAGACCATCGACAGCTTTGGCTCTATCGCCGATGCCGCCCAGAAAATCTTGGACAAGTGCATTATAGAAAGAGGAACTCACGGAGAAACTGCTAGAGTGGTGGGCCAGGCTTTCCACTCGGACAACTGGAATGTTATCGTGCGCAAAGACGGCTGCTAGACGACCTGGCAATGGGAAAGGCTGCATACTGGGTAGACGGAGAGCGGCCAGTGGAACCCCGTGTTGAGACGGCGGCTTAGCCAAGGACGCTCTTTTGGTGCAGTAGAGCTTTTCAGGTACAAAATTAATGACAACGACGCTCATCCCGTGTCTTTTACGTTTGCCATTTGTGGCTTGTTGTTGAACGCCGACTTCCAGTATTGATCCCAACCCGTAGCTGTGAGAACATGAACACATGGGGAGAATGGATGCTCGGCTTGAATAATCGGCTTAGCGGCAAGGGAAAATCCACAAAGGCACTAGCAGAAGACGCTCAATTAGAAGGCGTCGTCTAAGATTACGCTCCAGGAGCTAGAAGACGAACCCCGGCGCAGAATTTGGATTTCAGCAATTCGTGTTGGACACTGTTCGAGTCGGGCTGGATGCTGCTGCTGGCTGCCAGAAGTCAGGACTCCGGGATCTTATTGGTACTTACTTTATTCAGTAGGCACACATTCCGCCAGAGTGCATACTTGGGGCTCTTGTAGCATTTGTTAGCCAGTGGTGGTGCCGTATTCTGATAAAATCTCGCCAATCTCCCATAGCCTTTCATACCCGAGCCGCCCCCGGACCACATTAATGAGTGGGCGTCACGACGTCCGCAACTATGATGGGCAGATGGGGGGGACTCCTCCCACGGCGGCAGGCGCTAGCAGCGGTTGAAGAGCCGCTCTTGTTCTGGAAGCCGGGGATGCGCCTCGAGGACAGGGAACAGGCCCTGAATATCCCCTCCCTTGGACCCCCCGGATTTCGTCGTGTACATACTTAGCAGCGGCCGACCCCCCCGGGAGAGCCCAACCGCGCCTCTTCGGATGCTTCCGGGCGGCCGGGGCAGAAGGTCCAGAAGTGGGTTCGGGCCCCGCCTTTGGGTGCCGCCGGCTGCGTCATGATCGTCAGCGGGCCATGCAATTCTTGCGAATTACCATGTCAAAAAGCCTGGCAGACGATGCAAGGGGAACGAGAGCCAGACGTCAGCTCTCCAGCGCCGGCGGCGAGAGAGGCGCGTCCATTGGACACGCGGCGGCGAGTCTGCAGCCCAAACAGCCCACCGTCGCACCGGCAAACCGGGTCCCTGTACGCCCAGCTTTTGCCCTCCGGAGCACTCCGGCCGCCACACGCCAATGGGAGCGCTTCCAGCCATCACCGGCAGGCCGCTCATCTTCGAATCGTCGTAATGGCAAACCCCTTCGACATAGCTGTGCTCCCCCATTCATCACCTGAGTTGCCGCCTGATTCCGTGTCCGGTATCTTATCGACATTTCTTATTCTTGTCCGGGTTCTCACGTCCCATTCCAAAAGGCTATGGCCTCTCTCGACTCATCAACCCGCAATCCCAACAACACCCATTGCCATCCCTCGATCCGCTGAATCCACCACCAATGGCCTCACAACTAAAAAACTCCAGCCCACTGATGATGGAGCCCTGGACCGACTCCTTCTCGAGCTACGGCGACCCGTGCTTTGGCGCCGATGCGGCCAGCCAGGTGCCGCCGATGTTCTCCGACCTGTGGCCCCTCGAGGCCGGTAACGCCTACGCCGCTCCGCCGCTGTACCCCGTCTCGGACGACCTGTCCCCACATCTGGGCGACGTGGACATGCTCGACGTTGCCGCCGCCGTGCCGCCGCCGCCGCCGCCGCCTCCCGCCTGTTTGGACCCCTTCGCCTGGCAAGGGGGAGACGTCATGGCGACGGCCCCCGCCCAGCCCCTATGGTCCGGCGACGACGCCGCCGGCGGCTTCGACATGGCGGCGCCGCGCGGCGGCGGCTACCGCGCCCCCCAGCGGACCACGCCCCCGGCACACCAACACCAGCACCCCCACCACCCGCGACCGGCGCCGCCGGCCTCGCGGCCCCTCGCCGCCGCCGCCGCGCCCGCGGTGAAGCGCAGCCACTCGGGCACGCCGCTGGCGGGGACGGCGCCACGGCGAAGGTCGGCGGGGACGGCGCGGCGGGCGTCCTCGTCCTCGTCCTCGGCGGCCGCGGCCGCGCCGGACCGGCCGCCGGCCGGGGTTGCGTCGGGCGACGCCCTGCCCGGCGCGCTCCGGGGCCTCGTGGCCATGGAGCGGGGCCTGCGCAGCGCCAACCACGAGCAGCAGCGCCTGCTCAGCGCCACCTACGAGCGGTGGGACCGGCGGCATTCGTCCGCGTCCGCGTAGCCACCGGGAGCGAGGAGAATCGGGATCGGTGCGGCGTGGCGAAGGCGCCTGATTGGCAGTGCCCGCCGCCCCTGTGTCGCCGGTACGGATTGCCCGGGAGTACGATTGAAGGGAGATTTGGGGAGCACCTGGCGTTCTGTCTTGCTTTAATGGGTTGGGAGCTGGAGTTTTGGCGAACTGGAGTTCGTTGCATACTGTCGCTTGAGTTGGACACATGAACCGGCGCGGTTCCCGGCGCGCCGCCCTTGGATACGTTGCGCATGATGGAAACTGGTATTGCAGTATGAGCATTTCAAAGAAATCCATGAATCATTGATAAATCCAAATCCGCAGACTCGGTGTCCCTGTTCAGAATGCCGTCGTGGAGCCAGCATGCTTGCAAACAATCTGATGTGCCCTCCTTTCCACTACCCTTGGCGCAACTCATTCGCCAGCTTGTTGCCACGTCCAGAACAACGCATCCAGGACATTCATTGCCAGTGCTGCCAGGAAGCATAGTTCTTTCCATCTGTTGCCCTTCCCTGAGCATACCATGGACCATTGAAACCACCGTCCTGCACCGGTAAAAGCTGTGATGCGCTGCTTAGCGAAGCTGCATTCGTGTGATTTTCCAGTAATTTGATGACCTCCGAATACTCGTTTCGTTTCTGCACCTTCCCCTGAGATCTTATCTTCTCGTATATTCGTGCAAACTCAAGGGGAGTCCGGCCGTATCTGTCGACTAAGGCTGGGTCGGCATTACAGTCGAGAAGAATGCGAACAACACCGGCTTGGCCCATGCCTGAGGCGTCATGCAACGCCGTCCCTCTGCACCCGCATGCATTAATATCGGCCCCTTCGGCGAGTAGAAGTCGGACGACTGACTCGTTGCCCCTTCCAGAAGCAGCACTATGGAGTGCCGTCCCTCCAGCACCGTATGCATTAATATCGGCCCCTTGGGCGAGTAGAAGTCGGACGACTGCCTCACGGCCCATGAAAGAAGCAGATTGTAGTGCCGTCATTTGATTTCCGGATACATCAACATCGACCCCTTCGGCGAGTAAAAGTCGGACGACTGCCTCGCTGCCCTGTTCAGAAGCCACATGAAGTGATGTTTCGCCTCCGCCACAATCCATGTGAGGACTTGCACCGTTCTCGATTAGGATTCGGGCAATTCTTTCGTCGCCACGGGCAGAGGCATGATACAGCGCTGTCGTTTCCTCTCCTCTTTTGTCCACACTGGCACCATACCTAAGCAGGATGCGAACGACTTCCTCGTGACCATTGCGTGCCGCAACCCAGAGCGCGGTGCGACCCTCCCCACAGTCTGCATTGACGGGCCCAGTGTCAAGCGTCCCCGGCAGAAGCTCTCCACCCAGTGAGTAGCCTTCGCAGAGTTCTGCAACAATCGACCCCAAACCAAGAGCTGATGCAAAGTAGAGGGCCGTCAGTTCCAGGTAGTCCAGGGTTTTATAAAAAGATAGCTGTATTCCCGCCTCGAAGTTATGTCGGTTATAGAGGATGATTGAAGTTGGAAGGGCCCTCTGGTCTTGTAGCAGTTGCATGACATGTCTTCCGGCCTCCAGGTCTTCCTGGCTGTCTCTGAAATGCCGAGGCCAATACCAGCCTGCGTACTGGACCAGCGGAGAAAATGCATGTGCCTGATACACAATATCGGAATTGGGAAAAGCGGGTTCCAAGGTAGAAATTCGTCGATCCAGGAGCAATGTGAGGCACACCGAAGCCATCAATGCGTGGGCTTTTTGCATGTTGATGGCGAATGGCGCAATCTCAGGTTGCATTATGCGATCCGATTCGAGGTATTCCTGGACTGAGAAATGAGCCAGCCGTATCAATGGACGTGGGTAGTCATCGTCGATGTATTCATCGTCGCTGTATTCATCGTAGTATTCCTTGACATATTCTTCGTAATATTCCTTGATATCTTCTTCGTAGTAGATTTCTGTGAATCCTGGACAGAGCCGCTGGAGCTCATCGGCACCATCCTCTAGTCGGCGCGCAGTATCGAGTCCAGGGTTTTGAACAAGTTCGACAGCAAGAGCATCGACAACTTCCGAGACCTTCAATGGTCTTGCTGCACAGCAGAGGAGTGTGAGCATTCGTACCGCGTCGTTCTTATTGTCGGCATCAATGTTCTCCAGCATCCGCTTGTATGTTTCATCCAATGTCTTTGGGAGAGAATTCAACAACTTCTCCAGGCGATATGGGCTTTTAGGGCAATGAAGGAGAGCCATGAACTGGCATTCGACCCAACGAAAGCTGATCATAATTTTAGCCGGTTAAAAATTGTTAGAATTGAGCATTGCATAAAGCGGGCAGACTCACACTCCATTCGCTTTCGCCGTGAGGACTTTCTCGATCCGGTCATGATAGCTTTTCCACTTCTGCAGCTTACGGTTCTCCCGCAGGTTTTGCGCGACAAATTTTGAAATGTCTTCATCGATGCCATCGTTTCTCATGGCGATTATCTCTTCGTCCTTTGCGTCAAGCTCCTCGCGAATGTCGATTTCGTCACGGCTGGTTACGAGAAGGTGCAGTCCAGGCTCACTCCAACAGCGGATCTCAGTCAGAGCATCGAGAAGTCCTTGGCGGTGCTCCTCTCGCGGGCTTTCATCCAAAGCGTCCAGAAGAAGATAAACGTCTTGGTATTCACCAATGAGTTGATGGAGGGAGCCCAATAGGACATCGTCGGGTGGTGCAGTGTTGCGGTAGTCTTCGTGAAGTCGGCGAAGCACATCGGAGGATTGTCCAAGCTGGTTGGCGAGCTGAAGGATCAGGGACCGTAGCATAGCTGTGGATGTCTGCTTCTCCTTGTCGGTGAATGTGAAGAAGAAGAAAGCCACCCCGGTCCGTGCCTGGGACTTTCCATGGAGGACAGTGTGGTGAATCGCAGTCGAACAGAGCACAGATTTCCCACAGCCAGCGAAGCCTCTCAGCCAAAGAAAGGACTGGGGCTTCTGGATCCAGCTGTTGAAGGATTCGCCTTGGATAAACCACATTCCAGTACCAGAGTGGCGCTTCTCACAGGCCACGTTGAAGTTGATCGAAGGGTCGGGGGCCTTGAGCCAGCTTTGGATGTCCTGGGCCACCTGGGATATCTGAAGTTGCTTGAAAACCGACTTAAGGTCTTCGACATCGAGCTGAATGCGGTCGGAAACCTTCTGCTGGAGGAGTTGGAGAGCCAAGGAAACGTGGGGGATGATGTCCTCGATGTTTTCCTCCAGCGACATCAGTGTCCCTTTTCGGAATGGGTATGCGGCCTTGCGACCAATGGCCTTCATTGACGCCAGAAAGGTCTTTTCCGGCGTCTTGTCGAACTTCTGTAGCTGTTCTTTGAGCTCACTGATGGAATCTTGGCATTGTGCGATGTTGGACTCGATGTTCTTGACCAAACCAGGGTCAGTGAGGTTGTGGTTCGTCAAGTAAGAAGCAAGCTGGGTGAGAAGTCCTAGGAGGCACTCCAACTTGCTGGCTGCGTGTTTGATGTCGGAGTCACGGTCCTTGACGCTTTTGTAGTAGTCGTAGAGCATTTGCGTGGCTTGGATGCCAAGTGAGACGATGCCCACCGCACTACCCGCCACTGAAAGAGGATCGGACATCGCGAGTATGTCGTAGGCTGGTACTGTGCAGGGCTCTGAAATCACCAGGAGGGGGAATACTGGCACCAGGTGCAATAAAGACGACGAGAGACGTGAGAAACTGCTCCGTTCTCGCCTGACCCCGCTTTCGTCAGGCTGCGGGATCATGAGTAAAAGCCAAGCCCTCGCGCAGCCTGCGCTGGGCAACTGTTCAGCGCCAGCCACTCTGTACACGACATGGACACACCAGGCCAATGGGGTGGTCTCGCACAGAACAATATCGCATTGGACCCTGCAGGCCACGTCACGTCTGTACACCGGAACGGGATGCCCTGAGAATGCCTGGTGTTCAATCGCATGGTGGCTGAGCTCTACAAAGCTCATTGAGGGGACAAGGAATCGCGCGGCGCCCTGCTTGTTCCCGTTTCCTCACCTCCATTCATTGTCCACAACCGCCTCATATAGGTCTCCAGGGATACAGAACGATGCTTGCGGTGGCTTGAAGAAAGGCGCAGAGTAGCAGGTCTGGCCAGTGATGATTTTTCGCCTTCGTCGAGAGCACCAGCGTTCGCCACGAGCTAAATGTGTTGTTCCTGGATGAGCTGTCCAAGAGCTTGCTACCGTGGAGAGAGTCACGGAATATACACTCGGCAATGGTTGTTACAGACTGGCGCAGCATTAGTTCCGAACCTGCTGGAATACGCCTTTTGGTGACGGAAACGTGCTGAAGCTACAGCGAGCCGAGGCAACGAAAGTTGCTGTTTGGCGCATCCTGCGGGGAGCAGCATGAACACATCGCATGGTGTCAGGTCGGCCGGCCATACCTAGACGACTTCTGGAGGCCATCAATGTAGCTAGAGAATGGCAAGACTGAGTCCAAATATTGGGGTGTGTATTCAGATCACGCTAGGCTACGGCGATGCCGATGTTGGAGGCGGGAGGAGGAGAGAGAGGCTCGAGAGGATACCTCGCGATAGGCTGTTTCAGCGAGTTTTGGTTAGTGGCAGGGCGGCAGTAGCAGGTCCTCCAGGGCCCCTGATCCCAGCGCTCGGGCTGCCGCCCAATCCAATCCAGCCCAGCCAAGCCGAGGCGTCATCCAAGATGGGATCCCATCCCATCCCATCCCATCCCATCCCATCCTGGCTCGCCTAGATGCCAATGTCGGGTTGAGGTCATTCATTACATACCTACAGGCACTTGCATGAGTCGTCGTCTCGTGGCTCTCCTGCGACTTCAAGCCTCCGTCCGATAAGCTTTACCCAGTCGGGGGACCATCAGTGGCCGTAAACTATATTCCAACCTTCTTCTCGAGCTCCCAAAGCACTCCAGACTTCGTTATCTCGCCTATTGTGTGCTAAGGTAGATAGCTGCGGCCCGCCGCCTGCTGTAATCGGACCTCGCTTGCCGCGTCGCCCGCCCACGACGACGACAACGACGACGACTGCCATTACGACGCCCTTCCCCCGATCCCACCACCGACGCTTGCTTGCCGCACCGCACCCGAACCTCCTTCACCTTCGCCCGCCCACGATCTGACCGGTGCACCCACGATTTCCCAGCGACTGGAAACCCCGCAAACCATGTCGCTCTTCGGCACCTCCCCGCCGGGCGAGTCGCCGTCCGTAACTCAGTCGCGCAATTCGCTCTTCGACGAGGACGGCCCGATGACGAGGTCCACCAGCGATACCCTCTTTGACGATAACGACATGCTGGGCAGCGGCCGCCACTCGCCCTGGGACATGCCCACCCCGCGCAAGCAACGATCGCGCGCCGACCTGATCCGCGGCCTCCTCGCTGCCGTCCCCGTACCCGACATCTACGTCGAGGCCTTCGACCACGCGCTGCGCGACGAGAGCGGCGGCGGCACCCGCGTCACCTCGGCCGGCGTCACCAGGACTCTGGCCGCTGCCGCGTTGGGCGCCGACGACCAGGCTAAAATCACGAGTGTTTTTGCGCCGTCGGGCGAGGATCTCCAGCTAGACCGGGGCTCCTTCAACGTGCTGCTTGCGCTGATCGGCCTGGCCCAAGAGGGCGAGGTTATTAGCCTGGACGGAGTCGACGAGAGGCGACGAAGTAAGTCTGCTATTCGCTACCGGCTTCTTTTCCATCTTGGTCTCCGCGGGACGCGGCCAATGGATTGCGTATCCCGCCAATGCTGCCCAGTGGTTGCCCCCCCAGCATCGGCCCCCCCGACCCTCTGCCCCGATCACCGCCCCCATCGCAATCAATGGGCTTGGCTCTATCCGTTCCCCATCACCGCCAGCGGCCTCGCGGTTGGCCCGCTGCCTGTGCATCGTCACAAGCGGGTCCCTGGGCCCAGACACTGCCTGATCGCTTGATACCGCCGTTGGTCTTCCCCATACTGACGAAAATCATTGACAGACCTGCCCACGCCCCGATTATCCAACCTTAGCCACAAGAGACCCCAGCCCGCCCAGCACACTTCCGAGTCGGTGACGCCTGCTGCCTTTGACGCCTCCGAGCTGGCTGCCAAACCGCCCCAAGCGCCCGCCACGCCGCAAAAGGACTCGCTGCCCCGGCCGAAACCACGAAAGCCCTCCATGACGGACCCCGAAGACGATCCATGGAATACACCCGACATGCACCACGGTCATAACCACGCCGAGGCTCCCCGCGCCAATGGCGGTGACGAGCCGGCCGCCAACGGCCACCGCTACGAGTACGGCTCCTCCAGCGTCCCCGACTTGGTGCACGAGCGAACCACCTCGGCCTTCACCACCTCAAGCGAGCAGGAGCACCCGCCTGCTGCTCCCCGTCGCCAGTCGGCCACTTCGAACGGGAGCGGCTGGGGCTATTTCGGTGATGCCAGTGCTAATACCGCGCCGGCCTTTGGCGACGCTCCTTCTAACAACCCGGCGAGTCCCTTCGGCGCCACTCCCGGAGCTGATCGCAGGCCTGCCGCAAACCCACCCGCCGTTTCCCACACTCGTACGCTGAGTACCGGGCGGCCCGGTCCCGGCGGCGAAGAAAACATTGTGGTGACGTTAATGCCCGAGAAGGAGGGCATGTTCATGTTCCAGCACCACAACTACGAGGTTACGAGTGCGCGACGCGGTAGCAAGGTGATCCGGCGGTACAGCGATTTCGTGTGGCTCCTGGACTGTTTACACAAGCGATACCCGTTCCGAGTGCTGCCCTTGTTGCCGCCCAAGCGAGTATCGGTGAACGGAAACCACCTGAGCAACGATGGGGCGTTCATTGAGAAGAGGCGGCGTGGGCTGGCACGCTACTTGAATGCCGTGGTGCGGCATCCGGTGCTGGGCCAGGAGCAGCTGGTGATAATGTTTCTGACTGTGCCCACGGTAAGATTGCCCCATCGTCGGCGCAAACGCCGGGTCTTATGAGACAGTGACTGACAATCATGCCTCGCAGGAGCTTTCTGTATGGCGGAAGCAGGCCACCATCTCCGTCCAAGACGAGTTCGTCGGACGTCAGCTTCCTTCCGGTCTCGAAGACACCTTGCCCATTGGGCCTCTCAACGAGCTGTTCGATCGCACGCGCTCTGGTGTCCGCCGGTCAGCGGAGCTGTACATCAACGCCTGCAATCTGATGGACCGTCTGGTTAAGCGCTCCGAGGGCGTTGCGGCCGACCACGCACGGATGGCCGTTTCTCTTGCCTCCCTGACCGAGGCGACCAACGACACATACGCCACGGAGACGAGCGATGTGCCCCTCATCAACGACGGGTTGGTGAGCATGTCCAAGGGCCTGCGAGCAGCGCAGGGTCTCCTAGAGGACGAAAGCAAGGCCTGGGATGCCGGCGTGCTGGAGGACCTCAAGAAGCAGCGAGACGCGCTTGTCTCGGTCCGCGACATGTTTGACCGGAGGGAACGCCTGGACAAGGACAACATCCCCTACCTCGAGCGACGGATCCAGAACAACGAGACGAAGCTGGCCGGCCTGCGCGCGAAGCCCGAGGGGATGGTGAAGCCCGGGGAGATTGAGCGGGTGGTGGAAAACATTATCAAGGTACGCTCTTACCGTTTGGGCGCATGATCAAAGAGACGAGTGGATGTACTGACAGTTGGACTCGCAGGACAAGGAGAGCATCGTCAACCAGCACAACCGCTCTGTCTTCGTGCGCGAGTGTATCCGCGACGAGCTCATTTACTTCCAGCAGACACAGTACCACGTCTCGCGCTGGAACCAGGACTGGGCCCAGGAGCGCGTGAAGTACAGCGAGATGCTGGCCGACAACTGGCGCCGCCTGCTTGACGAGTTGGATGGTATGCCGCTCGGCGACTAGTCCTCCCAGCGGCCACGATACCGCCGCCGTTGCTCGAGCGCCACCGCACCTGAACCCGACGATGACGACGGCCACCCGTGGCGGCGTTGGTTGGATGGTGGCCCCAATGAAAACGACGCACCGCCCGTCATCGCTTGCGCGTCCCCCAACCATAGCCCCAGCGACTACGAGCGCGGGCTCTGCCGACCCGTCGACGCGACTAAAGTCCGCCGAGTGTTGCTGGGCACCAGGGATGTACCTGATGGCTTCGATGTCGGCGAGTTCGGGTGCGGCCTGGTCAAGTACGACTCACGGGAAGACGGGTCAAGTTGAAATCGGGAGAGAAAGGGAGAAAAAGACCGCTGCATAATTTGTTTGGAGTTCCGGGGTTGGTTTTTATTTCTTCTCTCGCTTGCACTTTTCTTTTCACCCGTTGTCAGACATTCATTGTTTTGTTGTCTTTCCGCCCACCTATGGACCCTTGACATTTCTTTTCCTTTTTACCACCCCCATGCCTGTCCCCAAAACACCGTCTCCCCCACCCCCCCAATCCCGCAAGGTTGAAGGGTTCGTAGAAACACCCTGTCGCGCATTCACGAAGAGAAGAAAGCAAGAAAAGAAGGCCAAAGTAGAATGCGATGGCCCAAAGTTCCCCCACCCCTTCAGCAGCAATACCACGATACCCTTCTTTTTCCACGAACTGGTCTGTTTCCTGCGGGCGAAACGCGAGTTGAGGCAGGGACGAAAGGACGGCCGCCGCCGGACGGCAGGAGGGGTTTATACGTATAGTGTGCGGATGTGTGGTTGCTTGCAACTCGGTCTGGGTATAACGGGATGAGGCTTTGCCATGAGAGAATGATGTATATATGAACGGTTTTCTTTCATCCTAATGCCTGCCAGTCGTTGCCCCAATGCAAGATCGGCTTCGAACTCTGCCGATGGCCACTGATGCCCTCACCTGCTTTGCGTGCATTCAGGATTCGCCAGCGCGGCATCTTTGCCGACAACCTCATGTCGAACACTATGGTTTCCTTCCGGCGGTTTCGGGCTTCCACTGACTTAAGTGATGCAAGGTAGAAGAGGAACCAATGTCGTTTTCAGTTAGAGTCAAGACCTTACTTACCTTGAATCATGGACGGAAGGCGGCAACCCAATCGATACACTTCCCAGCGTAATGGACGGGCAACAAACAAACAGGTCACCGGCACCGGAGTTTGAAAAAGAAAATTGCCCCGATACCCTTGATGCTAACCACCCGAAAAGCGTCGCACACTTTGACGCCCGCTTGGCGGTCTGTCGCCCGAGCCCTCTACACCGCTCATCGCACCACCCCCAGATCTGGGCCGCTCCGCCCGGGTCTCCTGGAGCCTTCCGAACAAGGAAGGTCGACGACAGACGGGTAGATAGCGACCCGGAGCAAAAAGAGACGCGCGGTCTGAAAAACAAAGACAAAAAATCGTGGAGAAGCTGGGAATCGAACCCAGAACCTTTTCCATGCTGGAGCATGCTAAGGAAACGTCATACCACTAGACCACATCCCCTGTCGATGGTAGACGATAGTTTATGGGTGCTGTTGACGGTAACGGCGCGGCGAGGGACGCGAGTCAGGGTGGGGATGTCCATGGATCGTGGGCTCGCGCCGGCTTATGGAGATGAGGGATGGGGGTCGGTGTTGGAAGATGGGAGGGGCGGCCTTAGCGTCGGGGTGGGGGGTGGAGGAAGGAATGAAGGGTGTAATGCGAAAGAATCCGGCCGATGAGGAATTGGGGAGGGCTGTCGGGGGTCGAGGAGATGGTGTGACTGTTCGCTGGGCGCCTGGGAATACGCACATCTCGTCGCAAGGAACGTGAAGAAGGGGAGTGGGGATGGGACGCGAACGGAACGCATTTCCAGAGCACGCTTGCAGGGCCCGACCGACCGTAGGCCGCCGCCCGCCGCCTCGGGCTCTCCGTGTCGTGTCGGAGCCGGACCGTGGCGCGGGCAAGGCGAGAAAGAGAGAGGCTGGGGTCGGTCGGGGCGTGTATCCATGTCCCTCTGGAGAAGGTGGTCTTGGGGAACTGCTAAAAAATACAAAGGCGTCGTCCTATTGAATGGACAGGTACAGAGGACGTCCGGCCGCACCGACATCAAGAGCGGGCCCCCTGTCCTTGTGCTACTTCCCAAGTGTCCATCCGAGAGGGCTGAGCAGGGCCGTCGATCGTCCTCGGCCCGGTTCTCGGGATCTACGAGAGACGCCGGGCCGGGACCAGGGGTGCTCGGGTTGTCTTCCTCGGTCCGCTTCGGAAGAGGACGTGGGCAGCTAGAAACTGGGGGGTGGTGCCCGTGCCACGGAGGGAAGGGGTATTTGGCAGCGGTTTTCAGTCGAATAGGAATGGTGTACGGGATTAACAAGGGCAATCGTGAGCAGGTCGGCGGAGCTGGGAGGAGATTTGAGTCATGCTGGACAGGGTCATGTTGTTTAGCAGGAACCAGTCAGCCTTCCCACCGTTGAAGGTGAAGCCTGGGGTTGGCAGCAGATATTGAGACTCTCGAGGTAAGCGTAGGCTTGGGCATTTTTTGTTCTCGGGTTCTGAAAATCATTGGGATGGAAACGGGGAAACCCGATGGGGTTCACGGGGCAGGCACTTCTGGTGTTGGTAAGAATCCATGCTTCTCTGCCGTTGATCGAAGAATGGACCTCAAGGGTTCAGTCCATCTGTTTAATGTCCACTTTACTACGTAGTATGTACAGGTTGCACCCAATGAATGTGACCAATTGTTTCTATTACACCAGTCTGTATTTCGCTATCGTGTGATCGCATGAGTGACAGCAGCCCGGCCACCATGGACGGAATGCGGTTTTTTATTTTGGACGGGAAGAAGTGTAGCAACCATGAATACCGAAATAACGTTTTATCGACTTTATGCTTGGGGGCCGTGCAGTGAATGTGATGGAATGCGGTACAAGCAGTCAGTCAGTGAATGCAGTGCAAGGTGGAAGGCACGGGTGAGGGGAACCCCACCATCCATCAGCCACCTCGATCACCGTCGACCCCACCATCGACGTCGCTAGATTTATCGCCCAACCGCTTCCGCTCCAGGCACACACACACACACACATACACACCCGACACATACACACACACACACACACACACACACGGCGACCGGGGGTGGACTCGGCCCTGCCTAACGTAACAATCGTCCGACTGGAAAGCCCGTCCCGTCCAGCGATCCTCGGCCGACACAAACTCGACCGCGAGAAGCCGCGCACAGCGAACACGCCGCCGCCCGTTCGTTTCCGGCGACCGTCATTCCCACCGCCCGTTTCCCGCCCGCCTGCGTCATCCGCGACAGGCCCCGTCCCGCCGACCGGAAGAGGCCAAAGACCGATCCCGCCCTCTCTGCCTTATATACGACGCCCCTCTCGTGCCCGGAGCTGCGACAGCCACTCGGGCCCTCCCACTCACCGTGACACTGCCCTCGAGTCTCCCGTCGCGCCTGCGCTGCCCCTACATCGGGTGGTTGTTGTGTCTTTCCTCCCCAGGATCCCCTCGGCTTGGGCTCGGCAAGAGCAGGACCGCGGCCACGATGCCACCTCTGTCCAGAGCCGACCGGGCGGCTGTCTCCGAGTTCCAGGGTATCACAGGTGTAACTGAGAAGGTTGCCCAGCGTGTAAGTCACCTGCGCTTCTCTGCCAGTATGCGCTTGTATCCCCGGTGCCACGGCTGCACGTTTGGCAGAAGCGAGACGAGAGCTGTCGCAAGCTACGCCACGCCGCCCCCCGCTGGGATCCACCGCTTGCTGACTGTGCTTGTTGGCAGTATCTCAAGAGCTCTTCGTACAAACTGGACGAGGCAATCGATGCGTAAGTGCTTTGTGCTCTGCAACGTGAAATGTATCTCGGTTGCAGCTTGACCCTGGAGGCGGCGCTCCTCTTCCTCGCCGACCATGCTACGCGGCTGGCGTGCGGCGCCGACGGACTCATAGCTTGGAACGGATCGCCTTGAGATGCCCCTGTCGATGTGCTCAAGACGGCCTGAGGCAAGTCTCACCAGTCGCTCATCTTTGTTGCTCGTACCACGGATTCTGCTGCAGCAGGAACAGCCTGGTTGCCAACAGAACTGCGCCTGCATTGGCTCTGTGGCCAAGCAATGGGGCCTATGCACAGGCCTGCCTGAGGGTGAAATTTTCCTCCAAATCATCGACTTGATTCCACCCAGTCCTTGGCAAAAATGGTTGTCTTGGAGCATCAGGAGCTTTGGGTGCTCCAAAGCTGGCCTGCTTCAGGGGCAGTTTCTCGAGCCCAAGGAGAGCACCACCCTACCTGTCTTGCGGCCATCCCACCACTGGAACACCTGATTGTAGTTGCCCAAGGCTCCAAGGCCCAGAGCAAGACAGCTCTGTGCATCTGTCGCAGGCCCTGCTTTCTCTGGAAGGCACACTGCGGACATGGCTGTCACACAGTGGTCGTCACGATGTGGTACTCTACTGCTGCCGCACCCCTGCTGGTAATGTCTTGTTGCGTCTAGCAGCTCGCTGTGTGCAGGCAGAAACCAACCTGGCTGAATTGCTATGGTCCCTAAATCAGCTTCTGCCCTACAGCCAGTGGGGCACAGCTGGTGGGGTGGGAGGCAGCACCGGCGTGCCCCTCCGGCATGTGCTCCGGCATGAGCTCCGGCATAAGCTCCGGCATGAGCTGAGCTCAGCCGCACCGGAGCTCCGGTGCGGCTCCAGTGCGACTCCAGTGCGGCTCCTGTGCGGCTCGGCGCTCCAGGTACCGCCCCGGGTACCCCTCCAGTATCTCTCAAGGCCGCGACTGGAGCTTCCACCCACCTATTTTTTCGGCATGCCTGGGACCTTTCAGTGCAGAGCAAAAACCTAGCAGCTTCCTGCTATTCTTCTTGCCCTCGTCCTCTTCCACCCTGCAATCTCATCAACAACCGGGTTCGCAGGCATAGCCTTTCGCCACCCCACAACCTTTGCACCTCGCCAACGATTTCTTTCGTCTTTCACCATGGCCCGAATCAACAAGGAGGACCTGCATGGCCTGCGCCCCAAGCATCCGGAGTATGTCTGATAACCCCAACGGTCGTTTTCGTGGATACCCTCCTACTGCTGGACTGGGCCAGCCGCCGCACCGGCTTCCATCACCTAATCGCGCATCGAGAACAGGGTCAAGCTGCAATACTAACATTTCACGCGGTCGCTCTCTGATCATGTCTGGTTTGTTCCTACTGACGCTGGGATTTTTAGCTATTTCAGTGACGGCGGTTCCGTTCGCTCGCCCACCGCGGCTAACTCTGGCAATGCTGCTGCTCGTGAGTCGGCTTTGCGCGCCCAGTTCGATAGCCTTCGTGGTTCGTCTGCTCCCACTCTACTGGTGCCCGTGGTACTTTCAATGACACACATGCTGACCCACCACGCGGCGCAGGCGATGGTGATGACAAGGATACCGTGGGACCCGATGGCACCATGCAGTACTTTGAGGCCATTGGCTGCAACCTCGAGGACGCCTCCGTGTTCGTGGCTATCGAGACGCTTCGCGCTGAGAACATCGGCGAGCTGAAGAAGGATGGCTTCGTCAACGGCTGGATCGCTGCTGGGTGAGTTGAATTTGGCGTCCTAGAGCCCTTGTGCTGGTTGAATTATCTGTCGCTGACTCGTAACACCAGTGTCGACGCCAACACGGCCGCCCAGAAGCAGTACATGACGAACCGCATCCGCCAGCTGTCTGCTAATCCCGACGTCTTCAAGGCCGTCTACAAGCACACTTTTGTGGCCGGCAAGGAGTCGGACCAGCGCTCCCTCGACCGCGACAATGCCCTGGTCTACTGGGCGTCGCTGTTCACCACCCCCGGCCGTCCCTGGGTCGGCAAGCAGACGGGTCGCGACTTCGCCGCCCTCTGGGCTGAGTTCATCCAGGAGAAGTGGACTAAAAGCATTAGCCGCGATCTCTGGAACCAGCTCCTTCTCTTCGCCGACAGAAGCGCCGAGGACGAGACGCTGGGCTTCTGGAGCGAGGACGGTGCCTGGCCAGGCGTCATCGACGACTTCGTCGGCTGGCTCCGGGCCCGTGACGATGCCAACGGCGTCGCCATGGACGTTGACAACCCGTCCTCCACCTCTTAGAAGGACCCCCGCCGTCCGCGTGGATTCGACAACGACGACGCGTCTGCTTTGATTCGCAAAGTGTCCCTCGTCCTGAACCCCGGCGTCCCCCCGGGCCACTGAGAATATTCACAGCATCACATCGCATCGATACATCTCATCCTGCGTCCGTGTTTGGCAAGGGAGTGGAGGATTCAGGGCATCCGCATGACAAGGCGGGACAGGCATCGTCGTCCACGATCTCACCACCCGGGACGGAAATGGAACGCAATGAATATGGAAAGGGTGTAAGAGAGCGTCATAGCAGCTGCTTCGTACAAACATTCCAGACACGGTCATAGTCGACCGCCGCATGAGAATTGAACATTGATGACATGATATCCCAGCTTCTTCAGGCCCTGCCTGTGCTTGTCTTCTCCCTGCGCTTCATGTGCTGCCGGTGCCGGCCGAGTAGGTAGCGTTTGTCGAGATCCCGGGCTTCGTTTCTCCGGCAAGAGCATGGGTGATCTGCATCTATCGGGCTCCGAGCTGACGACGCTGACAAAAGGGACCTGGTTGACCGTTGGAGACGGCCTCCCTTCCCCGTACTCCGTCCTTTTGGTTTGGGCTTGAGAGATAACGGTGCCGGTCAATCGCATATACAGCTCTTGCCACTCAACCCACGTGTACGTGATGATGCAACCAACACACACGTGGCGGGGGTATATGTATATACTTTATACAAATGTTCATTCACGTCTATATTTTCTCGCCCCCCTGGGTACATATTGGCTCT
The DNA here is from genome assembly GCA_029489945.1 of Nigrospora osmanthi. Classification (NCBI taxonomy): domain Eukaryota; kingdom Fungi; phylum Ascomycota; class Sordariomycetes; order Amphisphaeriales; family Apiosporaceae; genus Nigrospora; species Nigrospora osmanthi. The sequence goes on from CP120497.1 coordinate 3,284,171, forward strand.
CTTTTCTTCTCGGCTCGGCTCCCCCGTCTCGCGGTCCCCCCCTCGGATGGTGGTGGTGGTGGTACAGGAGTGGGTGAGCCGAAGATTGGGGAGGGCCGAAATGCATTCATGGTACATCCCGCCTCCAAAGCACCGGGCCGAAAAGAAGAATTCGAGAGGGAAAAAAAAAAGGGAACAGCAGACGGGCGCGGGTTTGCCCGGGCCGTACGCGCGCCGGCTCCTGCGCCTTAGGTGGGGGTCGTATCGTACATCGTCTCGGCGAGGTCGGACGGGCCCCGCGGGGACGAGGTGGCGATGGAGCGTAGAGGGTGATGGCAGTATAGCGGCGGGGTTCAGGGTCGTAACGAAGATCGAGCCGCCGATGATGGGGGACACGCCACTCCGTGTCATCCTGGGCGCCCCGAACATTGGAGGCATTTGCTCGTCCCCGACTCAAACCACCACCACTCCCCTGCCTCCTCGTCGCCCCAAGCCCCATCCAGGTTTACCCGTTCGTTTCTTCGTCCCCAGCGTGGTTCGTCTCTCTTCCTCTCTCGCCTTGTCGGCCCCCTTCCCTCGGCGTCTTCCCCCCCCCCCCCCCCCCTTTCCCTCCCTTTCCTTTTGTGTCACCGTCTTTTTGTTACATGCGCTTGACCTCCTCGCCCATGCCGAGGCGCTGCCAGCCGATGGCGCCGATGCGGCTGACGCTGCCGTCGAGCTTGCCGTCGCCGAGGCGGACCATGGTGTGGCGGATCATGCGGGGGTCGGTGCGCAGGACGCGGGCGACGTTCTGCTGGGTGGCGACGCTGGCGTCGTAGCGCAGCGCGAAGTAGTGGCCCGTCGAGTGCCGCATCTGGTGCGCCGACGTCGCCCGCGGCAGCGCGAAGACGCCCCAGTTGGCCAGGCCCCGGATCACGCCCTTCTCCCGCAGGATCAGCTGGCCCGTCGTCTGCACGATTCTGTTCCGCCGGGGGCGAAAAAGGGTTAGCCCGGCCCGGCGTCACGGTTGGGTTGGGGATTGGGGGGTAAGGCAGTGGGGGGACGGGATATCTTGGGAGGGCTGGGGTGGCAGACGAGGCGAGGACGGCCGAGAAGGCATGGACAGCCTGACAAGATAACCGGCAACATAGCGCGCAGGCGATATTTCCGGCGTCATCCCGCAACCTCTTTGCCGTTCAAGGCCCCGCCTCGGCCAGCACAGCATCCCGCGCCTCCCCGACACCCACACCCCAATACCTCAATCCAACCCCCCATGGAGTCCTGAATGCAACGTACTCTTTCACCTCGGCCAGAGCGTTCGGGCGAACCTAGCACGGCGAGGGGGTTTCCCAATCAGCGCCTTTAGTCCATCATTTGTTTCCTCCTCGCCCACAGGGGGCCCGAAGCCCTCGACGAGGAACGCTTCACGGGCGGCCGGTGGGCCCGAGCATGCGAACTCACAATGCCAATCAGTTCGTACAGCATGTCGGCGGTAGTGTGCAGTGTGTGGGTGTGTCGGGTGGCGGTGATGGTGGTGGTGGCTCGAACCGCTCGCTCGCTATGTCTCGTCGTCGCCCGTCGGGGTGTCGCGCTCTCTCGGCAAATCCAGCAATCCGGCCTCGTCTCTCCAATGGGTTGGTTCGCGGGATCGGATCGGAAACGCGCCGTCGTCGGTTGGTTTCTGCTCGTAGGGGCGGCGGCTGAGGTTTCTCTACTTGGGGCGGGCCTTGTTCGTCCACACGAAAGCGGGAATGGAGACAAATTGATCCAACAACCCATCAATGATGCCCGCGGGTCGGCCGTCCTTCGTTAGCTTTCAAAATTTCGGTGGAGCCGCAGCCGCTCCCACCCGGGTCGCCCCTCCCCAAGCTCTCGCGTGGAAAGCACGGACAAAAAGAAAAGGCAAGCCGGCAGGTGCGTTTGTGGAGCGCCGCCTGCTTCCGACGTGGAAGAAGTACTTCCTATCAGAAAGTGTATGGCGAGGTACATAAGTATCTACGTATAACCTACTTACTTACTGACAGCCCGCTTACTTGATATAAGTACTTCAAGTACACACTCATGGAACATCGTAGCTGCCATCTTCTCTCTACAGCCATCCATGACAACGAAGCCATTCCAACACATGCGATTAATATGCAACGCTCTGCCCATCTAGAACTCCCGCTGGACTATCTCGTCGGGTCAATCAGTCTGACCTCTGTTAACGAGCATGCGAGCCACACACCCCTAGTCACCACGTCTCACCCGCTAAGCCCATTCGCTCACAAGACGAGCAACAGTAAGGCCTAGAACCCACCTACGTACCTACCTACTTTTACATAGAAAGAGGAGGTATTCAGGCAGTGCCGTCTTTACTGCCTTGAATAAATCCCAAGGCAAGCAGGCTTTTTGGCGTCGTACATTACCGCCCTTCTTCCCCCCCCCCCCCCCCCCAATTTGGATATCTTACACACAGTTAGTTCCCTTTCACTGTCGGTGGAGATGTACTACCGTTACACCAGAGGACGCACATGCTTCTTTACATAGAAGGTGGCACAGGGATGGCGGGTAACGCCCCCTCCCCCATGTACACGACGTGCCCTGCAGCGAGGCGCTGGCCGTCCGGCATGCGGACGGACTACGACGGGAGGGCGGTTGCCAAAAATAGACACCCTCCCTTGCCTCGCCATCGACTTCACGAGGCACACGACCTACATACCTGCTTGGGCTTTCGTTGCTGAACATCTACCTCGCCCACGCCGCTAGAGAAGCCTGCTCACCACGCACTGGTGGCGCCTACAGGATGCGCCGCAGATAGCAGCCCACATCCAGCATCCCCTGCGTTACTACATATCCGAAAAGAGCTGTGAAGAAAGGACCATGGGAAAGCCCGCCTCTATAGACGGAAAAAAAGGAAAAGGGAAAGCAGCGCACCTAAACTTAGTAGTACATACTTAGTCGACGCAAAACGATAGATACCAGGGGGAGTTGAACCCCCTGTCCACGATGCGCGCCGCTATTCCCTTTTCGCCAGATGTCCCCCCCATGATGTAATTTACAAACGCTAGAGTCCCGTGACCGAGCTACGCCCCTGTCTCTGTCCTGTCCAGCCCTATCGCCTGTCATGTCCTGTCCTGTCCTGTCCTGATGAGCCGAAGGCGAGAAACCATTGGTCGTGTACAGACACGAATCCATCGCCCGCGCGTGCCCTTCTGCTTCTCTGCCTGTCTTGTATGTGCGCGCGTGTGGTGCGTCGTGTGGTATAGTGTATGTTGGGGAGAATTAGGGTGTGTCGAGATCCATCCTCGAAAGAAAAGCAGTGGCCTGGCGCTGCTATTCCCACCCACGCTGGGTGCGGCAGGAAAACACACATGATGCGCCGAGGGCCCAGATTCTGCCTTTCCATGCGCGAGCATGTCTCTTGCTGAGTTATCGTCGTCAAGACAGGCAGACCAGAGACCTCTATGGTCGTGGACTTTTTTGGTCTACTCATCATGCTGCCCTGGGAAAATCATCCGGTTCGCCGCGCATGCCGAATATCAAAACAAATCAAACCCGAGGTAAATGTGATCGGCGAGGGGGGTACAACCCGGGCCACATTCACGGGAGAAGTGGATGGGCCTAGGGTGTGGCCGTCAAAGTGGCTGCGTGTCCACATCGTTCGTCGAGGCGGAAAAGTATCCTCGCTGAACCAAGACAACAGGGAGGATTCCGCTGGTGTAATTTCGTCAGAGTGCCCGAAGACCGGCATGAGGTCCTCCAACCCCTAATTCAGAGCGCGAATATGACATGGAACCAAAAGCCAAAGGACGACCGCCCCCCGCCCTTACGACGAGGGCGATTCCGACTCGCCGGGTAGAGTGTCACTACTCTTCATGTCGTTCCACGCCGCCTCGATGAGCGCACTGTGTCAAGTCTTTCGTCAGCACGCGCCCACAAGCGCGTTCACGCCCCCCCGGGTGTGCATGTACTTACGCATTCGTCTTCACTATTTTGACACCACGCTTCTTGACAAAAGCCAGAAAGCGTCGTTTGGTCCGCTCGCGCTTGAGGTGGGCCATCACCACCGGCCGTGCCTGATCCTTGGTCGACACAATCACTTTCTGGTCTTCGACCGCGTACTGGATATCGATAAGCTCGTCGAGCTTGATGTCAAAATTGGCCGATTTCTGGTAGTAGCCCCAGGTGACTTTGGGGTGCACGTCGCGGAGCACCTGGTGCTCGAAGAGTTCTTTGTCCTGGTCCCACGTCCAGTACTGCGTGACTTCGGTGCTCGTTGTCAACGCAGGCGACTTAACTTGGTACACGCGGAAGTCCAAGTGCGAGATACGGCCGGCCGAGAAAGAGTCGGTCGAGGTGTAGCCATCGCACTCCAGGTCGTCCACCACAGGCTCGGGCGTGCGCTCTGACTTGATGACCATGGGCGGCCCCTCGATGCGCGGCCGCTTCTGAAGTCGCGGTGTTTGCGGGTCCAAGAACTCGCCGTGCGCGAGCGTCTGTGCCGGATGATGCATGTGGTAGTAGTGCTGCTGCTCCATCATGGACTGCTCGTCCATGTCCACTTGCCCAATCGACCGGCGGTTTTTGCGGCGCGTGCCGCCCGCCGACTCGCGTTTCGCCTTGGCCTTGCCCTTGTCAGGGTTCTTTTCCCCAATCTTGTAGCCCGAAGGGCGACCGATGTTGCCGAACCCGTGCTTCTCACGCAGTTGCTTGAGCTTGGGGTCATGGTACAGGTCGTGCGTGTACTTGGACAAGCTGAACTTTTCGCCCTGTGCCTGCGAAACCTCGTACATGCGCTGTCTCAGCCACTCGAGGGGCTTCAGGTCCAGGTCGAACTTCTTCAACTCCTCGTGGATATTGACCAAGCGGAACATGGTGTCGTAGTTGATGAAGTTCTTGTAGACTTTATCCATCATTTCCTTGCCAACGTACTGGTACGGATGGAACTCGCCATCCTTGAGGAAGTCAATGACGGTCTGGCCCCGGTTGACCTGTCGGTTGGCGAGAAATACGGTGTGACGCACGGCATCTGGCGTCTGGCGCAACGTCGTTAGCTTCTCCTGCCACTTCTCCAGCTGCGGCTGAATGATATCCTCCAGCGGCTGCCAATTGGGATCCCAGTAGGGATGATCAGGGTTGATGCGCTCCAAGGGCACGCCGTAGTACATGGGCGGCTCCGTGTACATTTTGCCGTCGTGCTTAAGTACGAAGGTCTCCCGGTTGATTTCCGTATTGTCCACCGGCTCCACCGGCTCGGCGGGCGCGGCGTGACCACGCGCGGCGGGCAGCGATCGTCGGCCCGATGGCGACCGGGCCTTGGACTCGAGCGGGGTGTCGTGTTTGGCTGGGACAAGAGTCAGCAGGTCATGTGACGGGTCGCGGAAGCGGGCGGAAGACCACTCACGACTGCTACGGTTCACGGCGGCAAAGCCTGGAAGGGAATGACGCTGCTGCTTTGGCTTCAGCGGCCGGGGCTCGTCAGCCTTGCGGGGGCGGTAGGCCAGACCCTGGTCCAGGTCATCGACATCCATGGCGTGGCCGTTAGCGACGCCAGGCAGGCGCCCACGGCCGTTGGCATCGCCCTCCTCCACAGACCGGTAGCCTTTGCCGAGCAGGTTGCCAGGGTCGGCCGGGGGCTCTTCGTCGTCGTGGTGGACTCGGGGGCGAGCTCCGTTTATGCTGGTCCAGCCGCCCGCCGCGGGCGGCTGCGGTTGTGAGCCCATGTCGCGGTTGCCGGTACGCTGCGAGGGGCCCATCCACTTGTGGCGGTCTTCATTGGCGCGGTCACGCTCGCGCTGTGCCATTGCGTTGCGGTATTGCTCCTGCGCAACTCCCAGCTCCTGCTCGGTCATTGCGGCAGTGGCATTCACAGACGCCAGCTCGTTTTCCAGATGGGAGCGGCGTTCACCAAGGCCGTGCAAACGCTCCGAGAGCTTATGCACCTTGTGCAAGAAGGCCTCGTGGGAGTGCCTGTCCTCTTCTGTACGGAGCCTTGCCGTAGCCTCATCGCAGTGCCAAGCGGACGCCGGTTGGGATGCCGGTGGCTGCACGGACTGCACGGGCGGCACGGGCGGCACAGGGTGGTGCGGTTGTGCGTACGGAGGCGGAGGTGGGGGCGGAGGCCGCGGCAACGTCAAGACGGATTGCTGCTGTTGCTGCTGCGGCGGCAGCGGCGGGGGTGGTGGTGGTTGTTGATGTTCTTGGTTCTGCTGCTGTTGCTGCTGCGCCGGTTGCTGCTGTGGGGGCAGCGGCAGCGGCGGCGGCGGCGGCGGCGGCGGCTGGTACGGGCGGTGTTGTTGCAAATGGGCTGGTGGCGATAGCGGCTTCTCCTGGCGCGGCGGAAGACGGTAGGTGTGGTGATGCGCTGGTTGGGGTTGCAAGTCGGCCCATTTGCCGCGTTCTACCTCCTGTTTAGCCGACATGGTTGCGAGAAAGGCAATGTGCCGGGCCCCGGTCAGTCTAGGTTCGGATGGTCAGTTGTTTGAGTTTGCGAACAGACGCCGAGCCTATGCGAGGATGCAGTAGCCCAGTTGCCTGTCTAGTTGCGAAGTGAGGTAATGCCCCACATGGGCAGCAGGGAGAGCGAGAAATCAGGAAGAAGTGGTGATGATGGAGGGCGGTTGGCGGTTGAATAGTGGTGGGAGTGAATAGTGAAGAGCAGCTGAAGTGGTGGTGGTAGCTGTGGTGTTGTTGGGTGTGGACAGCTGCTGGGACCGGGATCAGGCCAGGCCAGACCGGTGTAAGTGCGCCAGGTAGATGCAGGCCTATAGGCGAGATGTGGGCGAGGTTTGTGCTGGTATCGCGAGTATTGCGAGGGGGGTTGGGGTGACAGTGGGATGGATTGCGAAACAATAGTGCCGAAACACCACGGCGGTCGCGGTGCCAGGGTTATATGATGTTTGCGGTCTTGGGAGGCGGATGGGTACAAAGGTTTTTTTTGGGAGGGGAGGGGGGTATACAGCCACGGCAGGTAAAGAAATCACGCCATGGGTGGACAAGCAGGAGAGGGTCCTCAAGGGAGGAGTAGATTTGCAGAGTAGGAGGGAGAATGCACAGCTGCACAGTGCAGGAGGCTGTGTGGGCGTGAAAGTGCAGCTATCTGGGTATGATGTGGACGGAAGGGATAGGTATGTATGTGTGTGTGTGTGTGTGTGTGTGTGTGTGTGTGTGTGTGTGTGTGTGTGTGCGTGTGCATGCGAGGCGGAGGGCATGCAAGACAGGTGAGAGGGAACTGGATGATGTTCTTGGGCATTGGGGATGGAAGTGAAAGTGGATTTGGCAAGTGGATGGGGGGCAGCGCTGCACTGCATTGCAGTGCCGTGCAGGTGGGTGCTGGGGATGAATGACGAGGGAGAATAGTAATAGGCAGGCAGCCGGGCTCCGGGCAGGTATAGCCTGCGGCCGTGGACGCGAATAGATACCAGCCCGGTTCCAATGGTTCGAAAGAGGAAAGGCCGGGAAGACATAGGGAGGAAATAGGCTGTGCCGCATGCCACTTACCAATCAATAGTCGAAGCCTATACAAACAGATGCCAGGCAGGTGCAGGGCCGGTGCACACTGCACTACTGCTGCTGCTGCTGCTGCACGTGAGAAAAAAGAGATGCAGAACGACTGCAAAGAACGGGAAACGGGAGGGAAAGGCCCTCGTCGGTAATCAGGCTGTAATGACCGTCCTGCTGATGGCGGGTGGTGATGTATCAGAGGTGTTCCCTGCAATAGAAGAAGGCATGCTATTAGTCGCTATGTCCCAACCTATGCGCTATTCCTGGGGCCCAGTGTGGTGAAGAAGGGGGGGGGCTTAATTGGGCGGGTACTGCCATGGGATCCCATTGCAGGTGCAGGTGGAGGTGCTGGTGCTGGTGCTGGTGCTGGTGCATCCGAATCCCCATCTCTTGATAGATGTACATCCAACACGGATGGATACAAGGTAGGCAAAAGCAACCAGACTGTGAGAGACAAAGGCGGAATGGACGGCTTGGGAGGACGCCTTGGTGATTAATTGATTTGGGCCAGTGGCAGCGGGAGCTGAGACGTTAATGCACTTGCACACCATACCTGGAATCAAAGAATGCGACTATGCGCCCGCCCTCAAAGCCGTGGGCTAAAAGGGATGCCCTGCATATGCCGATCGCCCGTCAAATAAGGGAGTCTGGCTCGTGTGGATGTGTGTGCGTGAGTGAGTGTGTGTGCGTGTGCGCGTGCGCACATGCTCTGGAGGTGACCTAGGGAGGACCAGCACGGGTAGGGTGAATGGGATAGATGATGCTTGTGTGGTTTCACTCATGCTGACATCCATGGAGGAAAAGAGGGAGAGGGGCGCCTATGGAGGCATATAAACAAACATCCAGATAGAAACGAACATGCAGGATGTGCACGTATGAGCAGGTATGTAATCGAACCTACCTACCTCCTTGTCACTGTTGCCCAGTGCAGGCCTGTGATATTGGATGGGATGGGATGCGTGTAGCTATGTGTGCATGCAAAGTGGGCTAGCTAGCCTGGCCGGGTATTATAAGATTTTCGCAGGCGCAACCACTGTGGCGCTAGTAGAGGACGGCGTGAGCAGTTGGGCCGACCCTGTTAGTCGGAGGTGACTGGGTGACGGCCGCGCTGTAGATAGTTTCCAGCATGGGAGGGGATGTATCGGTGTATGCAGACGGGGGTATGTGCACACCAGCCCGGCTGTTGTTCTGTCTCAAGGTAGAAGGGGGCGCGGAGGAAAGAGGATTCGCAAAAAGATAAAGCAGCACACCCCCACGGATGGGCAGCTTCGGGGAAGCAGATGGTGACTGATAGCCACGAGAGCTGGAGCAGTAAGAAAGAGTTGGAAGCCGGTTGCTGGCAGTGGTGGCGTGATGGCCAGCAGTGGTGAAGTCGCTGACGACGATGATGCGACAAGTCGTTTCGGGACAGCAGCGAGGAGGTGGTGGTGGTAGTGGAAGATAGTGGCCACGAGTATTCGGCAGGGAAAGATTCAATAGGACGAAGGAACGGAGCCAAATAGGCAGGCAGGCAAGACCGGCCCGGTCAGGTCAGGCAAAAGCTGCGTGGTACGAGGAGAGAGAGACGCGGCGATAAGTTCCCATAGGCGATAGGGAGACCGGGCTGGGTGATGATGACCGATGACTGGAACCTACTCAGGGAGGCAAGCGAGTATCTCTACCTCCCCCATGTCCCACCCGGGGCGACTAGTGGGAATTTTTAGTGGGAGTATGGTCCCGTACGAACTTTTTTTTTTTACGAGTATTCGGATCTCGGACCTGCAAGCGAACGCCTGTTGGCTGGGGATGCGAAGTGGCTTGGTCCTTGGATAGTCGGCTATGCCGTGTCGGGACTGGAGGTCAGACCACGCGAATAGCAGCAACTGGAGCGCCAGCCGGCCAGCCAGCCAGCCGAGTGGGCAAAAGTCGTCCCCAAGGCCGGTGCCAGTTACGCACCCAGAGAGCACGTAATCTGGCGAGGTATGACTGCTGCTTGGCGGCCATGACGAAGTATTGGCGAGCCAGAAAGAGGCAGGTACATGGGATAGGTAGGTAGATAAGTACTTACATACCTACTTTACCTACTCGACCCAAAATGGGAAGAGAGGGGGGTGGGGGGGATGCCATACCGGGGGGGGGGGGGGGGTGGGCGTAACGGGTACCTCATAATCAGCAGCCGCGTACCATGCATACTCGGGCAGCAGAAAGTGTATTGGGGGGGGTGAATGCCACGCGATACCGTCCATCCGCCCAGGGAGGATGTGTGGTAACAGGTACGAGACAACGGTTGGAGGGAGGGAGTGGGAACAGCTGGGCTGAGCTGGAGGAATGAGAGCATAATGAGAGAAGATAGCTCCCATCTCATCCCATACCTCTAGCTGTCTAGGACTATGTAGGTACCTACTTACTGTATCTGGTGCATGAAGTACGCTGGCCCATGCGGCTCTCTCTAGGGCTCCCTCTTTCTCCCCTGGAAAACGGACGCATCACCACACCACCACACCACCTGCCCTCATCCAGGCCGCCACCGGGAAAGGGGGGGGGAAGGGGAGGGACTTCCGACCTACCTCGATACGACGGCTGCCCTATGGCAAGACACACGATGCGATGCGATGCGACACGGGGCGCACCCACGGGGCAATAGGCGGCGCCGTGGGCATTTGTTCGAGCCCGCCCGGCAGGCAAAGAAGAGCAGGCAGGCTAACAAACAGCAGCTGCAGCAGTAGTAGTCTCCGAAAACTGCCGCTCGGCGAATCGACGTCGATGATCTCCGTCCGCCTGGCCGGGGACTGACGTGACGGGCGGCATGAAAAGGGAGGGGGATGCGCGGTTTGCGGGCGCGGCATCGCCGTGGGTGGTTCTGGACGGGCAGTAGGGGAGGAGCGACAGGCCAACCACACCCATCCCCCACGGGAACCAAATGGGAAAACGAAACGGCAGCAGTATGCGAAATCCAGCCAGCCGTCAATAGGATGGGATGGGATGGGTTGGGTTGGGTGGGCGGTGGTTCTGTTCTGTAAACCGAAAGTAGCTATACGTACCTGGTCATTTAGAGGTATCCATGTACATTAACCGAACCTCGAAGTCCCATCCGCTGGCGACGTGCGTGTGCACCACCAGTGGTTCCCTCCTCCTCCTCCTCTTCCTCCCCCCTTGAGTGGTGATTAGTATAGCTGTGGATTTGCAGGGATACCGGGCCTGCAGGTCCTGATGGATCTGGATAGAGAGGGCCCCCCCATCCACCACACACACACCCACGCCCCACACCCCCCCCCCCCCCCCCAAGTCACGGAGTATTCGATGCGCATTGAGTGGCTAGAAGGAGTGGACGGGACTCACGTGGGCTGGTGGTTTCCAGAAGGGCGTCAAGCTAGGTCTTTGCTCTGCCTATCTGCCTGATACCGTACCTACGGGTTTCTGTTTGTACAGGACCTGGAGGCCAAGCGGCGCGCGTCGTCGTGCGCCCGGCTCGGGGGTGGACGTGGCCGGGCCCGCGACGATGTTTGCCCTATCGAAGCAACCGTGGCTTGTCCCGAGCGTGGTTTGCTCTACCTAATGCACCCAATATACGCATTCCCCTCGCTATTTTCTTAGTAGATTACGTACTATCGAATAGTAAGGTATTATTCATTGCCCCAAGGGGGGGTGTAAGAAGTGGGCGTACAGTAGTTTTGGTGGCACATGGATGATGGGCCGAGGGGGGATGGCCGATGGTGGCTTTTTGACATCGGTCGGTCGGTCGATCGGTCGGCCAACGTTGTCCGGATGGGTGGGAAATGGGGCGGTCTCTGCCCGTCGTCCTTGGTGTGTTTGCTTCCAGCTTGAGCTACCTCACCATGGACAATAGAGGCCGACAGCCTCCACCCCGTCGACATAGGCGTCGTCGCCTCGCCGGCGCTCCTCCCTCTTCGGGCCATTCGGGACAGCCACGGGACCAGGGGGGGTCTCCGGCTACTTTCGTGATGCGAGATGGGATAGATAGGAAGGTTGAGTAGAGTCGCGCTTCATACCTAAGTACCTACATATCTCCTAGCCCGTCCTTGGTCCCCCATGTAGTAAAGTACATCTATACATTGGTAGTTGCTTACCATGCGGATCCACGGATGTTCTCGGCCCTCCCCAGCAATTTGCGGCACGGTAGATAGATACGTTGGGATACCTGCGTGGACACTGGGTGCAAATAGTGAGCAGGGCGACCAGATTATTGCCAGACAGAGTTTTGCATCTTCCTTCTTCTTCCTGATCCTTCTTCTGTTCCTCTTCGTCGCCGGCGAGACATGTGCGCCCGCGCGGGCGCGCGGAGATTATCATCCTGGCGGGGGGGGGGGGGGGGGGGGGGGGGGGGGGGGGGACAACACTGCCTTATAATACGTCCCGAGGATTATTGTAAGTAGGTATGGGAGAATGGATCTGCCCGTGCTGCCCTATCCAGCGCATTGCGCCCAACCCACGAGAGAAGAAACATGGGGCGGGGGCTAATAAGCCGCATCCATAGGCGAGGAGCTTTTCCCCTATGGGTTTTGACGTGATGTGCGATGATGATGTATAGGTACTCCCCGTTATTTTTTCGGCCCAGTACGTACGTACCGGGGGGATGGGAGGGGCAAAGAGGGTGGAGGGTAAGGTCCCCATTTGCCTGCGACCCGACTAAACCACGACTATGTAATGAGCAACCCAATCCCGGATGATCCATGCCCTGCCGAGCTCCCCCCCCCGTCGCTATCCATATTCCGTCCAATGTGGCCCTATCGCGCCCTCCGGCTGCCATTGGCCCTCGTTCCGCAGGTCCCCGCGCTGCCGCAGCCTCCGTATACGACGACGTATGTACTAATAGTACGATGACTGCTGGGCCTTCTTTAAGCGACGGCCCAGCCCCAAAGCAGGAGTGTCCCCCTCCCCCCTCCCCCCCCCAAGGGGCCCAGACATACGACCTTTACGTACGCATACTCTCGTATATATACGCGAACCCCAGCGCCTCGGAGGATTATAGTAAGCCGAAACGCAAAAGTACACCGCAGGGGGTATGGGTCAAGAATGATGCGACGAGGGGGGGAAGGGGCGCGGTCGGTATCTTGTTATGAACCACAACAAGCTCTCGTCGTCGTTTTCGCCGCCCGTCCCCCCTTCTTTTTTTTTTTATCGGCGTCCCGCGTTTCTCTTTGCCCGGCTATGTCTCTCCCCCTCCCTGTACGGTTGTCTGGGAATGATTTCCCTATCGAATGCATGTGGTCCCCTTAGCTCCTCCCCCGAACGTCCCTCTGCGGCAGCGAATAGCAGGGAGACCAGCCCGGTTTTTCCTTTTTCTTTCTGGGCCACGAACAGGTAACTAGTTGACGTGCCCTGCTGGGCGGGCGTGCAGTCACGGCACTGGACGACACATTAGCCGCCGCTAATCCTTCTCGCCATCTCTTTTACTCCTCCCTCCTGTCCTCTTTCACACAGTCTCTCTCTCTCTCTCTCTCTCTCTCTCTCTCTCTCTCTCTCTCTCTCTCTCTCTCTCTCTCTCTCTCTCTCTCTCTCTCTCTCTCCCTATTGCCGAAGTTGAACAATCGACGCCCATACGAGTGTCGGTGGGGTTAAGGGTAATCCCTGTTCGTCTAGTCCTCGGGCCTGGACCTCCAATGCCTATGAATATCCACCTACGGGGGAGGAGGGGGGGACAGTTTGATGGTTGCTATAACTTGCGTAACATTCGGCATTGCCCATCCCGGTCACTCCTACTATATGCCCGTTACTCTGGCGTACCCTTTTTCGCACCAGTGCATGCTCGCACGCGCATTACGAGAAGTTGGGTAGCCGAGAGGGAGAGAGATAAGCACGAGAAGCACTCGCAGCGCCCGCGCCCGTGCAACCCCCCGGGAGCACGAGGGTGTTCGCTTCGCACTTCTCCTCTCTCCCATCCCGTCAAAGAAGCCCCGATAGTGAAAAGCATCCCCATTGTTCCCCCCGGTGTCAGGCAGGCCAGAGAGGCCCCGGAGTGTTTCTCTCCCTCCCCCGTGTGTGACGAAATTCTGTTTTTGGCCCAGGGTGGAATAACAAGTTTCCTGGCAAGTTTCCCGGTAACCTTAGGCTATCCGCCTGGCGGGCGAGGTCAGGGGGGGTTGGCCTTCCCTTTGGGGGAGGTGTGTATACGTGTACGAACTGTACCTTACTTTCCGATAGACGTAGGTATGTACCTTCATACCTGGGAGAAACGAATAGCCTCGGGGGGGCCCGGCAACGTTTTCATGTCACTTTTTACGAATCTCTCTAGGTCATTTTTGCTCCTCACCCCCCTTCGTCCCGAAAGGCAAGTATAGCACAGTCAAAGCTACAAGCGGCCCACACGGTATACGCGTGAGGGTAGAGAGTACCTCCTCTTAGTCGCTCTCTATCTCTCTCTTCTTTCCTGGCATGGGGCCCTCCTCCTTTTCGGAGTCTATCTCATCATCACCATCATCTGACGACGCTTATTTCCGTACTCCTCCCCCCCCAAAACCAACAACGCTGGATTTTATTCCCTGCCCCCCTCCCCGCTGCGTCTCTTTATCATTTCTTGCTCATCAACCCCCAATACCCAACCACATGCCAAAACGGGGGGTGGAGAGAGAAAAAGACAGTGGATTGCCCGGTTAGCTTACCGGCCATCAGCCCTGGCCGGTCCCCCTCCATAGAAAGAGAGAGCGAAAAGAGACAGAAAGAGGTCGCCAAGCCAAAGGTTGAACGTGCAAATGATCTGACAGCCCCCCTCCCTCCCCTTCACGGTCCGCATACCCTCCCTCCCTCCCTGCCTGCCCGGACAGGGCTGTCGAGGGCATGCGCGCGCGCGCGCGCGTGCGTGCACCCTCAATCTATCCATTCCAGAAACGGCCAGCCGCAGTAACACCATCCCCTTACGACAGCGTATAGCGCATCCATCCATCAGCCACTGGACCCCCGTATAGGGTAGGTGGTCTTTATAAGCCGTCGTCAGCTTGGGCTGGTTTCTGATCTATCCGTCGCCGACGCACATGCACTTCACCCACCATGATGCCCACCCCCCCCCCCCCCCCCCCCCCCCCCCAATTCCAGTTAGCCGCCCGCTGACAGGCCCGAGTGAGAGCAACGGCCGTATGCGGATCATGCGTCGCCGAATCGCATAGTCGGCCTCGGTGGTTGTGCGTAGGGGGTTGGACATGGTGCCTTGCGTACTTTCAGGGCTATGCACGTCGATGGAACCGAAAAAGGAACCCTCCCCCCCATGTATCATGTAGATGAAAGCTCATTTCTATACACAGCGAGCTTACCAGGCCAACCCGTTGCCCCCCGGCCCGTTCTTTCTCTCTCTTCTTCTTCTCGCTTTGTTAATCTACAAGTCCGCCCCATCTTTGCGATGCGGCGCCCGAAGCCAAGCTCTCGTTGTCCCCCGAAAAGCCCCGCCCGTGGGTCGTCGGCCGTCCGCTCTACCAGTATTGGGGCTTGACGTAGTCGGCGAAGGTCTTGGGCTCCTCGTAGCCGTGGTGGTCGTGGTGGCCGTGGCCGTCGTCCTGGGGTCCGACGTACTCCATCTTGTAGACGCTGCCGCACTCGGGGCATCGCTCCATCGGGCGCTCGCGGGACATCTGCAGGAGCCCTGGTCAGCATTTTCCTTCTTGGTTTTCCCCTCGGCCGGGGTTCCTCTGGCAGCTCTCGTGTCGGGGTGGAGGGGGAAATTAACGTACGCCGAGCCAGTTCACAACGTGGGAGTCAGCGGGGTAGCCGGTGCAACCGGCGTACTGCTCGTCGCCAGCCGACTTGACCATGATGGGGTTGTCGACGGTGCCCTTGCGCGAGGCATCGAGGGGGCGCATGTCGAAGATGTCGACGCCCTCCATCTTACCCAGGATCTCCAGGCGCTCCAGACCGGTCGACTGCTCGAGGTCGGTAGGGACGGTACCGGGCTTGGCACCGGGGCCGATCAGGTCTTCCTCGCCCTTGATCTCTGCAGCAGGGAAGCCAGGGGGGTTAGCAAGGCGGTTCCCCGGAGATAGTGGGATCTCGTGCTCGTCCTCCGTCATTGGCCGCCCTCGGGGTGGCGGTCCGGCTCGGGCCCCGAGGCGGATGCGGAGGCGGCGGCGGCGATGGTGACGGCTCGGGGAAGGGAATCGTACCGGCGAAAGACTTCATCTTCTGGCCGACGGAGGCATGGGGCTCAACATTCTTGGCGTCCACTATTGGAGGGGGGGCCGGCGGTAGGCCAAGGTCAGCGGACAGAGCTCTTTCGGGGGCACGGGACGGCCTTCGGGTTTTCCGATGGGAGGGCCGTCGGGGGAGGAGTCGGGAAGGGCCTACGTCGCAGCATGGACGCGGTGAAGCTGCGTCGCATGACGGGGGTGACGGCGGCGCGGCGGGCGGCCGCAACGGCGGTTCGCTGCAGAAACATGGTGTTCGCAATGGGGGGGTGTGGTGAGGAGCGGAGAGGTCGAGTCGATCGTAGTGCTGGGGGCACGAAAAGAGGGATTATTGATTTGATGATGCTGCTGCTGTCCGGCTGGCTCACACAATCGTTCGACCGGAAAGCCAAAGCTGCCAATGCGCCATACCTGATTGGGCTGGGCCGGGGCGGGATACGCCTTAGTCATCGCATCACGTGAGAGAGAGATAGAGAGAGCTCTCTGAGTGGGGGGGCCTTTGGAGCTGTAGCTGAAGCTGGAGAACGCGGGCTGACAGCAAGCTAACATCCAATCCATCCATTGGAGCCATTGTACCAGGCCCAAGTTTTCTGCCTCTTGGGTAGACCCGAACCTCGAGCCTCCATGCCAGGGTTCTCATCATGTAACCTAAGTAGGTACCGCCGCCACCGTCATGTGCCGCCTGACCGGGAGATGCCTCGATGCTGGAGAGCGTCGAGAGAGGGTCATCCTTCCCTCGCATGGGCACCCCGTCCCGCACTCCCGAAGGGTCTGGCGCGGTATCACGAGTCACGCCTGCTAGAAAACGGGACGACAGGTCGCGTAGCGCAGCCTCAAACACGACGGGCGGCAAGCATGGATCTCGTCCCACACGGCCGATGCTATTGGCATCATCACTCTCGTGTACATGGTAGTATTTGTGGCCCGGCAGCACAGACAAACAGTAACCGTGGGATCTTCATGCAGCATGACGATGCTGGCGACCACGTTATGACTCCTCCCACCTCGTAATCCCTTCTATTTACTAGGGCGACATATCGCCACGTAGCAGCAACAAGACCGCGGCTGACTGTACCGGTGCAAGCCGGTTACTAAGTTGATCTGGCAGTATTTCCATCGGAGGGAATGACCCACTTCGCCCCGACCTTCCCGCGCTGTGCAGAAGCCCATTCAGGGCGGAAGGGGATCCATCCTTCCACGTACACGCACCGAACAAGCCCGCCCCCTCGGTCGGTCCAGCCCCGAAGCCGCTCATTCCAATTGCCCGGCCGCCGTCTCCGTCTTCGCCCGAACCGGGTACATTCTTGCCGCCCCGGCCCCGGCACTTCTGCACTCCTGCCTTCTCATCACCGCTCCCTTTCTCTCACACACACCCTCTCCTCGTCCCTCACCCCCCACGACCATGGCCACCCCGGAGCCCGGCTTCACCACCGCGCCCGCGGTCCCGGCGGCCCTGAGCCGGCCCCTGGCGTCCTACCTGGCGGCGCACCCGACGCTCGACGGCCTCGCGACGGGCGCGCTCGTCTTCTGGCCCGCGGCCTCGTCGGCGGCGGCGGCGGCGGCGGAGGCCGTCACGCCGCCGCGGATCCTGCTCCTCCAGCGCGCGCCGCACGACTCGATGCCGCTGCGCTGGGAGACGCCGGGGGGCGCGGCCGACGCCGAGGACGCCAGCATCGCGGCGGCGGCGGCGCGCGAGCTGCGCGAGGAGGCGGGGCTGGCGGCCCGCGCCGTGCGCGGCGTCGTCGGCGACGGCTTCGCCTTCCGCACGCGCGCCGGCCGCCGCCTGCGCAAGGTCAGCTTCGTGGTCGAGGTCGAGGCGCCCGCCGCCCGAGCCGAGCCGCCCGTCGTCCGCCTCGACCCCGCCGAGCACGTCGCCTTCGTCTGGGCCTCCGAGGCCGAGTGCCGCGCCGGCCGCATGGCCGCTGGCCACGACGACGCCGGCGGCACCGCCATCCCCTTCACGCACGCCGACCAGGAGGCCGTCGTCCTCGCGGGCTTCCGCGTGTGGGAGCAGTTGGTACGGGAGGGGGCGGAGGAGGCGGAGGCGGCGGCGAAAAGGCTAGGCTGAAGGATGGGCGCATGCCCGGCTTCTAACTATTACTATCACGGGTTGTAAACAAAGGCCCGACTGGGTTGCCCTGGTGGAAACTTAGATAGACATGATTCTTGGAACTTTCTACAAGAGGGGGAGAAAGAAGGACCGATTAGGGGCCAAATAGTTTGACCCGCAGGTCGACGAACAACCCTCGTCTCACTTGGACGAAGACTGATTCATGGCCAGGCTTACTCGACTCGGCCAAATGATATGGCTGCCCTCGCTAGCCGTGGCTCCTAGTACCAGGACTTAATATAACTCACATACCCTTCTACGCCGTATAGTGTGTCCACAAAAGTAAATGACGTTATGTGGCGTCGGCCGGCGTAGGTTACCTACCCCCCTCAAAACAAATTACGTACAAATATAAGAGTTGGGGACGGTGGAAATGTTGAGACAACCCGATAGAATGCACACTATCGAAGAGAGTGAACCATCCCCGACGTCGCGTGGGAGGCAAGTAAGGGGATGCCGCACAGCGGAAATAGCCACGAGGAAGCAGCGCGACTCCCCAGTTGGACCCCCCTCTCGCCCAGGGTTTGGCAAGAAACAACATACACCACGCCCACTGCCAAACCACGGAAGCTTGAAAATCCGGCATTCGTCACAAAAACGCTACCAAGCCCCATTTCGCCCGCCGCTTGGCCAGGCCAGAACCAGCGTCGTCGGTACGGGGGGACGAGAGCGAGAACGTAGGACGAGGGAGGCATGTTTCTATACTACAAGTATATTGATCTTCAAGAACCGGGACGCCGTGCCTTCCGGCCTTTTCCCGCTATGCCTCTTCCGTAGGTGCCCCGTTTCTGAGTCCACCAGAAGAGAAGGACAGCGAAGGAAATGGGTGACGGATGGGGGGGAGGGCAACTGCTGTACATATGACTCTTTACCCTCCTGTGTACTGACAGGCACGTCCTGCTCATTACGTATATATGCATATATCCATATGTATACATATATATACACACCCCTGGTCAAACAATTCTTTCAACGCCGTATAGACCAGGGATACTGCGTGAGTATATGTAGGGGGCTCATATGTCCGAGTGTTCGAGTGCCCCGCGGCTGTGTACGCCTGTTGGGTATGTGGTGAGTGCGCGCGCGCGGGAGAGCCGTATACGTCAACCGGCTAGCCCGCACAGTAGTAGGGGCGCGTTTCAAGTTTTCAACTCAACCGCCTCCGGTTGAAGTTAAGGTGAGCCCTCTCCTCATGCCCTAGCCAAGGCAGGGAGGCAGGGTTAGAGAAACAGACAAAGACGCCTCCCCGGAACGCCGTGTGTCCCAATGCAGACGTTGCCAAAAAAGAAAAAGAGATTCGCTTTCATGAAGAGTTAAAAAAAAAAACCGCCCGCCTTCGCCCACATTTCTTCTTCGTCTTCTTCCTCCACGCCCGCACTGTGTCGTCCCCCATCCGGAGAGGGAGGCGGGGCCTCTCTGCGGCCTGGCTCGCTCGCCCGCCTACAGCAGCGTCGCTGCCGTCGCCCAGGCCGCAAGGGCCCCGACGACGGCGCGCAGCGACGACGGCACCGCCTGCAGGGGCGACGCGGACCCGGCCGTCTCGGAGGCCTGGGCGTCGCTGCCGTTGCCGTTATCGTCGGCGTCGGCGTCGGCGTTGCTGTTAGGGGTGGGCGCGCCGGCCGTCGCCGTGGCGGGGCGGCTGGCGGTCGTGGAGGCGGCGGCGGACGTCGACGACGACGGTGTCGACGCCGCCTTGCCCCGGGGGTCGGGCAGGTCGCAGTCGCCCTTGATGGTCGACATGTCGGTGAAGCGCGTGATTTCGACCTCGTTCTTGCCGCAGTTGACATACGGCGCCATGTGAATGGCGTCGTTGGTCTGGTCGAAGATGGCTGTGGGGAGGAAGGGCGGCGTCAGCAAACAACGTCCTACGCGTTCCGGAGCACGGTCACCCGGGAGTGGGGGGGGGGGGGGGGGGGGGGGATAAAAACAAAGAAGAAAGAAAAAAGAGACGTACCGTAGGCGGACCGCAGCATGGTGTCGCCGAGCAGGACAAAGTCGTCGCTCGGGGTGATGCCGAGGTAGCAGACGGTGCCGAAGACGGAGGGGATCTCGCGGATCATCTCGCTGTAGGGGACCGAGATGTTGACGCCGGGGAACTCGAAGTCGACGGAGCCGGCCATGGCGGTCAGGGCGCAGTCGACCGAGTAGAAGCCGTTGAGGTCGGTGCCGCGGGCGCCGAAGTCGGCGGCGACGGCGTCGGCGAGGCGCGTCGGCAGCAGCGTCAGCGTGGCGCCGCTGTCGAGGAAGACGGCCATGGACGTGTTGGCGTACGTCTTGCGGCGGCCCGACGGCGGCGTCAGCGCGAGCGCGTCCATCTGCACCCAGTAGCGCGGCACGCGGTCGGGCGCCTCGGCCGCCGGCAGGATCGGCAGCGTCGCCAGCGGGCCCGCGAACTTGCGGGTGTCGAGGCCGCCGAAGATGATGACGCCTTCCTCCTCGCGCTTGCTGCCCAGCGCCAGGCTGAAGGCCTTGGTCTCCGTCACGTTCTGCGCCTCGAGCTCGTCGACGAAGTTGCGGTACGGGATCGTCACGTTGAGGCCGTGCCCGATGCCCAGGATGCCCGAGAACTCGTCCTTGGTCGCCGTGGCCACGCCGAACCGCACCTGCTTGAGCGTCTGGTCCGAGTCGGCGAAGCCGATGTCGTCCGTCACGTACTGGATGTCGGCCGACCCGATGCCGTACTGCAGCTTCTTCGTGCCGGGCAGGCGCTGAGCCGACTTGGACTGGGAGGCGTCATACGACCCCACGGCGTCGCAGAACCTCCTGTCGGAAGAGGACTGCAGGTTGCTGCAGTTGGGGTTGACCCAGAGCTCGAACGAGCCCGTGTCGAGCTGAACATAGTTGGGCTGCGGCGGGTTGCCGATGTTGACTGCAAGGAGGGTGTCAGTTTGGCGTCTTCGTAGGGAGGTATAAAAGGGATGAATATTGGAGTGCAAGTGACATCCCGGGGTCGGTGTCCGAGGTTAAGGGGGACAGGGGGTCCGGGGACGGAAAGCTAAAACCCCCACGCACCATCCCATGTATAGAGCCGCATACGCTTGATCTATGCAAGGGACAGAAACGAAAACAGGGTTCGCCCCGAAAGCTGGAAGCAAGCACTTACGCCTTGCGTAGTAGGCGACATCGCTACGGTTTGCCAGGTCGACGGTCTGCAGGGCGCGCTTCTCCCACATATCACCAAAGACCTTCTTGTTGGTCGAGTGGACGATGGCGTAGCTGGCGTACTTGGCGGGCGGGCCCGTCGTGGTGAGCTGATCGGGCGCCATATCGGGGCTGAAGGGGTTCTTGCTGGCGGCCTCACATAGCGACGGTAACGCGGCCATGAGCAGGCCGGCGAGCAAACGGGACATGGCGGCCATCTTCTTCCAGAAAGCGGTGGTCGGGGGGAGTTCGTAATTAGTAGTTGCCACGGCTGAACGGCGGTGACAATGGTGGTGATGCTGATCCAGCGGCCGGTTGTCGTCTCGGTGCTTGCCCAAAGCTCTCGGCCTTGACCCGGTATATACGGAAGCTCCTCCAGCTCTATAACCCGGACGGCGGCAGGAAAGAATAAGACAGTGTTTCTCCCTGTGGCGGCTCGCTTGTCGCCTTTGCTCGCTTGTCGCCTTTGCTCGCTTGCACCACCAATCGTCCGTCTCCAAATCGGGTTCCAGGCGAGGGCGGGAGTTGGTGTTGGCCCGAAAACGTGCAACGGACGGGTCGACCCGGGGAGGGCAGGGTTCGCACGGAAGAGCGAGAGGGGGGGAAGAGGGAGGGAAAATATGTGACAAAAAACAAGTAGTAGTCGTAGTAATATTATCTGCGCCAGAGCCAGCAAGCCGGGTCTAAGCCCCCGGGGGGTGCGCGTGTGCGTGTGAGTGGGCAAAGGAACGAAAAGGAAGGCCGAAAGGACGACGATGACGATGAATCAGATCGGATCGAGCCAACGAATGAACGAATGGGGCCAAGCACGACACGAATGTACCCAAGCAACCAGGCAGGGGGGGGGAGGGGGGGGAGGCGGTTATAAATCCAGACAACAGCAGTACCGCCGGCAAGGAACGACTAGGCAACGGGGGAAAGAGAAAGAAGACGCGAATGCAAGCAGATGCCCGATGACGACGGAAGACGCAGAGAGAGACGGAAAAAGAGAAAGTGAGAGAGGCTGTGTGTGGTATGGGAGCTCAGTCACAAACCGGGCTCTGCCAACCACAAGGGGTTTTGGTTGCTAGGTTTTGGGGGGGGAGGCCCATCCTACCTATAGTATGCCCAGCTATCCATGCGTGACAGCGCGTCCACATGCGGCTTGGCTTCCCATACTACGTAAGGTAAGTACCTATTCCGTACATTGGCAACCCAAGGTTGGTTGCCTTGCAGAAAAGAGAGAGAGAGGGAGGGAGGGAGAGAAAGAGAGAAAGTGGAAACATGGAAATGGAGCCAAGCCCCGGCGAGCGAGAGAGAGCCCGTCAACGGGGCTGCGTTACCAAGAGTCTGGGCGAACAGGGGAAAACCTGAGCGCCTTCCCTCCCCATTGGACGAACCAAAGCCTCTTGGCATCGTCCGTCGTCGTCGACGAAGACGACGACGACGACCCCAATCCAATCCAATTCCCATTGCCCCCCCTCTCCCTCCCTCCCTCCCTCCCTCTCTCTCTCTGTCTCCTCCACCGTAAACCGGTCGTCCGCGTGTTATTAATCGCCTATTTGGCCCGACTGAGACGAGCGGCCGCTAGACAGGTAAAGCCGCTGGGGCCCGTGTTCAACGAACCAAAGGCGCGCGCCACCTGAAAATAAGGTCGGTCCCCCGGTCCTTGATTTAGCTTGCTGGGCCTTTATTTTTTTTTCTTCTTCGCCAAAAAAAACACATCCCGCCCTTCACCACCACCACCCCCAACCCCCCTTTTGGCTCTAGCGAAGGGGGGAAACCGGCACACGGGCGGGCCCTGATCGGCGCCCCGAATCGGCCAACCGGGGGGACAGGGGAATCCCATCTCACCCCTGCACGCCAAAAAGGTGAAGAAGAAAAAAACCCACCCGAAGAAGACGCGCATCCCCCCCCCGTCTTCAGCGTAAGCGGCGCAGACAAGGGCATGGGATGATGGCATTGACATCCATAACAAAACACTCCCCCCAACTTAGCACTGCTTGTTGATCTTTTGCTTCTCACTGCTCAATCCCATCAGCGCTCCCTCTCGTCTCTACGTCGCTCTCCATCCACGTTTTTCCCCGACTGGCAGCCGAGGCGGCGGGCCAGCCCGTGAACCTGGTGGGATACTTAGACGGTCGCGTCATGCCCACACGGCCAGAGAGAGGATCCCCTCGGTCGGTCAATCTCGGCCATGCAGGTAATCTATATTTCTTCCGTTGATTGATGGGTCTAGCGCCCTCGCGTGGGGTCGGGCGCGGGAGTTTTTGCCGCTGTCAACCCGTCCGTCGCAGTTGACTGTTCTCCTGTTGTTGTTATTGTTGTTCTTCTTCTTCCTTTACGAAGAAGCCCCTCCCGCCGTCAGGTTCGCTGCGCCGAAACTCTATCTTGGCGACCACCCACACGGGCACGCCCTCCGTTCCGGGACAAGCCCTGTCAGGGGGGAGGGGAGAGGAGGCCTTTCCCGGGACGCGGGCCAACGTGGACGGTGTGGGCATTCCCATGTTTCAGAGCCGTCTAGGGTGCGCGCCGCGCCATGAGACTCAGCCGCCCGGCGAATGATCCTGCCAGAGGGAGGGAGTCCCTGACAACAATGAACCCTCACCCCTCTCTCTCTGCTTTGCGTGACAACCGCGGGCGTCCATACACACGCGCATTTGTCGGCCGAAACCCTACAACGTCGTCCCGCTCCGCCGCATCCCACCCTGTCTCCTCCCCCCCGTCTCTCTCTGGCTCTCTCTTCCCGTACTTATGCCGACTCCTTTGCCTGGCTTACGGTCCCGACCCCGCTTTCGAACAAGTATATGTAGTATGTCCCAAGCGGTATTGTACCTGCATATCCTCCACAGCCAGGGGCTGTGTCAGTCTTCCGAGGCCACAACCATGGCTTGTCACTGACATGGGACACGGGCTTCTGTCCGTATTGGGATTGCACCCACCAACTTTGGCTGTTTGCCTGCCGGCATTGTGGGTGCGGAAGTCGTCTCCCATCACGGCACGGCATTTGCCATGGGCTGCTCATCAGGGACCCCCTACCGTAACCTCCCTCAGCCCCTCCAGTAATCGACCCCAGACGACGGCGCTGTCATCGTCCACCGCGCCGTCGTTGTCGTCGTCGACGCCACCCCGCCCGTCCGCCCTCCGCATCGTCAGCGTCCGTCGGTGCCCCAGGACCACGAGGCCGGCCCGCGCCCGCGTGAGCGCGACGTTGAGGCGCCGCAGGTCCTTGAGGAACCCTGTCTCGCCCCCTTCGTTGCAGCGCACCGTGACGAACACGACCACGTCGGCCTCGCGGCCCTGGAACCCGTCGACGCTAGCCACCTCGATGTGGCCCGCGAGCCCGGCCAGCGCCGTCCGCAACAGCGTCATCTGGCCCGTATAGGGCGTGAGGACCACAATGGAATGGTCGGGGGCGGGAGGAGGCGCGGCCGGTCCCGATGGCGACGGGGGCGTGGGAGCAGGCGGCGTACACAGGAGCGTGCACACCGTCCGGCACAGCGCCGCCTGGCCCGGGTTCTTCTTGGATTTGCCGCCGAGGTCTTCGCGCGCCGTACACTCGATGAAGACGGCGCGGGCGGCATCATCACCCGGCCATGGAAAAGCCGACGACACCATAGGCCGGCTCTCGGGCCTGAGTCCCGTTTGTAAGCGACCCTCGTAGAAGGCCTCGGCGCTGAAGTGGGCGAGTGCCGGGTGCATGCGATATTGGGTATCGAGCATGACACGGCACATGCCGGCGACCGTGTTATTCGTAGTGTACAGGCGCTCAAACAGCGAGACATCGTAGCCCAAGGCCGCGGCGAGAGGCCGCACCGTGGGCCGTAGCTGAACATGGTCGCCGACCAAGATGGCGCGACGGCACCCCTTGACCAGTGGCACCAGCGCTGCTGGCTCCGTCTGTTGTGAGGCCTCGTCAACGACCACGATAGCAAATGCCTGTTTGCGGAGGAGCCCGAGCCCGGCACCGATGCACGTCGTGAAAACGAGGCGGCTGGCGCCGACGCGGCGCTGTGCCTCGCGCTGTGCTGCGTAGGATACGTGCAACTCCACCCCGGCTAAAGCGTCACACGTGTACGACCGCAAGTCTTCAGCCACTTTGCGCACCTTGGAGTGGTTAGCACGGGGCGGCAAGCTGGCCATGGAATGCAGTTTACCTCTGTAGACACGCGCAAAGCAGGCGGCTCTTCTTTGCCGTGGTTCCTCATGCCCAGGTATCTCCTCATAACGTTGTCTACGGCGTTATGCGTGGGTGCCGTGACCAGAATCCGCTCGTCGGGAAAGGCATCTTGCAGCACCATGATCATCTCGACAATCGTCTGAGTTTTTCCGGTGCCCGGCGGCCCCCAGAGACAAACCAGCGGATCATTCAAAGCAGCGTCGACGGCGCGCCTCTGACTGGTGTTTAAATCTCCCTTTGGTGTACACCTGACAGGCTCGGTGGTTGGGAGTGGGCTGTTGATCGACGGAAGACCGAGCAACTGGTGGGTGAGGCCACAAGTCGCTTCGTCGTCGGTGGCGAAGACGCGCAGCGCCGCAAGCATCGTCTTGGTGGTGACGAACGAGCCGCAGTGCGCCAACCTCCACGAGCACGTGTTTGCAAACTGCGGCAGCGGGTGGAAGCACTGAAAGCGGGCGGTACCCTGCTGCGAGCGCACAACGAGCGCATCGACCGATATAGGGGCGCCCGGCAGTTTGTTGGCCGGCTGTGCGACGACGAGATGCACATGGGCGCCGTTTTCGGGCGCGCTACTTGCATCGACGCGGAAACTTACCTCGACAACAGGGTAACCATCCATTGACTCCTCTAGTACCGTCATGGTAAGTAAGTCAGGGCGGGCCGCTTGCTCTTCCTCGGCTTCGGTGATGTGCTCGAGCGCGACAGCGACGGCATGGCGGACAAAATGATCCACGATAGCGGCGTCCCCGCCCACAAGGCGTTGACTGGCCGGCTCGATACCGGTCAGGAGAAGGTCAGCGGCCAAGTCCGGGGACGCCACGGCAAGGGCACAGAGCTCAATCAGCATCGCCAGCCTATCTAGGGAGAGGGCGTGGAGGTTCCGTAGCGCAGCCTGAAAGGGCCCGACGATTAGGTGGCCTGCAGTACGAGCGCATACGATGAGCGCGTGGAGGACCTCGGAACCGCGATTCTGGAGTGTCAGGGCCACGATTTCGGCCATGGTGTCGGAATCCCAAGAGGCCAAGCCGGCGAACTGGATCGCCAGGAAAGGCGCATCCTTAAGGAAATCCAGCATGATATCAATCTGAACTGACGAGGTGCTGAGACCATCCTGGTCAGAACCCAGGTGAGAAAGAAGGAAGCCATAGCATGCGATTAGCAATCCCTTTTGGTCATACTGGAGTAGCCAATCTAGGATCGCGGGAAGGCATTGGGTGGCTTCAGGACTGGCCAGGACCGAGAGGTCTTCATTCTGCACAAGACGCCTGGTAATCGTACAAGTCTCGCTCCAGTTTACACTGGTCAGGGTCGCAATATCATACGGTAGGGGCTCCTGGCAGAATAGCGGCAGTGTCTCGTCTGTCTCGATGTAGTCCAGCCAAAGGTCCAGGGCTTGCATAGACTTCACATCTCGGTTGCTGATGACATATATTTCCTAGGAGATCATTAGCGGGAAAGATCGCGTCGATAACTTGAGGGCGACTTTCGGACGGGGCCAGGCAGGAAATCGCCGGAGTGGCGATGAGAAACACAGGTGACAGTTAAAGCAGTTGGAAAAACGTCCAAGACCTACAGCTTCTGCCACCCCATTGCGATTGACCCTCCCAATATGCGTCTGAAGCCCCCTGCTGAACTTGTCGAGGGCCACGCTGACCCGGCAATCAAAGTTCTGTCCTGCGTCCAGCGTGGCTTGCCGCTGTCGCCGACGGTCTCCGGTGTTCTTGGTGTTCCTGTAGCCACTATCATCGGACGGAGAGCGCCCTATGAAGATCCAGGTATTCGCCCGCTGGCTCTCAAACAGCTGGAAAACATTCTCGTCGCAGTACAGGCGGTAGTTTTTTTTCGTCGGCAGGGAGAGGCGACTCGACGTCGTAGGCTCCTTGGAATGTGGAAACGCGAAGACGCGCACCCCATCGTCGACCAGGCAGTCTTGGGCCCGGGAAATGCGTTTGGGAACGTAGATGGCCAGCGCCAGGCGTTCGTCGACCCGCAGAACTATGAGCTTCTTGTGGAAACTCTCCAGTACCTTTGTGGCCGAATCCAGGAACGTCGCGAGCCTGTCGCGCGAAGAGTCATACACGCGCTTCCATCCCAGGCGGTGGTCGTGTAGCCGATGCAGGCGCAGTTCGGCCTCCGTGAAAATATTAGAGCTACATAGAGCGTTCAGCACCTGGCTCGGTAGCCTCTCCGCTGGCGGGAGGTGGGCAAGTATCCACGCCTTTTCATCGGCCGCGAGAATGTTCAGGTTAAAGTAAGGTAGGAACTCCTGTAACGAAGTATCGTTATTGCCGCACCATCTTGCAACGAGCTTGACAAGCTCGAACTCGGAAATGGCAATATCGTCACGTCCCAGGAGAAGCTCCAACGCCTCAAAGCTGTACTCTTGTACGTCGTGCACATTATTTTGTCGCTGAGCGATAGTCTGCTTCGCAGCCTCGTGGAGTCGATCAAGAATGAACTGCGGCTCGCCAGGCTCTAGATCCGGGGCCTCTTTGGTCCGTGGTGTCTTTTCAAGCCGCTGCGGAATGTTGATTCTGTTACCATCGACGCATTGCGAAAACAGCCGGTTGAGCTCCTGGCACTCGGCAGCCATGGCGCCTTTGGCTCTCGCCCAATCCATGTAGAGGTTCTTCACCCGCCCCAGTGACGCATTGTTATACTTGGCAAAGTAAACCAGTCTGTCATCGTCGGTGATAGGAGTGAATTTCAGAGGCTCCCGGGCGCCGGGGTACTCGGCCGGCATCGACTGGAGCGACGGGACCAAGTCATTGTCCCAGCACACAAAGACTGGCCATGGATTTATCAGCCGTGCCAGAGCAACACAGGTTGGGGGATCTGGCCGAGCTTACAAGTGTCACCGTCCAGGTCCCCCCCGGACATCATATCTGCGGCCGGCCGCCGACCACGAGTCGGGAAGACGATGCAGTCAACGAGGTGGGCAAGCTCGTCCCTTGCAACGGCACGGAACTTCTGTAGGTCACCTGGATGGAGGCACGGGTTTCTCGTCACGAGGACCTCGGTTTCCTTGAGTGCGTACGGTTGGCCGTCCCCATCCATGGTCACCTTGACGGCACACTCACCCTCTTCCAGCACGCCCCAAGCATCACAGACGCCGAAGAGGAGCCGTCATTTCGGGACCAAGATGCGGCAACGCTGCTCATCTCGCTTGTTCAGCATCTTTTCGTACTCGCTGTTGACGAGCGATGCTACCCGCGGCCGGACCGCGTCAAGCGATTCCAGGAGCACGGCCTCGGCCAGCTCTGGTTTGTTGACATAACACAAGAAGCGAAATGCCTGGCGGGGATCGTGTACGGCTTGCTGCAAAAATTCCAAGTGCTCTTGTTGCTTCCTGATCAAAGTGGCATCCGTCACTCCCAAGGCGCTCAGAAGGACCACGACCTCATCGTTTAGATGGCCAAAACAGTAGGGCTCCGCAACAGTCAGCTGGGTTGTGTGGGAATGCATGCCTGGCAGGATCATCACCAACCTTTGAATACTCAACGACAGCAAACGACAGGTCAGCGCCGCCGCTGAATTTCTTCATAGACTCCCGAAACCTAAGGACTGTCGGGCCCTGCCGCATGGTCGGGTCCACCGTGACCACACCCTTGTAGCCCCTGTACCGGATCTGAAAGACGGACGGGGAGTACCGGGTATTTCGAAAGGTCAGCCGTAGCCTACGGGCGATGTCCTGGGCAAAGCGAGGCGCCACGAGCCCACAGCCGTCAGTGAAGATGTAGTCGCGCACCTCAAGGTCGGGAATGTCTTCGTAGCGTCCGGGCTCGACCGTCAGGGCTGCCTTGGCCGTAGAGAACAGCAGACCTATCCTCTTCGCCTTCTTTCCCACGGTTTTCATCTTGGAAAAATCACCCAGAGACTCGACCATGCGCGAGATGTCGCCTTTGGGGGCGGCATAGAGGAGGCAGGTCCGTGATTTGAGTTGGCTGTTGCTGTGGCCGAAGAAGTTGTAATGTACGCCCTGGATAGTGATACCGGCGCGCAGCATTCGGACGGCGTATTCGGTGCATTCTCTCGGCGTCGTAGGCCGTGTTCCTCCAGCCTCGGGGACCTGACTGCGAGGGGCGCGGAATTCGGATAGGGACAAGAGGATGAACCTGTCGAGGGGCTGGCCTTTGATGGCTCTGTTCTCCTCCATGGGCGTCAGCTTCAGGGTTAACGACTGATCGGTGCCCTTAGTCGTGAGGCTGATGGCCTTGACGAGACCGTTGGCGTTGAGCCTGGCCGCGGCGGGCAAGTCAGGAACCGCAAATGCCCATTCATGGTCGTCCAAGGTGACGGGTAGCTTCAGGAGGCGCTCAAAACTGCCAAGTCTTGCTTCTTTGCGCGCCATGTTGCTGGTCCGATCTGGGTATCAGCGCCCACAGTAGCATAGCACCGGCGAGGGGAAATAAAAGATACGCGTGTAGGGAATCATCGGGTGTGTTTGCTACCTGCTGAGCGCCAGAGGGGAGATGACCAGCCCAACGGCAAAAACACCCCCGGAATTGCATTCGGCAGCCAATGGCGGCGCTTGGAAGCGTTGCATCTCATGCAAGAGGCCGAGAGCGAGCGTGACTACCACCTCTCGAGACGTGCCTTCCTGCATGAGTCGATCGGAATTGACATAAAAGCCGAGGCGGATTTCTTTCATAGGGAGCCAGATTTCCCACAGGAATGTTCTGACTGATCCAGTGCCGACTTTACCGGTGCGACTTGTCTTCCATGATTGTCATCCCCTTCCTCCAACTCGAATATCCACCACGCACTCCCCCGAAAGCCAACCAGAGGATGCCACCGCCCAGCATCTACGTGATCGGGGCGCAGTGCACGGGCAAAACCACGCTCGTCAACGCGCTGGAAGCACACTTCAGCCGCGCCTGCCAACCGAACAACGACTCCGAAACGAACGGGGCCTGCCGGCCACCGACGGTGGTGCGCGAGGTGGCGCGCAAGGTGATGCGGGACGAGGGGTTCGACGCGGGGGACATCCGGGCATCGACGGCCCGGGCGCTGGAGCTGCAGCGCCGGATCCTGGCGGGCCAGGCGCGGGCGGAGGCGACGGCGACGACGACGGCGGGCGCCGACGACGACGACGCGGCCTGGATCCTGGCGGACCGGTCGGCGCTCGACCCGGTCGTGTACGCGCGGCAGTACGGCGGGGGCGAGGGGGCGGCCCTGCGCCTCCGGCAGGGGGCGCCGGGGTGGCCGGCGCTGCGGGACCGCCTCGCGCGCGCCCTCGTCGTCGTCTGCGAGGCCGGCGCCGCCGCCTGGCTCGTCGACGACGGCGTGCGCCTGCTGCCCGCCGACGGCGCCGAGTGGCGCGCCACGCACCGCGTCTTCCTCGACCTGCTCGTCGAGCTCGCCCTTCCCTTCGTCGTTCTGCCCTGCGCCGTGGACACCGTCGATGCCCGCGTCGCCTTCGTGCTCGAGCGGTGGGAGGCCATGCGGGCGCGCACGGCGCCCGTGTGAAAAGGGGCGAGGGAGTTGGGAGGGGGTGGGGCTACTGGGCGAGGCCAGAAAACACGCGCACCACAGGCCCCAACTATTTACTACTAAAGTGACCTGAATGATGTATGAAGTCGAAATTACACTTGAGGTAGTGAAACCAGCCACGTCGTGGTACAGCAGTGCATCAGTATCATGAAGTCCGTCCGTTGTCTTTGCAACCTTGGGGTTGATGTATTAATGCGCTTAGTGACTTTTAGAACTTGCCGAGCAGTATTCTCGGAAGCAACTAGTTATACATGAATCGTGATATCGTACAGAAACCCGGGGACGGGCGGGGTTTCGATCCATTCGCCCAGCCTTCGGGGCCGGCTTATTTCCTCGTGGCATCGCCGTGGCCCAGGTGGTCCTGCACGGCGCCGCCCACGGCGCCGCGATCGGTGAACTGCTTGCCGACGGCTCCGTCTGCGGCCAAGGGGCCGCCGATCTTGTCGGCCGTGCCGCCAATGGCGCCGTCCGTCTGCGAGAACATGGTTAGTATTGGTTCATGGCACAATGTTTTGGGCGGGGGCCAATGGAGGGCCGCTTACCGTGAACTGCTTGCCAATCGAGCCCTGGGCGTCCAGCGCCGACACGCGCGGCACGGCGTCGGCGCCGCTCGGCGGGCCGCCCACGCGGTCCGCCGTGCCCGGGTACGTGTCGTAGGCGGCGTTCTTGGGGGCGCTCTCGCCGACGCCCGTCGCCTTGGTCTCGGTGACGCCGCCGCCCGTGGCGGTGCTGAAGGCACTGGTGACAGTCGACGTCACCTTGCTCAGGAGGCTGGGCTGGTCCGCCTGGGAAGAAGAGGTGGTGGTGGCCGCCGAGGGCGCGTGGGCCTCGGCCGACGACTTGAGCGAGTCGGCGATGTGGCTCGTCTCGGCGCCCAGCGAGCCCTCGCCCGGCGCCACGAGGCCCGTGGCGCTGCCGGTGCGCGGGCCCCGCTCGACGGCGTCGCCCGCGGCCCCGGCCACCTGCCGCGTCTCCTCGCCGAGGCGGCTGCTGTCGGCGCCGGGCGCGAGGGTGTCGGCGGCGCTGGTGGTGCCCGGGGCGGCGGCGCTACCGCCGTCGGTGCGGAAGGCGCCGGCGACCTTGCTGGCGATGGTGTTGGCGAGGCCGGCCGTCTCCTGGCCGAGGCGGCTCTCGCCCCGGCTGTCGGTGCCCGGGGCGACGGTGTCGGTGGCAGCACTGGACGGCAGGTTGCCGCTGTCGAGGGCGCTCTTGGCCTTGTCGGCGGCGGCGCCGGCCAGCTGCTGCGTCTCCCGGCCCAGCGCGCTCTGGCCCTGGGCGTCGGTGCCGGGCGCCAGCGTATCGGCGGCGCTGCTGTGCGGCGGGTGGTTCGGGTCCTGGTTCGGGTGGCCGGTCGTCAGGCCCAGGGCGCGCGCGTCGTTGGGCTGCAGGGCCTCCTTGACGGAGTCGACGAAGGATTTGTCGCCAGACATGGTGATGGGGTATAGAGGGAAGAGACCGAGTACGTTTAGGTTCGATACTGAAGATGGGTGGTTTGTGTATGTATGCTGAGCGCCGTTAGCAGCGCATCGGGCGCATTCCTTTAAGTAATTACACGACCTCTCTATACAGCGGGAGCTGAGGTCCGACCATGGCGCGTCAAGCCCCGCGGAAAGAGGTCAGCTTCCCGGTAACGATAGCGTCATAATGGCGTACCTGCGGGCGCAGGCGGCCACTCGATGGGTCACCTCCGCGTGCCCCGCCCATGCCCGCTCTAATTGTCAGGCGCCCGCGTGCAGGTGTTGCGATGACCTCATCGACGGGGGGCTCGCATGGAAGCGGCTCGATTCGAACAACGCGGGGGCTGCGTTGCGTGTTTTGTCAGCTTTAGAGTTGGTCGTATTGGAAATCTCCACAGACTGACTATGACTATGGGAGCCGCGGGAGGGTTGGATCCAGGTGAATGACTAACTGATACTGCATGGGCTGGAGTTGCAGCTGGTACTGACAGCAATGCCGCTCCATTCACAGATACTTACCTACATACACCCTCACTGCTCCAGCCCCAACAAAGATAAGATAAAAACAGCATTCATCGAAGGAAGATTCAATTGATCCCATAATGTATTCACGGGCTCTCGCTTTGTTTTCCCAACCAACGAATAGCCCAGGTCCTCGCAGGCTAGGTACAGTGAGAGCCTCGGGTCCTGCGGGCTGGGTACAGGTCTCGATCGATGGAGAATGAGACCGAAAAACAGTCCAGCTCGTAGTCATTTGCCCTTACCTCTGTCTTTGTACTCCAAAACAGAAACAGGTACCGCGAGAAACGGATAGCTGGAGTTACCGATCTGGAAGGTGTGGCCCCCCCGCCGTGACCCCCATAGCGAGGGTATTACTCTTCTCGGACAGGGAAAGCGCAATGCCCGTCTCTGATTGGCTCGTGGCGGCAGGCGCTTTCGACCAGCCAAAGACCCTTTCCTAGGGAAAGAAGTCGGGGAGTGACTTTGAGATGGAACAATCTCCTAAGACAGCCCTGGCTCGTCTCCCCGGCTGTTTTAAGTACCTAACGCAATCCAGTTCCCCGTTCGCTGTTTCCGTATTGCAGCAATAGATGCCCCGCTCGCAGGATTGGAAGCCTGCATCGACGGAAGTCACCACTACTGAGAGTTTACAGCGTTGCGCTTGGTCTGCTGCTCCTCCGAACCGCGTGGACAGCGGGTGAATGCCGTCCCTCCCCGCTCATGGATAGCAACTGGATGGATGTTCGTTCTTATAAATCCATCCCTTTCCACCAACAATGTAGCACGGAAGTAGCCGAAGACCTACCTACCTCTTCCCGTCTGTAACCCGTTTCGTCACGCTATCATCTGCGCCTGGCAAACAGGTCGCCAAGCAACGGCGATGCCCCCCCTTCCTGCCCCGGGGGGACCAGGCAACTCCTTCTTTAATCGTTCTGTGTACTCCCGTGGGCCAGTCGCATCCATGGCTGGTCGATGAAGCACCCATCCAAACCCCTCGCCTCCTCGTGAGGGCACTCTCAGCTCTTCCACGACAGCCTAGCCTTCACCACATTCACTATTGCCTCCCCCTACCCACGCACCCACAACCCGCTGTCGCCAACAGTATAGCGCAAGTGTCTTCCCATCATTAGTCTCGGCATCGATTCATCTGTTCATTCTTCAAAATCCATACTCTAGGCCAAACAGCGTGGCAGCACCCCGCCCATCCGCAGAGCCACCGGAACTATGACATTTCGAAGCAGGGGAAACCCGAACCCTGGAGGGGGCAGAAGCAACCCGAATTCTCGAGGTGGCAGAGGCAATCCGAGTACTCGAGGGGGCAGAGGCGACACGAGTACTCGAGGGGGCAGAGGCAACCCGAGTACTCAAGGGGGCAGAGGCAACCCGAATACTCAAGGGGGCAGAGGCAACCCGATTTTCGAAAATGGCCACAGAGGCGAGAATTTCCCACGTCCTGCCCAAAATGGCCACATACGCGACAATCTCCCACGTCCTGCCCGTCCGGAAAATGCGGCCCGACGTATGCCGCGGTTATACTTTGCCTACGCCAGCAACATGGATCAGGAGCAGATGGTGAGGTGTTGCCCGTCGAAAATCTTCGTGGGCAGCGCCGGGCTGCTCCGCCACCGGTGGCAGATCAACGAATTGGGCATCGCCAACCTTGTTCCCGTACCCGTCCCCGCTCGGCCTCCCCACTCCCGACCATTTCTTGAGAGAGTGCCAAACACCAACGCAGGTTTTGTCGAAGGTCTTCTCTACATCCTCACGGACCCGGCCGACGAGCAGAGACTTGACGAGCGCGAGGGCGTCGCCGCCGGCCGCTACGAGAAACACGTCCATAGCGTCTTCCTCGATGACCAGGTCGCCGTTCAACTCGCCGCCCTCACTGGTGGCGGCGCTCGCCGCGAGGCGCCCCGGCGAGTCGTCCGGGCCCTCGTCTACCGCAGCTCCACCTACACGACCGACAGTCTGATCGACATCGCTTACAGTTCCGTCCTGCGGAATGCGCTGCGCGACGCCGAGCTTCTGGGCATGCCGCGACGTTGGTTGGCATAGTTGCGGCTCGTCGTAGAATGGAGTCTCCTGGAAGCACTCAGAGAGGAACAAGAATGGATTGCTAGACTGACTGAGTAAGTAGTGACGGGTTGGTTAGGCTGCGTGGAGAGGGGTGGAAACCCGGCAGAGGGTGGTGTTTTGGCGGGGCGGGCTTCCTGCTTGGGAAGGTTCTACACGGTATCGTTATACGTCCCTCGCCACGCTTTGGGAACAGCGGTCTTTTGGTGGTAACCGTATCGAGGAAGGGGGGATTCGATGCGATACTGAGTACATCAATAGTCCAGATCGGGACGCCCATTAGCGTATACGTGCTATTTTACACATCTCTTTATTTTCTCTTCTCCCGTTCTGCCCTGTGCTTTTTTGTACCCAGTGGTGATCGCCCCTCCCCCCTCACCCGCCCATCTCAGCCTCATCTAGTACCACAGCCGTTATTACCACCTCGGGGGACGCGCTCCCTGCTTCTGGGTGATTATGCGCCCCATCCGCCGTTCCCCTTTGCCTCCTACACGACACGCCAATCCACCCTCCTTCCCTTCTCATTACCACAGACCTCCTTCTTCACTCTTGATCCCTCTCATCCACGAGAACGCAAACCCCTTAACTATCGGCAGCCCGTTCCTCGCTATTAGCCCCAGTCCGGCGGCCCCCTGAGGGAGCGAAGGCGTCGTCCCTTGACCACGCGGCGGAAGCGGCGGGCGGGACCCGAAGAGACCCGGCGCCAGCATGGCAATTCTCGGTGCGATCTTGGGGTAGAGGTGCAACGCACCAGCCGGGAGCGGCGTCGATCGTCGGGGGACCGCCCCCGGTTTTGTTTGGCGTCTCCTGGCCGACGGGCCCGAAACCGTTCCATCCGCGGGGCTGTACGACACTGATATCCTCCCGGGGTGTCAGAGAAACCCTGTTCCAATGCACGCGTTCGCGGGCACCGGGGGAAGCAGAGTCATGTGTGTCCCCAGGGCGTAAAGCTGAGCGAGCTCGGCCTTCCTCAGCGCTCTGCTCGACCTTCAAGTCGCCCCGTCCCAAGCAAGACCTCCATCGTTCCGGGTAGACCAAGCTGCGCTTGTTACCATACCACGAGGTGGCGAGACCGCGAAACCCTGCACTCTTCTCTGATCCACCCCTGGGAGGGGCAGAGACCTGTAAGCCTTCTGATTTCGCTCCTCGATCAGCGCAGCACGATGGAGCCATCCATGATGGCCGTCTTGAGGCACAGGTGGCCCATGCAGAGGCGGCGCGGCGAGGACGGCGCGGCGGCGCCCTTGCCGTCCCGGTAAGCGGCAGCGGCGGCGGCGGCGGTGTCGAGGGCGCCGCCGCCGCGGGGGCACGGCGCCGTAGCCGCCCTCCTCGCTCGTGCCCGAGACGGAGAAGAGCGTGGCGCACGAAGACGAGGCCGTGCTCGACGGCGTCGTCGGGTCGCCGCCGCCGCTGCCGTCGCTCTCCTCGGAGCTGGCGCGGTCCGCCGGCGCCAGCATGTGCGTCCGCAAGGGGGGCAGCGGCGACGACGACGGCGTCGTCGGCGTGGTATGCGCCATCGTCGTCACCGTCCGCCTTCGCTGCATCGAGCTCACGAGGCTGCGGTCGTGGGCGATGAGCCGCCGGAAGAGCGACGTGGCGCGCCGCCGCAGGTCCGCATCCCGCGACAGCTGCAGCACGCAGTGTACGACGGGCGACAGCGTGCTGTCGTGCATGGGCCAGTCGAGCGCGTCGATGACCTCCTCGGCGTGCTCCACGCTTTGGCGGAAGTAGTCGTGGTAGCGGTCCCAGTACGCGCCGCCATCGCCTTGGTCGACGACGTGCGGGTCGTCGAGGCAGCTCAGCGCGTACACCTTGCACATGGCCAGCGACGCCAGGATGACGTTGAGCAGGATGGGCAGGATGCGGCCCTCGGGGGTGTCGGGCGGCTCCGTGGCCATGAGGGCGCGGGCGAAGACGTCCCAGCGCTCGAGGCGTTGCAGGAGCACGGCCTGGCCGCGGCGGTAGGCGGCGACGTCGGCGGCCGTCGTCGCTGGGTCGCGTCGGGCGACGCGGCAGCGCTCCGTGTAGAGGGTGGTGCGCATGACGGCGCGATCCCAGGCGCGCTTGATCTGGATGCGCGTCGAGGCCGGGTCCGGCACCTCGACCTCGGCCGGGTCGAGGTGGAGGCGCAGGGCGACCTGGCGGAGGTGGGGGTCGACGTGGCAGGCGCGCAGGTTCGTGACGAAGATGCGCGGCAGCACGAGCTCGGCCTCGGCGACGCCGTCATCGTCGACGGGCTGGGCAATCTGCGACCCGGTGTTGCAAGTGGCCGCGGCGCCCGCCTGGAAGGTCACCAGCTTGCCCTTGAGCATGTGCACGACATTGCCCGCCAGCTGCTGCACGGCCTCCGTGTTGCCCTGCATCTGCTCGAGCGCCAGGAACAGGAGCGAGGTCAGCAGCACCGTCCGCGCCGGCACCGCGGTGCCCTCGCGCTGGACGCGGTCCCGGAACTGCGTGAGGGCCTCGCCGTAGTTCAGGCAGGCCTGGTCGTAGTGCCTCCGGCTGTTGGCATCCATGACCATGCCCTGTTCGCAGTTGTCGGCCGGGCCCCGCGGGCCTTCGATGCCGTGCTGCCGGGGGGCGGCCTCGACGGTTCGGCGGTGCGCGGCCACGTCCATGCCGACGTGCGACAGGGCGCCGAGCGCGATGACGCAGTGGCGGATGACGGGGTCGCGGGCGCTCTCGCGCAGCACGGAGCGGTACCACAGCTCCGTGTAGCCGAGGCGCTGGGCGATGCGCTGCCGGTAGGCATCGAAGTAGGGAGCCTCGCGGTCGTTCAGCGTGTAGCAACGGGGCTGGTAGAAAAAGCGGCTGCTGCCGCCAAACAGTCTGTCCGCCGGGGGTAACGGCACCAGGTCTCGACCTTCCTTGTGAGGCCGGGGGGACACTGCGACCTGTGTCGCGTACTTGCAATCGTGATGCAGTCTCTCACACCGGAGGCAGCGTGGTTTGCGCTCATCGCATTTGACCCGACGCTACAGTGGTCAGTGTCAGCAGTCTCGCCCTCGCTCTGGGGAGTGGCGCCGGCGCGCGTGAAGCTGCCAGGTAGGTACTTGTTCATGTTGGCGGACGTGAGCAGGGGGAGAAGGAGGAAGAGGAGGAGGAGGAGGAGGAGGAGAAGGGGAGCGAGCGGGAAGGGGGGACGGCGGCAGAGACAGACCTTCTTGCAAGTGTCGCAGCCCGTCCGCACTTTGGGCTTGCTGGCCCGTTTGCGGGGCACCGACGGGGCCGTCATGACCGCGAGCCGTCGTTCGTCGTTGTTGTCGTCGTCGGTCGGTCCGGCCGGCGCTCGTATGGAAAGGGGGAAAGAGGCTATGGGGATAGGCCGTTGGCGACCAAGCGACCTCTCTCCTCAGCTCACGTGTGAGGGAGGGGAGGGTCAGCCGCCGACCCGGCACAATGGATAGCGAATGGGAGGCGGTAGAGGCGGGAGCGACGCCGTACGGAAGGGGCCCTCTTGCGCTGGTGCTGGTGCTGGTGCTGGTGCTGCTGCTCGTACTCGTATACTCTCTTTCTGTCTCTTGTTGGCGCGCGCAACCCGCAGTCGAGGACAAAAGAAGCAAGATTACAACGTGAGGGTGGCGAAACGGGATTTGGGAGCCGACTTCGCCCAGCGACAGGCAGAGAGAGAGCGCCGTAGCAGCGGTATAAGCAGGCTCAGCAGGGCCAGGCAGGCATCGGTGGAGTTCCATCATCCTGCATTCCATTTTGGGGGCTCCTGTCCTATCAGCCGCACCGCCGTGGCTTCGCGCGTCACCCAAAGGCAGGCCGCTAATGGCATGGCTGTTTGTGAGAGGTCACATCGGCCGCCGTGACAATCTCGGCACCTGTCGCTTCGGCTGTGCCTCCCGCTCGTACATGACAGCCACGACTTCCAGTTTTGACCCGGGGGGTGAGGAGGGGAAGGTTGAGGTTTTGCTTCTGCCGCTTTGTGAGGTGTCGGTGCTGCTCGTGGTTTCCTTTGGTGTTGGTGTTGTTTTGGTATTGCCGCCGTTGCTGTTGCTGCTGCTGCTGTTGCTCCCATGCTACTGGTGGTTCCATTACTAAAGTAGGTAGGGAGGTACCTAAGTACTTCTTTACTTCTTACTCCCATCCCGGGCGGCGATGGTTTCGTGATGAGGCCTCTCCCTCACCCTCTCTCACCTTTTCACACGCATACAGAATGACCGGCACCATCTTCGGTACAGGGCTACCGAAGCTGCGCATGGGCGATGACAGGCAATGGATGCACGCACGCAGGTGTTCCACCCACACCCAATCCTCCGACGCCGTGCGCTATAGTATGGACCATTGCAAGCCAAACGCCCCCATCGTTACCCCGGCTGACCAGGATTCCGGAGCCGCTGGGCTGGCCCACGGCGAGCCAAACAGAGGACGGATGGACGCGGCAGGCGGCGTCCCGGGCGATGTGGTTTGAAAAAAAAAAAAACCATCTCACACCCCTCCCGATATAGACCTCCAATACCTTCTCTATCACCGGGAACGTGGGCCCCGGGAGTGGGTACTTTTCAACACCCCCGATCGTCAGGGCCCCGGGAGCCAGCAACAGCAGTCCTCGGACGAGGACAGCAAATAGACAGGTCCCTCTACCTAGTCCCCATACGTGATGTTGTACGTACATACATAGTAGGCTCATACGGGTCGGCAATAAAGGGCCCAGCAAGCGCGCGCGCACACACACACAGAAATACACAAAAGGCGCCCTGGGGGGGCCATGTAAGCACTTATGCAACACCGCCCACCACAACGGGCCTAGGGCCTCGCCCATCTCCGAGACACGCCCACGCGGGCGGGTGGGAGGCTTAACGAACGGCTGTCCGCCTCTCAGGGGAGAGAGGGCTGATGTTTCTATTCTGCTCTGCCAATTGCCCGAGAGGGTATAGGCCCGTTGGTGACAGGGGGAGGGGGAGTGTCTACGGCTGTCCCTCGACCTCGGCCCCGGCTCTCGCTGGTTGGACAATCCAATTAGAGCCGCGGTGCTGCGCGGTATGCGTCCGTCTATTTCTTTCTGCCTTTTTCCGGTCCCCTCTTTTCCGTCCGAGGGTATGGATGTGTGTGTGTGTGTGTTTTTGCCTGCGGGCACCCGCCCGCTCCATCTCGGTCGGGTCGCCGAAGGACGCCGGAGCTAAGGGGGGCTGCTCGCTTGGCCCAGCCCCATGGCATGCCATTGGCAAACCCCAGGCCAGCATATTCATGCGTGAATGTATACATAGGTAGACCGGGCCCTTAGCCCCTTGGCTGGCACCACACACACACACACAGACACAGACACAGACACGCACACACACACACGCACAAGCACCCCGGGCACGGCAGCCTTATGGAACGTTGCCTCCTCCCTCCCTCGCCAATGCCTTCCAGTCGCCCCCGTTTACCGACCTTTTTTTCCCACCCCCCGGCCTGGATAGGTACGTAGATCGATCCGTGGGCCAGGACCAAATCCCCGATTGGGGGTGTCGCGTATCCACATCTTCAACGGTGTCCCGGGAACCACTGCGCCAGCTTTTGTCCCACGTGCGGGAGTGCGGGCCTGCAGGGCCACGGGGGACCGTTTTGAGCCCTGGCCGCCCCCCGGCGTGACGAGTACTAGTACGTACGTGTAAGCCGTGCAGATAAGGGTGCCCAACCCAGACAGGTACGGCGGTATGGGCCCGGGCGGCCGGGAAACCTCGCGAGAGGGCGGAAACCCCCCTGGGGGAGCGATGACGGCGACTGGCCCGGCCATGCGTC
The DNA here is from genome assembly GCA_029489945.1 of Nigrospora osmanthi. Lineage (NCBI taxonomy): Eukaryota > Fungi > Ascomycota > Sordariomycetes > Amphisphaeriales > Apiosporaceae > Nigrospora > Nigrospora osmanthi. The sequence continues at coordinate 3,324,386 of CP120497.1, forward strand.
CGTGTCCGCAGCCGCGAGGGAGATATGGCCCCCAGGGGTCCCGGGCCCGAGTGGGTAGGGGCTGTCTAGCGAGCCATCAAGACTCGTGGCACCACTCGCCCTCTCTCTCGTCTGCATCATACTTCCCAACCGGACGCAGCACGACTTCGTTCCATGTGACAGGCCGCAGCGAAGTGGCGATACCTCCCTGGTCGCCGTCTTGATCGCCGCCGGATAGATATAGCGAATTCCCGAGAAATCCTAATGTACGTAACCTATGACGGTTCAACTCATGAGCAAGAACCCTCCAGGACATTACCAGCTTCCTAAACGAGAGGCAGGCGCCGCGTTCGGATCCTCTCGAGATCGTCTCCTTGCCTGACGCTTCCAAGCCGCCCCCCCCTCCTGTCTCCTCTTCCCAGGCCGACCCGATTGGAGGGGCCCAACGGCGCGGTGCGGTGCGGTGCAGGTGCGGAGGGGCGGGCGAGCCCAGGGCCACGCCGGAACACGCTGACTGATGACACCACCACGTGTAGGTAGCCCTAAGGACGGATAGGAAGCCGTCGACAGGTAGGTCGGTAGCGCGGGGCGTCGGGGTCTAGACCATCTGCAGGCGCCCTGGCCCACCTGCGACGGAAGGACGACGCAGCGGTCCCGGACGGCGGTGAACGTACCCCCGGGCGGACCAGTCAGAGGCCCTGCCCAGCCCCCGGGGAGGGCTCAGGATGAGCCCGGAAACGTGGGCGCCGGAGGGCTTCTTCCTACGTCACGTGGGAGGAGGCACCGTAGAAGCCGGATGGGCACGGCCCTCCCGTGCCTTTTCGAGGCACACTCGGGCCTATCGATCCATCGGACAGCATGGCCTGGGATCTAGTCCCTCTCTTCGACATGTGCCATCATCAAACGTGTCGCTGCCGAGGCCGTGTCATGGGCCCGTCATCAGCATAGGTGTCTCCCTGCTGTGAAGCTCCCGTATAGCCACTCCATCCATATACATAGATAGTACGGGGGGCCTAGCAATGTGGCTCTCCAAGGCGCGTTGCTATTGGGCCTGGCGACACCAAGTGAAACACCAGGTGGTCTATGCATGGCCCTGCTCTCCTGGCGTAACTTGACCATGCTCTGTGTCTCCCCGGGTGTGTCCTGGGCCTTCGGCTTCTGCCCTATCGTCTTTCTCTACCGGGGCGCGCATTTTGACCAGCAGCCAGGGCCGCAGGCGGTAGTGCGCCCCGAGCAGCAGAATGCCGGTCCACAGCACCCCCTCGACGGAATAGACGACGAGGGCCAGGACGTCGAGGCGGGGCTCGAACACGACGGCCACGATGGAGGTGAGGTCGCCGGCGTAGTCGACGGCGACGAAGGCGAAGGAGACGTTCTGCGGGCCGCGGGCGCGCCAGATCTCGACGTAGTAGCGCAGCACGCCGACGGCCAGCAGCACGGCGGCGAGCACGGCCAGCAGGGTGGCGGGCCAGGCGAGGCGGCGCGCGGCCGCCCGGCGCAGCGCGAAGACGAGCCCGGCCTCGACGCCGCCGATGCCGACGGCGGCGGCGGCGCCGCAGAGCCCGATGCGGGCCCGCGACCAGCCCGCCGCCCCGAAGTACTGGCACTGCGCCCACGCCACCAGGCTGAGCAGGATCAGGATGTGCGGCTGCACCTGCAGGGCCATGTTCAGCTCCGACACCACGTTGTACACGCCCAGCGGGATGCCGGCCACCGCCCACGACAGGTACATGAGGGGATGCAGCCCGGCCGTGCTGCGGTGCCGCTGGTTTTTCCAGATCTGCGGCAGCAACTGGTACGCCACGGTGCGTGCGTCGTCAGCCCGGGGCGCCGGTGGCCGAGACACGAGAGGACGGATGGGACGTACCTGGATCGACCAGCACACCGCGCCCGCCGTCCCAAAGACGGTGGCAATGGTCGAGTTGTCCATGATCGTCAGAGGCCCCGGGGGCAAGGTACCTAGACTCTGGGGCGAGGGGCGCTCCGAAGTGTGCACTCGAGGGGCGGAGTTGCGCCTTGGTAACCAGCTGAGCCTCCTGTGAGTTACCGAGACATGGCGCAGGGCTCGAAACAGCGAGATCCCGTTCAATCGGCAAAGACTGCCGTCGCAGCACACACCAACTCCCCACTACAGTTGCGAGCGGTGGTGTAGGATTGCAGTTTAGAATTGGTTGAAGGGGCCTGTCTACGAGAGCCTTGCGGTGGTGGTTGGGTCGGGTTGCTGCCGAGACTGGATAACACCCGCTCCTACGCGCGCTGGCCAATCAAGGAATTCCATCCCACGGCACTGGCTCGCCCGCCCTGGAGATGGATCGATACTGTGGGTGTGGCTCGGCGAGCCTTTTTTTTTTTTCCCCTTCCCGAGCCAGAAGAAGCCTTACCCATCGCCTGCGCGCCCGCTGGGGAGGGGGGCCCGTCCGTCGCCGCCATCAGGGTCATTGCGTGCCGTTTTCGGTTCGCCCCGTGCGGGCCCTTGCGACGTCGGGACGCGCAGAAAAGGAGGGGGGGGAGGATATCTCCTGGAGCACTGTCACCGCGGCGCGTTTTCCTTCCCGCGCGCGGGAACTCTGAAAGACGTGGAAAGGGGAAACCCCGAAAGCCTCAAGCGACCTAGTTGCCCGTCCGCTAATGGAGAACCGCGCACGTGGGCAGGAAGCACATACGTGCATTAGGTTCCGGGCTTTCAACATACGGAGGGTTGGTTCCGAATAATACGACGAGAGGGCTAGCACGCGATGTGGAAAGGCTGACCTTGATGCTACGTAGCCGAGGTACCTTACCTTGAGTGCTTCGAAAGCGTGGGAGACTAGACGGGCAGAATGGTACCTAGCCCCCCTCCCCATTTTGGTGTCCAGAACAATGTTCTAAATGGGTACTACCGAGGGTATCCCTGGGGCGGCTTCGTGAACACGGCAGCATGGAATGGCAAGCTCTGCCCAGGCCTTCCTAAGTCGGCTTGCCGGGTCAGCTTGCCCGGGTACCCTTATCGATTGAAGCCGATGTACGCGAGGAGCGCTGCCATCGGATGGGAACAAGGCCATGGGCTCGGACGAATGACTCGTAAGCCGGGCCAGCGGGCGCGGCTCTGCCTCGCCCTGCCGTTGGGCGACACCCAAGCCCAGGGCTGATACGAAGTCGGGGGGTGTTTGGGTCCCAGGCCAAGCCCCATCGGGGTTTGTAGGGAAATGTCGATGCGCACTGGACACGGTGTTCATGGGCGGGCGGCCAGGGAGGGGCCCACGGCCGGCGGCCAAAACGTCGCGGTTGGAATCTTGATTTCCATGTTCCAGAACGCGGAGAAGGGCACGGAATTTCTGGGTCAGGGGTCGAGCTCGAGCCTCCGGCGCTCTCTCTGGTGGGAACGGAGGGCGTGGGGTCCTGGTTGGGCGGCGTGGGAGGGGCATGGGCATGGGCATTATGGGAAGACGGTGATTGTGGCGATCGTGGATGTTTCCCGCCACACCCAGTTCCGGAGTGCAGTCAGTGCCCGTGGCAGAGAGCCCCGAGCGGAAGCGAGAGAGAATGAGAGAGAAGGGTATCCAGGGTTGATGGAAGGATCGAGAGAGATGGGTAAAGAAAGGGGGCGGGAGGGATGGGAAGAGAGACTGGGGAACCCCGGAAGCATTGTCGTGGCGGTCGACGGACCACCTACCTAGGTTAGGAAGTATGTATGTAGTTAGTAATGAATGGGCTGGCTTCAACCTCTCTGCCCTATCTCTTTCTCGTCTGGAGTGAGGTAGGTTGCTTACGTACAGTACCGTCCGTCTCCTTTTCTCGAGCTGACGAGGTATGGGATCGGATGCAAGTGGCAGCGCAGCCCTGGCACAGCCAAGCCCATCGACTCGCGGCTCTTGTTCCTGCCCTGGCCGGGCCTTGGGGGTCCTCGCGAGAGCACTGGCGGGTGGGCGGGTCGTGTCCTATTGGCCGCATCCCATGCTACTGAAGCCAATCTCGCGTGCGTGCGACGGCTGTACCTGGCGGGTACCGAGCGCAGCGGTACGCGCAAGGGCCTAACCTAATAGCAGGGCGCATGCGCAGAATTCTACTGCCCCCCCATTAGTGCGGTACCGCTCATCTACTTCCCGTCCGACCCTGAGTAGGCCTGCGAGGCCTGCCTGCCTGCGCTTTCGTAACGACTAACGCCCAGGCCGGGCTGATGGAGTGAGTGATTGCCTGGTCGCGTTCCGACCGGCCCTGTCCCATCCTATGTATCCTCTCTCCATCCATCTTTTCTGGCCTCGTCGCCACCACCAAACCTGCCTGACTACACCAACACCGATCCATCATCATGGATCGCATCCGACGAGGCCGCCTGGCCTTCTTCAGGAGGCCGCTGCGCCTACGAGGCAATTCCCGAATATCAGTCCCGCTGGGCGTCGTCGTGCTCTTCCCCTGCATCGTGCTCGTGCTCATTCTGGTGCTGTTCGTCCGCCACCCCAGCTCGCCCGGCACCATCTTGATGCCCGCCGGCGCCCCTCCGGCCATTCGGTGAGTAACTGTCCCCCCGGGACCCCGTCCCCTGCGCTTCCTTCCCTCCTCGCCCCCGCGACCGCCCGCTGACCCCCTGCCGCCACCAGACGCATCAGCGAGAAGCACGACAAGGTCTTCGTCGAGGGCTGCCTCGACCCGGCCGATGAGATCAACAAGCCGCGCGCCAATGCCGCCTTCGTCGTGCTGGCCCGGAACAAGGAGCTGGACGGCGTCATCCAGTCGGTCAAGTCCATCGAGCGCCACTTCAACCGCTGGTTCCACTACCCCTACGTCTTCTTGAACGACGGCGAATTCAACCAGACCTTCAAGGACATCATCATGAACTACACCTCGGCCCCTTGCGAGTTCGGCCGCGTCGGCCCCGAAATGTGGGGTTTCCCCGACTGGATCGACCCCAAGGTCGCCAAGGAGGGCATCGCCAAGCAGGGCGACGCCGCCGTCATGTACGGCGGTCTCGAGAGCTACCACGCCATGTGCCGCTTCTACTCGGGCTTCTTCTACAAGCACCCGCTCCTGGCCAAATACGAGTGGTACTGGCGCTTGGAGCCCGAGATCAAGTACTTCTGTGACATCACCTACGATCCTTTCCTGATGATGGAGGCCCAGAACAAGACGTACGGCTTCACCATCGCCGTCAAGGAGCTGCGCGAGACGGTTCCCAATATCTTCCGCTACGCTTCGGCCTACAAGCGCCTCTACAACATTACCTCGCAGGGTCTCTGGGAGATGTTTGTCGAGCCCGTCGAGAAGCCCGAGGACAAGCCCAAGGAGGATGACCCCAACTACAAACCCCCTCTGCCCGAAGAGATCCTGCGCTCCGAGCCTGGCCACAACGGTCTACCCGAGATTGACCCCGAGGCCATGGAAGGCGAGTCCTACAACATGTGCCACTTCTGGTCCAACTTTGAGATCGCTCGCCTCGATTGGTTCCGGAGCAAGGAGTATGAGGATTTCTTCGAGATGATGGACCGCAGTGGCGGCTTCTGGATGGAACGAGTAAGTTGACCCTGCCTATCCCCTTCCGTCACCCCCTCTGACTGCTCCCCACCCCCCTCCCCAAATCTCTCCCTCATTCTCCAGCACGGCAGCTAACCCAAAGACAGTGGGGCGATGCTCCGATCCACTCCTTGGCCGCCGGTATCCTGCTGGGCCCGAAGGACATTCACTACTTCCGGGACTTTGGCTACCGACACACGACGATCCAGCACTGCCCGGCCAACGCCCCGGCCCGGCAGCTGCCCCGCGAGCCCTACCTGGAGGGTACGACGCGCGACCCCAAGGCGCGCAAGGAGGAGGACGAGTACTGGGAGAGCTGGGATCCCGAGAAGGAGAACGGCGTCGGCTGCCGCTGCCGCTGCGACACAGACATTGTCGACGTCGAAGGCAAAGAGGGCTCCTGCCTGGCCGAGTGGGTGGATGTCGCCGGCGGTTGGGCCAGTCCCTAGAAGCCACCCGACGGCCCAAAGTAAAACCAAATGAAAGGGGAGGGGGGAAGTTTCGATTGTCGCTATATACCTGGGTATGCATTGAGAACAATGGGATTGGACACCATTTTTGCTGCGCTTCCCTCCCATCCCCCCTCCTACGAGCATTGCCCCTGGAGACGCGCTCCGGAACCGGGCCCCCAAGCCCACCTCTCCCCCCCTCCCCCAGGCGGTCCCCCGCGTATCTTCCAAGCCCGTCTCAACGACCGGACGGACGCGGGGGTGATGCTAAAAGGGGTTGTTGGTCCCCCTCCCCAGGTGGCCCCGCGGATGGCTTGTGTATGCTACGGCGGAGGAGGGCGGGCTGGAGCATTGGGAGCTCAGGCGTGAAGCCAGGTTAAATAGCACGGGTGGGAAAAGCTAGCCAACGACCTCGGGTCACCACGTAGAGAGAGAAAGCGGGTTTTGCTCGGCTGTGCCATGATGGAGGAGACGAGACGAAACGGCGAATCCATGTTATGGCAAGTGGATGGGCATCTGGTTTTTTGTAAACAATTGTAGCGAATCATTCATTCTCTACGGCTTACTCTAGCAATGGTCTTCGTCCTGCTGAAGTGTTTTGTTGCGTACGGACCTAGATGGCCATGTACGGGTTCACGGCTACGACAGCCTTACCATCGCCGCCGCTGCGTGGTGATGTTCGTCCCTGACGCTGGGCAATTCAGGTGCCCATGAATGGCGACTTGCGTCAGCGTTGCCATCGAAGCCCAACGCCATCGATCTGGCTACCGCGTCCCATCGTATCGCTATGAGCGACCCGGATAAGGGTATACGGCTTGAGACGCAAAAGCTACGGGACGGCCCGGTTGCCTCGATCGAAACCGCAGTCAGCGTTGGTCGAAGCTGGCACACACGACCTTGTGGACATGAGTCCATTCCACCTTCCATTCCACCTCAGGCCCTGTACTGAGGGGATCTGACGCCAGGCTTTTCCTGCAGAGGCTCCGAAACTCTCGTATTCCCTTGGCTAGGTTGACCGCGGTAAAGGATTTTCAAGACGTCTCTGTCGAGCAAGTATCAGACTTTCCCAAGACAGCGTGCTCCATGCAGCGCTGTCGATTCAACCTTGCGCCCTCGACCAACGCCTTGAGATGTACCATCTTGTATCTGACAATGGAGACCAACCACCAAGACGGGGGGAACCAGTGCGTCTGCAAACATCCATCGAGGCAGTACCCCCCAAACAGGCAGCCTGGCGCAGCACTACAGGGAACCTCGATCCCACTACCAAAGACAAGAGCACATTTGGGTAAGCAGGTCCAGGTACTTAGCTTATCCGCGCCATTCGCCGCCACCACACCTATCGTCGTCCAATTCTCCCTCGTGTTTTCAGCAGCACGTCGGGTTGGATTGCCCGGGCTAGTGAAGGAACTGAACGTATCGGGCCTGGCCAAAGGCGAATTGGGATTTGGACCGAAAAGTCCCTCGGGGGTGGTAAAATAGAGGAGTGTTCATATTCGATGTCACAGACCAACAATGCCAAAGTGTGGAAAAGATTAGTCGCGTTTGCACCTTCCCAGCTGGTTTTCCATACGCGGGCCCAGGGGAGGCACATGAACGGCATCGACATGTCTCCGATTGAACACCGAAGGTACGTTTCGATCGCTGGAGGACCGGTTACGAGGTTACCATTCTCCATGGGGCATGGGTTTGTTTGCCAATTCCCTTGGTGAGTATACCCAGCCAGTTCTCGACAGCGCGGGCCCGTCCAGGAAAGGGGTAACACTCGCGGCTTTCTCGTCCTCTCCCTCCATCTGAGACCGGCCGGCACTTCATCCCACAGTATTCCAGCCGAAGGGAAACCGGTGAAGCCGGCTACCTTTGTTTCTGTCTGTGTCAGTGTCAGATGATGCCACCGTGGCGCCCGCGTAGAATGATTGGGTCAACTCGTTCTCCTAGCGGTGATAGTGCTTGGGACTATAGTCTCTGGCCGGAGCAATCATGAGGGGACAGCACGAGAAGGTGGGAACACAGGACGGATTCCCAAACTTGGGTGGGCTTTCAACTCTCACTGCGGTTGGTGGCAGACCGCAATAGCTGGAAAGCCTTGTTGAATGACGTGGTATCGGCAACGAGGATACGCAACTCACAGACGCCGCGAGCCTCCTCGTGGGGAAGTCATCAAATCAATACTTTTCGCGTCGGGGAGATCTCCAAGCTACATTGGTGACTAAGTAGGTTGCTCTCTACACCCGATCGACTTCCGGGGGCTCACCCAGGTACTCGCCGGCATGACTGATGGTCGTACCGACGATCAGTCTCTCTCCCGTCGCTGCCCTTTGGCAAGAGGACCTTGACCTCCCCCGGGAACCGTGGATCCACGGGGGGCTGTCAGTACCTACCTAGGTAGCCAAGCGTGAATATACTGGGAACAGTACCGAAAGTCTCACTCCTTTCTGGGCGGAATCAAGCAGTAGTCCCTTATCCTTCCGCTCCAGTTCTCGAGGCCAGACAGCCAACGGCGGTGTCTGTGAAGGAATCGGCGTATCATCCTCCATGCCCGCCATCGTCGACGACCCGGCCCTCGAAGGGGAATAATGCCCCCCGGGCCCGAGCGGGCCGTGGCGCAGCAGCGATTCAGACAAACACTAGACCGTAGCATGGCGACGTCTTCCATACGTCGCCCCCGAGAGGCGGTCCGTCAGCTCTGGCACACTCCGTACCGGTATGTCATCCTCGAACCCTCGCCTCCGCCCCCGCCGGTGATAGCTTCCTCGAACGGCCCCGAGCTTATCTCCGTCGGCGTCCCGGACTCGAGAACGGCATAGTTAAGTGCAGCCCCTGCCTGCGTTAGGCCCCCAATCCAACTGCTTCACCGTTTGGCCGTCAACCCTCCAATCCCATCCAGCCTGGCCCGTCGCCTGAAACAATCATCCCCCTCCCCTTCACCTCGCTTCTCCGTAAGCACATAGAAAGAGGCTCCTCCTTTCCCTCTATCTCGGCGTCCGCAACCCCCCCACCCAGGCCGTCACCCTTTCCAGATATAGCGACGGCGGCGATGGCGGCGGCGGCGTGGGGTGGGTGTCCGTCGGCGGGCCGGGATGAGTCCCTCCACGCATGGCTCTTTCCCCCTTCTCGCCCAACGAAGCCCGTTCTAGAAATCATGCCTGACGGTGGCGTATACGCCCAGGGGCACAAGGGTTCCGAACCCCACGGCTCGCGTGCGCGTGTCCACCGCCATTGGGACGGCGCGCTGTGGTTGGAGGCAGCCATACCAAAAAAAAAAGTGCGCTCTCCGTATCGACCGGGGGAAAGAGGAGGCAGGGCTCGTCTTGGCGGGACGCAGGGGAGGCGGAATCGACGGCCTTGCTTCTCGCCGAGCACATTCCCACACAGAGACAAGCTGAGGAAGAGAGGGTGGGGGGGAAGGCGATGAGAGAGAGAGTGAGAGAGCTCCATGTGACTTACGGTGCATATACTCCCCTGTTCCCTCTTGGCCCCCAAAATGCAATCCCCCCCCCCCCACACCTCCTCCTAGTGCCCCTTCGCCTCAACGGCGGGAATTAAAACAAAAAAAATGGCCCATTTGCCGAGAGAAAAAAAAACCCCGGCCTTGACAAGTTGACAGCGCACGCCGTTTTTTCCCGGGCGGGTGGTGGTGGTTGTGTTTGTTAGCGCGGAGGGGGCGGATTGCTTGGGTGTGTCGGAAATAGAGTGGCCATGTGGGGGGGAGAGAGAAAGGCGAGAGGGGGGCCGGCACCTGTCGTTCATCTCGGTTGCTCGCCTTCCCCCCAAAACACACACATACAGCACTTTATATCAGGATATTGTACGTGGGGAACGGGGGAAAAACTTCAAAAATCGGCCGATGGAATAGATTGCTTAAGATTGAACCCCCCCCCCCTCCCCGCGCCGGAGCTCGGTGGAGGTTGTCAAGCTTCTATGTAACCGTCGTGGGGCTTTTTGTTCCCCTCCCGTCCGTTGCCCGGCCCGGGCGGACCAAAACCAGCTCGCGGATCTGGTTAGCGGGGGCCATGGGAATGCACTGCACGCGGGAACCGGACGAACGAGTGTGCATGACGGGGAGAAAGCAGGAGGAAAGCCGTGGTCGTCGCCGTGGGATCGAGTTTCTTGATTTTTCCAATAAACGTATTTGTTGTTGAGCCCCCCCAAATGAGTGGGGGGTCCCGTCTCTTATCGTACAAAAACAGCCACCTCTTCTCCTCGACCAGCCCAGTGTACCCGGTGAACGGGTCGGAGGGCTGGTCGGTCTCCATGATCGTTTGCGTGGGAAGGGGGTGGCGGAATGCAGAAGCCCGGGGGGGCGTTTCTTGCCTCGCTAGCCCCTGTTCCCACTTCCTCTCACGACACGCCACGTCCTCCTCACTGGCATCGCCCTCCCCGTCGGAACATATTCCGGGCCTGGCGTCTCTCCCCCTAGCCCCAGGGACAAGGGACGGGAGCCGGCACAGGACAGGAAGTCCCCGGCGGGTCGGTGATATCACCGAATGGATGCCGCTTTTTTGTTGTCCTTCCACCCCGATCGCTGGCCAGGCCCCATGATCCTGGGGCCCGTCTGTCCGTCCTTTCCCACTATCCATCCACGTGTGTCCCACGGCGTTGCAGGAAAGATACCCTTTGCAGTAGACCCGGAGTAAAGAATTTTTTTCGTTTCGCAGAATGACGCAGGCGAAAGAGAAGCCTCCCGAAATAAAATCATTGTACCTTGCAAAAAGAAGAAGAAAAAAGGCAACGACAAAAAAAGGAATCCCTCCGAACGGGGCACTAAAAGATATAGTAAAGAGGGGCGAACAGAAAAGGCAGGGCCGCTGATACAGCGATCGGGCAAATCTATAAGCGTCGAAGAAGAAAATAGAGCAAGCCACACCCCCGTCCCATCCGCAGAGCTTGGGGTGGGTGGGCGGAGCTGTGGTCCCCCCCCGTTCGAGGAAGAAGAGAAATCCCAGTGGTTTTTCCACCAACTCCTCTTGAGCGCCATGAGACTTGGAGAAAAGGACTGCGGCAGCGCTAGAAATGGCACAATGGAAAGGGCACCCTTTTCAAGATTCGCTTAGGCGCTGATGGCCACGCCGGCGTTCCTCTCCTCCTCGAGCCTCCGGACCATCTCGCGCTCCCGCGGGCTGCGGGGGTTGGCGTCAATGCCGAGGATGGCGCTGATGCGGGTGCGGTCCTGCTTCTCGTAGAGGATGTCGCGCTCGTTGGTGGGCGTGATGGGCGTGTGGGCGGGGGCCGCGAGGGCGCTCGCCTTCCAGGCCTGCTCCAGCACGACGGGGCTAACCCCCGCACCGTAGTCGGAGGCGACGGCACCCCAAAACGAGGCCCGGTGCGTGTTGTAGATGGTGTGCAGGCGGGGGATGTCGACCGCGTGGGTGGGCGGCGGCGGCGGCGGCAGCGAGCAGTCGAGGCGCAGCTGCGGGCCGTGGTTCATCGGCGCCGACTGGGGGAAGGCCGAGGGTCCAAGGGAACGGGCGGTGTCGGGACCAGGCGTGGGGTAGCTCATGGAAGGCGGCACGTTGGTGTTGAGCTGCATCGAGGCCGGCTTGGGGAGGATGGCGGGCAGGCGGGGCGACTCCGTGTTGGCCATAATGCTCGGCAGCTGAACGGCCGAGGGCGAGCTTTGGTAGCTTCCGATGCTCTCCGGGGGCGTGTTGGACCGGGACATGCACTCCTGGATGGGCGACGGGGCGGCAGCGGCCAGGACGGGCGAGTGGCCCGACGAAGAGCCCGACGACACCGACGTGGTACGCTTGCGGCGGTTGCTGCCGTGGCTCAACTGGTGGTAGTGCAGGCGGCAAGCCAGCTCTGTCTTCTTCAGGTGGGCGGCAATGTGCTTGTAGGGCATCTTCTGGAGACGGGTCTGGAGAAGGTAGACCTCCTGTGAAGTGTGTCAGTTTGGCCCCAACATGCCGTCGCCCCCTTGGGGGGGTGTCAGACGGTGCACGGCTCGGCTCACCTCGTCCTCGCTCCAGGCTCTGCCTCCTCCGGTCGAAGCAAGCTTCCGGTTCTTGGCCACGCCAAACTCATGGCGCTCCAGAACATCGCTCGTGGGGTTGTAGGGCATGCTGCCGTGGGCGGTGAGGTGCATGGCAGGCGACATGATGGTATATGGGTTGTGGGTGACGGTGCGGCCGACGAATCGAAATTCCGAACAAAAGGTGTCGTTTCAAAAGGAGCAGAACTCGCTGCTATGGGAATCGAATACAGTCGGTGACTAAAGGTTGTTACGGGTGGGTGAAAGCGGTATGCAGCAATGGGCAACGGTGTAAGTGGCCTCCGGGATGATTCTTATCCGACAGGATACAGAACGGTTACAAGTCGAGGGGTGGAGGCAAACACAAGCCGGGCCAGAGAAACAAGACCGAATCGAAGGGCGGATGGGAGATGTTTGTTCTTGGGTGGTCCGCCGGTGACGATGAGAAGGTAGGGTGTGGTGGTATGGTGGATTTCCCCGAAAAGAATGTAAGCAGCCAAGCCAGTTGGGCAGATCCAAAAGAGTGTGATCGCTAGCTGCGAGGAGAAGGGAAAGAAGGAAAGAGGCACGCAACAACGCCGTGATTGTCGAATGAGTATACCAAGGTGGTGTAGGCGAGAATGAGCAAAACAACAGAGGCTGAGAGACGGGGAGGGTGGCCTATAATAAACTATGCACTTCACATGGTACGGTACCTGAGCAGGACGGGGCCGGCGACGGGGGGCCAGCGACCGGGGTCACGACTGGGACTGTGCCTCATCGACGTCCGGGCAGGGGTGTGTGGGCCAGACGGGTGACCGGGATGGGCCAGAGGGTCGGCCAGCATCCTCGTCGAGAAGAGGGAGGCCTGGGGGGGGGGACCGACTTGTGGGCACTCGTAACACACCGCAACACGAGGCCCTGTTCCAAGCCCTACAGGCGACCCTGGCATGCACCGAGACCGAGCCAAACGCAGCACGCCGGCCTCTGCCTGCGCCAGTACCGACGAGGGACGGCGGCCTTGTCGACGTCGTCGACGAGCGCCGTGGCTGTCATCGCCGTTGTTATCGTCGTTATCGTCGTTATCGTCGTCGCTTTCTTCGTGGGGGGCGATCCCAGAAACCGCCGCCGCCGTCGGGTTTCACTTCGGCGTCATCAGTCAGTTGTGTCCGGCCAGAACCAGCCAGCCAGCGCTGCCGTGCCGGTATTGGGTCACGCGGGGCCAACGGTTCTCGCCGGCGCTGACACGCGCGACCACTGCCGGCCAGCAGGCAGGGCCAGAGGGTACCTAAAGTTGAAAACAACAGGCACCCGACCTAGGTACGGAATAACAGTCAGGACACGACGCGTCGCGGTCGGGATGGAAACGATGGGCCTCTCGGCGACTGGCCGGCGGGCTTGCGGTTTCAACGGGCGGGCGGGCGTCTAGACAGACGGCCCTCCTTCTGACATGGCGACTGGAGACGCTCCTGTGTGTTTCCAGAACGGGCAGATCAAACCTGGCCCAGCCATCGCCGCGCGCAGACATGCGACGGCGTGGAAGAGGGGAGGGGGAGGGGGGGGGAGGAAAACACAGGTAGCTAAGGTACGGGCGAGGAAACGGCGGGCGCCCGTGTCATGTGCACTTGCACACCTCGCGAAGGCGTGTCAATCCCGGAAGGTCCCTAGTTAAGCAACCACTAACCGACCCAGGGAATGCGTGCGGCTGGGTTGAGAGGATCCATCCAGCTTTCTCTCTCTCCCCCTCCGTCTCTGTCTCTCTCTATCTCCCGCTAGCGTAGAAACATCGTAAGGTTCCTGGAAGGGCATATCGTGGCATGCGCGTGTGGAACCAGGCACGATGGACATCTGGCACATGGTGTCACAACGGCAATGGGTCGGCCACCCGCGACGACGGCGCTCTGCTCTGTCTGGCATGGCGGCCATCCATCCATCCATCCATCCATCCACGGCCCCTTCGTCGCGCTGCGAGGTGGGCGCTACCCCCGATCGCCAAGACGAGGTTCCAAGTGTCCCTTTTTCGTTGCGCCGTCGTGCCGACATGGACGTGCCAGGCGGAGAAAGCCTTGGGGGGTGCCTCCAGCTGCATGGACCGAGACAGCCCGACAGACAGAAGTGCCCGCACAAGTCGTGTACAATGGGAGGTGGCTCGGGCGGATGCCGGGGTTCGCAAGTGGGACTCGGGTAGGTCGGCGGTATCGAGGCTCCAGGCATGGATGGTTATACTGTACCTAAGGTACATCATGTGGGTGGTGCGAGGGCAGATCTGCTCGGGAGACCTCCAGAGAGCAGGAGATGGATGCCTCGAGATGGGAGTCGGGTCTCAAGTTGGACAACGGAGAAGCGTCCAGTTGGTGCTTCAACGTGTTACAGAGGGCCAGGCCTGGGTGGCCCCTCCGCCCCCCCTAACGCCGTCGACCCGGGGCATTCATTGGCGCGCTCCCCACCATCGTCAGCGGCTCTGCAGCGGAGCCGCCCCCCCGTGCCCAGCCGTTGCCCGTCCGTCTAAGCCCTAAACGGCCGCCTGCAGGTCCAGCGCTGCAACGCTGTCGGCACGTTACGATACGCTACCACGCTGCTCCTACTCAGACGCCTGCCCCTCGCCGGGCCCCTGGAACCGCTCGCAACATCCCGATCCAGCAGGGACTTGGAACCCCTCGCTGGCAATCCCAAGGGATCCCATGGGGTGGGATCCCTTCAGGCTCCAATTCCACTCCTCAGAAGATACCTACTTACCCCGTTTCCGTCCTCGTTTACTGTTGATGGGCCTAGCCACTGGAGCATTCACACCTGGTTTTTTTTTTCTTCCCGTCTCCCGTTTTGCCTCGGTCGCCCCTCTGGCGCTCCACGACAGGAAACAACTGGAGCCCCTCCCGATCCCACCCTCAACCGCTGCCAGTGCCGGCGCTGTGGGATTGGACCCATTCCCATCCATGCGATGATGCTGGGCAGGCAGGCAGGCAAAGTACCTCTCTGTCCGTCTAGGTATGGGAGTAGGCACGGGACCGGATTGCGTGCCCTCATGCATCTCGTCAGCCTGGCGTCTCGTCTCTCCCCCCCTTCGCCCTCTTCGCGTCATCCTGCCTCCCTGTTTGGTTTCCCGCCTGGGCCTGTTCCCACCTCCCGCCGGCCTGGCTGGACCGTGTCGAAACAAGCTCTCGGCCACGATGTTTCTTGTTCTCCCATTTTTCTTGAGACCAAACAATAACGGCGCCCGGTATTGCTTCTAGGCGTTCGTCCGGGCTTCTGGCGCCCCTCGGAGCCTCATCTACTGCCCGCCGCGGCGGCCGCGCGCTTGTCCATGGCACGGTCGAGTCATACATACTTCACCACCGCCGCCGCCGCCACGGCAGTTGCCCGCCTTGCCTTTCATCAACCGTCGCCAGAGGGTCCTTCATCTCGTTCCTGTGCTCGCTGGGACTGCCCGCAACGCGCAACCCCTCCTGCCCTCCATCCTCGCCTACCGCGCCCAGAAGGCCGCAACGGCCGTGACAGCTGACCGAGGCTCACTCGCTAGGGGCGGGCCTATAGCACAGCCTGTTATTACCCGCCCCCTGCTGACTGGAGGTCCAGCACTGACTGGCGCGCCCGCTGGAGTTCGCAGCAGAGCCGCATCTAAACCCCTGCGCCGCAATCCCAAGGTACCCCCGTACCTGGGCGCCCTGAAACGCGCCAGAGACAAGGGTCGATTTCGCATTGGTATCAGTCCTTTCCCAGTCCAGCGGTGCCGACCAGGAAAGGCACCCGGCATCTTGGCTCTCTGGCTGGGATAAACCACGGTGCCGGGACGAGCTTGGGTGACTAGAGCCGAGATGAGGGCTAAGATAGACGATGACGCTGATGGGAAGACCACACGCCCGCTCCCGGCGATGCTTCGCTGCCTAGCGCCCGTCTTTCTTTTTTTTAGCCTGTCCCGATGCCAACGGTCCCCTAGCCTTTCGATCTCGTCTCTATCTGCACCACGTCACAGCAAGCCTCGGCTCTTTCCACCGGGCTGGGTGGGCACAGCCCAATAAACACCATGGACATCATCAGACAGCAGCCGTGCGTCGTCGAATTCGCGGGTTTGGGTATAATGCCGAACCAGCCGCATTGTACGTCCGAGCCTGCATACCTGATGGAGCACCGCCCGTAGCACCGCAGAACAACCCCTTGAATCCTGTCTCGTTTTTTTTCCCCTTCTCCGTCTCTCTGCTCCCGTTCCTGCTCTTCGTCCTGTTTCTTGTTTCCCGCGCCAGATCTCCTTTGAGCCCTGCTTCGTGAGCCTGTGGGTACAATGTCGGTGCACCATGTACTCCGTACAAGCCGTACATCCACGGCCTTTGAGACGACTGCCCTGTGACTGGGTAGCCGACACTGGCCGCAATGGCTCTGCCGGGAGATTGCCACCCATAGCCTCGATTGCGGAGAAGCAGCAATCAGTATTGATAAGCTTCGCATTGATGGTTTCATCGAAATGGCTTTGGCTCTGGATGATCTCTGGAACCTCGAAAACGAAACGAGTGAGCACAGCAAACTATGGCTGGCCTTGCCCGCGTGATGCTCCTTTCGTCAACGCCCTGGATGCTTGGCTTCTGGGATAGGCCTGAGATCGGGTTTCCGTGACGTACCATCTCAAAGAGGGGTCGTCAGCAATGTTCGGCCATCTCATGCCATCGGGTGGCCTCCTATCTCTGGTGCCCGGCACTTCTTGTTGTCGTCTCATACATGCTGGCTGCTACAGAGAACAGGCTCGTCGCGTCGGGTTAATGGCGCCTGATTTGGCCACCCGCGTATCAGCAACCTCAATCCGTAGGCCACGACAGTTGATCGCCCCTCACGGGTGCGTCATGCTTCTCATCTCTTGTGAAGTCCGTGGCAGGGCGACAAAGCCCGCCCAGCCCACCGCCGTCCAGGTCGGATGACCTGTGTTCACCACTTGGTGTAAACGGCTGCGGTTTCGGCGGGGGATCGGCCGCTGGTGGCCAAGCCAGTCGCCAGGCTGCCAGGGTTCTCCAGAACTGGAGCGCCGTCCATTCTTTCTGTCGAACGCATGAACGCTCTGTGTCAATCCTGCGGCGATCGCTCCGCTGTCAGCCAGGGATGATGGATGTTCGTAGTTTCATTATGTGTCGCCTCTCCGGCAGGCCGTTCTTTTTCCTTGGCCCGGCAGGTCACGCGAGATTCTTTGCTATCTTGGCCCCCGCGGCTCGTAGTCGCCCAGCTTACCTGGACGGGAACCCCGGGCTTAAGTCCGGCGCTCTGGATGTTGCCGTTCTTTCCTATATTTCGAGCGGCTACGAAAGGATCTCGGGAGGAACCGTCGGGTTCTACTCTACATGAACCTATATCCTCGCCCCAATCCCATCCCAGCATGCCCACACACTCTATCGCGGCCGAGGCCGGCCTAGATTCCCCCATGGGTCGGTGGCCGGCAAGAACCGAGAGCCTAACCGTGAGAAGCAGATGGTTCTGTGAACTGGATAAACAGCCGTAATATAATGTGTTGCTCTCTCGCTAGGCAACCCCTGTGCGCTGACACGGCCGTCGCGGGCGGTGCCAGCTGGTCGTTTTGTCGACTGCGGCAGTGCTGGCGTACTGGCACACCATGGCAATATCAAGGGGCCGTAGCAGTGGCGCAGGTCGCAGGATGATAGTCACAGCATCGGACGATAAATAAGATACCGACTATACTGACTCGACACACACTAGCCAACAGAACGGAAACAAGAGGGCTCAGCCGGCCACCCCATCAAGCGAATGGGCGAAGGCAGGCGGTCGGGTCGATCATCGTGGAGAGCGTATCGATGAGATGGCACCATCGATAAGCCACTCGTCTCCGCGGCGGACGAATCAGATGCACAGGGAAACGGTCGTCAGCATCGGACCCGAGGGCTGAGGTTTCTGGTTCATGGGGGTCGAGACAGGACCCAGCCCTGGAGCCCAGCAGGTTTGGTATACGCCCAGTATCAGCCCTTTCCTCTTTAGACCATGGTTCAACTACTGGAGCCAAGCCGGCACTGCGGAAGAAAGGTGAGCTTCGGGTCTGAAGAAACGGTCGCCATAGCGGTTTCGCTGTGGGGAGGGGCAGTTTGGGTGGGAAGCGCGTCATGGAAGCCTCGGCAATGCCTCACCAGGCGGTAGAAACAGGAGCATCCTCACCAAACGTCGAGCTTGGGACGATCGTAAGTCACGGCACAGGACGACGATGGCCATGGCGCGGTTCTCCGTCCCCCCCTCGTCCCGTACGGATCAAGAGGTTGGGCGAGGCAACGCATGGCACTCTGATCTGACGTTTCCCGAGAGGCTTGGGTGAAGGGGCCAAGCGAGCTTGTGTTGCGAAAGTCGGCCCCAAGGCCCAGAAAAAAAAAAAACAGCGACCGCATGCTGGGGACCAGAAAGAGAGCCAGCCGCAGACCAGGAAGGAAAACGATGTTTGATGTCGTGCCGTCTATTCCGTCATTGCAACCCTGGAGGGGTCAGCCAGCATTGGCAGCCGGGACCCTGGACGAATGCACGATGCTCTGTGCGCACTGTTGCCCTGTCATCTTACCCTGCCGTTGTCACCCAAGGTTCTCCAGGGCGCCGTTTGGTGGCTGGTGGAATTGGATGCTTGTCAGCCTGTCCATGCCAAGATGCGCGTACCTGAAAAAGTACGAACCACCCCAAGAGCGAGAGCGAGAGACAGAGACAGAGAGAGCCGGGGCAGCTTTTGTCTCCATCTAATCCAGCAGAGCCTCCTCGGTGGCGCTGCGGGGGAGGTTTTGGAGCTGGAGGGGATGCGCCCAGGCCCCCATCCGGCCCATTGTCAGCGCCGGCTCTCAAACCTCCCTGGTTCCAGCGACAGTCTCAGACCTGCACAGTTTCATGCTTCCGATCAGGGACAAAACAAGCAGCATAAACACCTCAATCCGATTTTCCTTGCCCTTCTTCCCTTGGGGGAGGGGTTGGGACACGTCGTCGGTCGGCTCCCCTCCATTGCCGCCTTGGTCGTCCTGCCCCGTCGCACACATGTCGCCGGTTGCGACGGGGACAAAAGGCCAATCTTGATCCTGGAGGGGGAGGGGGGCGCCACGGAGGGAATTTTTCCATCCATTGCCCCCCATCGTCCCAAGTTTGGTTCGTGATGGGGTCTTCCATTTCTTGCCGATTGAAACATTAGACGGACACTCCACTCTCCGTGAGCAGAAGGGACCCTCTCCCCCAAAAAGGACCAAGCCGATGGGAGAGTAAAAAAAAAAAAATAGGTGTCGTCCCACAAAGCCCGTGGGTGCGCGCGGAACTAGAGCGGGCCGTCCCCCCTCCCCCAAACCACTAGTAAACTCCAGCTGTTAACAGCTCGTCAAGCAGACATCCAACAAGAAGGATCGAAGGAGGCTAATACGGACAAGACAGATGAGTACGACAACTGGACAATAGCGGAAAATGAAAAACAAAAAAAGGAAACAACACAAGACTTGGAACCATGTGATTCCTAGCACGCCCGTCTGATTCAAAACCAACATCAGCCGAAAAACTTCCTGCCGATCCGTAACCCGCGCCCCCCCCCCCCCCCCCCCCCCAATCTTGCCTGGTAACCCGGACACACTCATTTTGGGTCGCTCGTTTCCTTTCTGCCTCCATCCCATCTCCTGTTACCGACCAACCAGCCGGTCGGTCTGGTTCGAAGATTGCGACACCCCCCTCTCCTTCTTCGAAAAGGCTCTTCTGGCTACCCCTACCACGACTTGGCAGTCGCTTTCCTTTAGTGCGGCGATGCCAGGAACGTCTACCAGAACGGGATTGGCCTGCGAGGGGATGGCCCAAAAACACTGCCCACAGCCTTCCATGCCTCGGCACACCGGCCAGGCTTGCTGCCCCCTTCTCAGGTAGGGGGGGGTGCGGTCTGATACCGGCCGGCGTTTGTCGGCGGGCGGCGCTGCCACGGAGCCTCAGCCCCCCTTCCTCGCCATGGCGGATGATACTGGCTCAACCCTCCGTATATGTGTGCGTAGTATGGGCAGCTACGTAACGTACTAAGGCAGACAAGTGGCCGGTAGACGGTTTGCCGTTCCGTGGTTCCGTCGTGCGTGTCGGGAAGACGTGGCAGGAGCGTTTTGAGGGGGGCCAAGGCGAAGCCGGAGTCGGTCCATCTCCGTAGCACAGTTATAAGGGAGGCCGGGTGGCAAAATGATAGCGAAAGCTTGCCCACGCGTGAGGCATCCGTCTCTCGGACAACACGCGCCGGAGGTGTGACGGGCTGCCTGACGGGCAGTCGTCCATTCGCTAGGGGGGGGGGGGGGCCGGAATAGGGGGGTTGGAGGAGATATGCCCCGGGCCCCAGGCTGGGTTGCCGACGGCGGGTGCTGACTTCCAGGACAAACTTACCGATTGAGCTTCAGCCGGCGTCGATGAAGGCGTGGGTGCCCCGTGTCGGGCGTGGGTGCGTGGGAATATGGGGTTCATATTCTCGCCATCCACCACGGAGGGTGCAGACGCCGTCGCTGCCATGGGACCATCGGCACCTGGCTTGTACCTGGCCTTCCCTTCTCCCCATTTTCGCCTGTATGATTGACCTGTCCCGAGTGGCCAACGTTTGTCTGTTGCGTAGGGCGACTTTGTGTCGGGCGATTACCACCGAAGGAGATCCTCGACGAGATCTCGGGTAGCGCGAGGCCATCACGATACCGGCAGGACAACCCGGTCACCGGAGTTCGGCCGTCAGACCGGCCTCACTCTTCGCGGCTATTGTGAGAAGGAACGTGAAGTTGCTGAAGGAACAACAAGAGGCAATAGGCCGCGACTGGTGATAGACGAGAGACGATTCTGGCAGACGGATACCACGGATAATTCTGCTCACCTTCTTCTACCTTCTTCCGAACAACCCTGGAAAGGAAACTTTCTGGGATCAGGACAGCGCTTAGATCAGTGATTGTAAGTGTAGCTGCCTAGTCTCGCGGCGGCGGTCGCGGCAACTCCCTTTACGAGTCTGCCCGGTATTCAGTAAACACCAAGCGCTCACTACACACTCTCTTTTATTTCCTCCTCCCTACCTGATGGATATGTTTCACTAGGTGCCGGAAACAGACACGGGAGAGTACCAGGACTCCGGTAGTCGAGAGGCGGCTGGTAATTACCATGTCTAGTCCCTAGAGGCGTGAGATGACCTCTGTACACTCACAGCTGCACCGCATCTCCCGTACGCCGACGGAGGCCAGATAGCTCGACAGTTACTTACGGACGTAATGTGAATACAAACAGCATGATCATCGTCACCACCTTATACCAACACGGTACCTTTCAATGACTGACTCTACGGTCGAGGGTCGCCGGGTGGCTTCTCATTTGCAACCACCCCTCCGCGTGCGAGAGGATGTTGACGAGGATTCCCCGTCTTCTTCGGGCAGCACCTAAGACGCTACATTAGCAGATGACCCAGGGGGGGCATTGAATACGCGGTTCCGGTACGGGCCGCCACTCGACCGGAAGTTTACACGCCTCTGGTCTCCTGGCCCAGCCCCTTTCAACAGTAGCAGAGTGCCTCCCTCACTGGTATGAGCTCTCTCCCAGCCCGACGGTGTCGAAGCGGCCGGACGGGCGTGCTTCGGCTCTCCGCCGTCGACAAGCAAGACCACCCGGCTGCCCCGGTGGGCTTCAGCCCGTCCGCCTCCGGTCTCACCAGACTATACTCCAGTGGCGTCCGACTATCCCCCGTAGATGGGGATGACGGGGTTTGAGTGGGTGCCCGGCATGGCTAGAGCTGTCCTTTCACTGGCCGACGGGGCGGTGGCTCTGTGGTTCCGGGCCTGGCAACTCGACCCGGAGTTCTGTTTGGGCAACGGCCATCGAGGGGCTATGGATGCCTAAGTTTTGTGCGAGGCGCTTGAAGGCTGGGAGGAAGCATCTGGCTTTTGTATGGCTCTCAGTTCGCCCTCAGTATCGCCAATAGTGCCGAACTCCCAGCAGCACTTCAGCCGCCATCCGCGCCCTCGTCAGCTTGTTTGGCAATACCTGTTCCCCGCTCATGGGACCAAATGCCCATATTGGATCAAGCAGCGGCCTCTCCGAGTCAAAAACAGGAGATGCTGCTACTAGGGCCCCGATAGCTGAAGCCTTTGTCCCGTTCGCGATCGCTGACCCGGGTTTCATGCTGGACGCCCGCCGAGCAAGTGACGAGCCGATCGAAGTCTTTCTCCCCTCGTGCGTTTGTCCGCAGCGCCAGCTCTGGGTCCTCAACAAACACGGGTCAAGAGGGGAGTCGCTGCGGCGTGGTGCAGCCAAGCGGCCAACCCTCCGAAGAGTCACCTGAGCGAGGAGAAGTCAGCGATATTCGGCCCTTTCAGGTAGGAAGGGGATAGGAACGGTAAGTGGCTGGAAACAGGTGGCGAAGGGTGAGCTGCCTGTGTCAAGCAAACAAGGCATAATCCTCTCCCTTCTGTTTTTGATAGAAACTGGTCGTCAATCTCTTATTGAATGCTAAGGGCTGGCGTCGAGGGGGGCAGCAAAGGCGGGAAAAGGGGGGCGTCTGCGATGCCACCGCAAAAGTTTGCAGATATCTTGTTGATGACTACGTGTTTCCAACTGCAGGAATTGCCCTTCCCCGGCCTCATTTGCTGAGGACGAAGCCATCAATGAATTGCTCGAATCTTCGAAAGGTTTCTTTTCTCTTCTGGGAGATGAAGTTGAGCTCCGCATCGTTCATTTAGTTATCCCTAGGCAGACGGAAGCGCGAGCGTCAACACTATATTTCTTGCGAGAGGACGTTGGCATTATCGCGACCGACGCAAACCATTCATCAAGCCACTTACATTAGTTCCCATTTCACGCCGTCTTTTACGTACTCATAAAATCCGTCCCCTACGTACGGCATGAGACGGGAAGGACGGCTGGACGGTTATTGGAACGACGGCTTATGATGAGCATATCGCCTGTGCTCATGACTGTGTTTCTTTCATGTGCTTAGATGCGCTTATTCTTTGGTGCCACGTCGAGTGCCACGGTCCGAAACGCTTCGAGCTTCTGTTGATCGCAGGCAATGCTTCCCTATCTGCAAGTGGCATCTTTGAACGAGCTTGCATTATCGCATATTCCTCCTTTGCACATTGGCAACCAAAGGCTCGGCAGGACCACGAGGGCCATCACGGCCTGGCCATGGCCTCTCATCTCACCCCTCAACTTGTTCGGCCAGGAGCCGCCCTCCTTATCGGCGACGAAGCAAACGGAAGAAGCAAAGAAGAGCGGCATTGCGTCGGCTGTGTGCGTGCCCGCTACCCCTGATAAGCATTTGCAACAATGTCCACAGAGAAGCACAAACACTGAGGCAGTCGACATTGTCACCAGGGCTTGCGCAGTCGAATGATCGGCTTTCCGCCTGCGTTTTTCCCTCTCGGTGGTCTCGCCGCCTCCAGCGGGCCACGCGGCCGACGGCCACTCCGCTGGCCCCAGCAGGAGGAGTACGCACCGGCTGGACGGCCAGAGGCCATAGGCGGTCTCCCCCTGACCCAAGAGCCACCGTCACTCAAACGCCCGAGACAATCCATGCGGCAAAGCAAACACGTCGCCCGGCCAGTTATGACATATCATCCGTGCGCTTTTGTCACGTCGTGCCGGCGTGTAGGACGGGCCATGCACGGGGCCGTCGTGGCACCTCTGAGACCGACCGACTCGGATATCACGAAGGAAAACCAGGGCGTTTGCGAGCCCCCCCTTCCAACCTTCCAATAAACCGGCGACGTGGAGCCGGGTCGAGCGAGGCAGGCGGGCGGGAGGGCCAGGGGAGTCGAACGGTCTGGCGGCATTGTAAGGCCAGGGGCAAGGGACCCGGGAGAGAAGGGCAGGTAACTCGCAGAGGAGGTTCTTTTCTTGTTCCTTTCCCTTTTGGCTTGCTCACACGGGCACACAACAGCTGACGCAGCCGCAGGATACCGGACGTTAGGCACATACGGGCTGCAAACGACCTGCCGCGCAGGACAGGGGTCGCCCACAAAAGTGCTGACCCGGCGCTCCTAGGGTGCGCGCTGTCAAGCTTCGGCCAGGAACGAGGCTGTATCGGCCCCTCCTCGAGCAGTCTGCGCATACGGACACGGCGGTACCGGGCCTCGCTACAGGTAAGTACATGGCAAGAGGCTGGCGAGCCAAAGTACTGCCCCCGTTGTCGCGGAACCGGAGTACTGCGGGGAAAAGTAACGGTACTTGACGCTCGGAAGCGCACCGTGATCCTTGGCGGCTCGTTTTAGCCTCATCTGCCAAGTCGCGCTGCGCGTGGTTCCATGCCATGCCCGCTCGACTTTCTCCCTCTCCTGCGCCAGAAACGGGAAACGTCGCGATGTACCAAATCGGCCAAACATTCGAACCAAGCCGCGAGGCCTGTCTCTATTTCGAGGGCCTCCCAGAAGGATCGGCTCATTGCTTAGTCCGGCTGGGTGGGAGAGGGCACGCGAACCCAAGCCGCGCGCCACGGCTCCGACGGGGGATTCTGGCACTTCGGACGAGTGAACGACCTCTATCTTGGAACCAGCCCGGGGATTCTGGCATCTCGAATGGGTTTTGGGAGCCAGGCCCCCCATGCCCGCCATCAACTCCGGGGATTCATGCATCGGCTAATGTACTCTGAACTCAAAAGTACGAAAGCTTTGCACTTTATCGCGCGGCCTGATACACCGGGACTTCGCGCCCCTCGAGGTAGAGAAGTACACAGGTGTACAGACTCCGTACATACTTAAGTAAGTAATCCCATCTGCCGAATCTCGCGCCTGATGCCTCACGAGAAGGGCGCGCTCCGTGACCGGCGGAAACCGCGCGCTTCCAAGGCCTGCCATTGGCGCCGGCGGTCCAGACCAGAAGGGACTCGGGCCCCCCCCCCCCCCCCCCCCCAGCTCTACTGCAACGGGGAGCTGTGATGTGACGGCTCACAGGGTTTTCTCTGGCCGTGAAAAAGAGCTGCAGGACGCGGCCGCAAGATGCTGCAGAAATCCAGCCCAGGTCTCCCAAACCTTTCGCGACGAGGCCAGGGAACTTAGGCCGAGGTAGCTACAGACGCCGATAGTACACGCCCGTAACCATGAAGTCTTGAACCAAGGCCCCCTGGGTACTGCGCTATCCCATGTGCGGCCGTTACCAGGAAGTGACATGAATGTGTACACGAGATGCAGAAAAGACGCAGTCCGAGCCGCTCTGCCAGAGAGGCGACGGCCGATGTCCACCAGTACTTCTGGGCTTGCTACACAACCGCCATTCGATCCGTAGTGGTGGTATTGCTGGCAGGGCTCGTCGCCGCCATCAGCAGCGCCGTTGGCAGCCGAGATCTCCCAAGCCGGCGCCCGCGCATACGTACCTGAAGTACATGGCATCAATTCTACCCCTACCCGCCATCTCGGCCGAGATCCACAGGACCTGCCTCCTCCATCATGTACTATGGATTACTGGGTGCTCCCGTCTCTATCTGAGGTCGAGTACGGGCGAGGGTACAGACCTCACGTCATACATACTACGTACATCGGACCAGCACTCCTCGGAAGCTCGGACCAAGTGAAGTCGGCTCGTACTGCTACAGCGACTCGCGAGTTCTTTTAGTGCGCATCTTATCGCCACGGCCCGTCAGGGGCAGACGTCGACAGCTGGCAGGATCTGGAGTACTCGGTTACGAGCCCACGCTCCCCGGGCAACCTTAGTACGTACTCCGTACTGGGGTGGCTTTGCCTCTTCCCACCTTTTTCCTTGCGCGCGTCCAATCTTGTTGCCTCCAACTCATCCTTCCCCGCCCCAGCCCGCCAGGCCATCCATTCATTCATCCATCCATCCATCCATCCATCCTTCTATCCATCCATCCATCCAGCAATTCAAGCCAGCCGTGTACCTACAACATCTCTCTACGTACAACTTCAAGTGAGGGTCCCCGTCCTCCGAAGTTCCAATGTCAGACCATGTTGGAAATGTAGAACCAGGCTACGCAGCATCTGGGTACCGAGTACTGCGTTACCATCCATCCCAGAGCCCACGCACGCTACTCTAGTCCCGAAATTGGCAGCGTACCTGGGGCGAATGCAATACTTTGCCCTTGCCCCCGTAGCGAGTACCGTACCCTGCGTACCGTACACCATAGTCCCCAGCACACACACACACAGCACTTTTCTCACCCCGTTTCCTACCTACGCTACCTCTTCCCGCTCGAAACATTCGCACGTCGCTCGCTCTGGGGGGCCCCGACTTCCAATTGTTCGGGGTCGGCACCAACTCGTGCGCGGTACGTGCTCCACAGTGGCTTTAGTGGCTGTCGTTGGCTGCTGTTGGCTGGCTGATCTTCCCAGGCTCGCCAGCCAGCCCTTTGTCGCAATCGACCTCCCGAGGGCCGCGTCGCCAAAAGACGGGCAGCTGATCAATTGATTGTGGGAAGGCCATGGAAAGCAGGAGGTGAAAACGGCCATAGCTGGCTGGCGCAATACCCCGTTTTCTTGACCTCCACTGGCCAAACGTGCAGGCAGGGTGATTGATGCAGCTGCTTTTCCCAGCCTCTCTAGATGAGGCAATCAAACAAGCAGCCGTAACCGCCCGCTCGGGTACGGTACGTGAGGGTACGCCCGCCTCTCCATACTCCCCGACAGACTTCCGTACATCCATACATCGATACCTCAGGTTGTTGTCGCCCCTGGTTTGGTTCCGTGGCGCGTGGTGGTGGCCCGTACTAGGTATCTATGATGGGTGGTCCCCGTCTCCCCCAGTTTGTTCTATTCCGGTACGAGCGCGCCAGCCCCAGTGGCAGCAACCCAAATGCGCACTGGCCTCTGTCTCCCCCAGGGCTCGCCTGTCACCTGCAGGAAGAGCTGCCGGCCAATCAGCCGTCTTCCTGTCAGTCCTGTCTCGCAAGTGGCAGGCAACCTGGAGGATAGGATCCCATGGGATCCCAATGGAAAGGCGCGGCTGCAGCTGCAGCACCAGCACACCGACCAACACACATGCGTAGTAGGTGATAGATGTGAAATGGATGATATGTAAGGTAGGTAGTTGGAGAGACAGTTCGAGGCAACTAGGGATCGGCCCCCCGTCTTGACCGACTGCGGAATTGGCAATCCATTGGCATGCGGGCATCGATGTTGGCCTGTTGGATAACCAATTGTCCCGCTCCTTATCGGCATCGTCGGGGCTCGTGATTCGGCTCCATACGACTATGCTTCTATTTTCCCGCTACCGGCCAGCTACCTAAATCATGAATGGCCGACAGCCGAGGCAGCCCGGGCGACTTGGGGCCAACAGGGCCGAGTAGCCACAAGCAAGCAACATAGCTGCCGCATGGTGTGCCGACGTTTGCAATTGTGCCGTCCCATCTACTCTAGCATCGGGTGGTGCATTGGTAATCTCGACGGGACGTGCGAGAGAGAGAGAGAGAGAGAGAGAGACAGAGAGACAGAGAGAGACATACATATTACACCGTCATCCCTGGTCAGAAAGGAAAAAAAAAAAAAGGGCCAGGATCCTGATTTCCCTTCCCCACTTAGCCACGACCGCCCACCAACCACGGCACGTTTGCGTACATCATCACATCAGCCAGACGACACGGTACCGCTCGGGCCGGCGTGTTTTTTTTTTCCCTCCTGTCGTCGTAGCGAGGTATGTCATTGCCCAGGCCAGCCCACACAGGCGCTGAGGGGCAGAGAAAGCGACGCGGAGCGACGGGCCTGGCCTGGCCTCCAGTCAGGGACGCGAGGGACGCGAGGGACTTGGCATCCATAGATATCGAGCGGGAAAAAGAAGCTGGGAGCCCTACTTACTACATCCACATGAGGGAGCGCAGGCGAAAAAAAGAGTGGGGAGGGGCGAAGTGAATACACCTAGAGTGCCGCCGCCTGCCTTTTCAACACACCTTTCCCATCCATCCTCTTCCCCACCCCGTCGACCCGACCGACGACTCTGGGCTACCTGCCAGGTTCCACGCCTCTACTTCCCTCAATACATCATCTGCATAATCCTTTCCTCCACGGTTACCTTGTCGCTCGCACCTGGTCGGCCGCCTCGGTAGTGCCTTTTTCGCTCGCACACGCGAAGATACTTCATCCCTCAGTCCTCCACCCGACCGACGCCTCGTACCTGCCCGTCGGCCCCAGCCAGTCAGTACGTACTCCGTTTTCCTCGCTGGCACGGCCGCTGCCTACAGACCCTGCCCGACCGAGTACTGGCCCAGTACAGACAGTACCTCCGGCTTCTTTTTTCCTCGCCCGGCTCCCGCTGGCCTGACTCTGCCCATCCCCACCCGCTACTGTCACCTTTCCCGTCGTGGGGTTGCGCACAATATCTGCTTCTCCCTCCAGCACTGCCCGCCTCCGGTCGCCAGCCTCTCCAGCCTCTCCAGCCTCTCCAGCCTGTCCAGCCTCTCTGGCCCGCCCGTCCCATCATTGTTGTTCTAACCGCTTGCTTTCCCGCCAGCCTCCCGGCACGCAGATTCTGCCCGCTCCTCGTTCGATAGCCGAACAGAAAGAAGCAAGGTATCAAGCAACCAAGACGCGATTGCTTCGCCCGGCACCCGCTTTCCCTCCTCTGTCCTTCCGTGCGAGAGCAAGCAAGCTGGAAGCCAGTGTGTACAACGTGACGACACACTCGCACCACCCATCCCATCCATCCATACATCCATCGTCCATCCCCAGCCAGCAGCTGCGGCGGACCCCCCCAGCAAGCAGCACCTTGAGGACCCGAAACCTCAATCTCGCCCACCCCCCCGGTCGCGTCGGCCGGTTCATGCACTGTGGTGGTCAGGTCACCAGAACAAGTTCAAGCTACTTCGCCCGTAAGTCACTACCTACTTTCCCAGCTCCATCCATCCATTCCTTCGCCCGTCTCTGTCCGTTTCTTGCCCCCTCCCTCCACTTCGCGCACACGCGTGTACCCTACTCGATTGCAATACATGCCTCTCCCCCTCCATCCATTCAATTGAGCACGCACGCACGCACCGCCGCACGCGCGCCGCTTCGCCCTTACACACCACCACGCGCAACCTGGCAAAACGAAGAGGCACGTCGACGCGTATCTGCCGCCTGGTGTCGCGCACCCCCGGATTCCTTTACATGTGTGGCCGCTGCTGTCGGCCGCCCATCACCCAACAGCACCTACACCACCAGCAGCAGTAGCAGCAGCATAACCGCCGCCGCCGCCGCCCTCACCATCACCTCCAGTAGCCAGCCAACACCCGCCATCACCGCCGGGGCCCCCAAATCCCGCCTCGCCTGTGTTGCCTGCTCGTCACCACCGCGTCTGCTCAAGTGTGTGTGCACCATTCATTCCCCTGCCGGCCTCTTCGCACTGCTCGAGAAGCACATCCCATCCCCATAGCCCGTCCCTTCCCTTCTTCGCTGCCTCGCGCGCGTCCGCCCTCCCGCCCTCATTTCCTTGTTGCCACCGACGCGGCACCAAGTTGGTTGCCAGCCAACCCAGCTCGGAAAGCCGAGCCCAAGCCCAGTCTGGCCAGCCCGCCCTCGCCTGTCGGCCCTAGCAGCAGCAGAGAAATCTCGTTTCCCTTCGTCCAATCCATCCTTCTTCTCTCCCTCTCTACACCCAGACCGGCCGGCGTGCATTTCTCGCCGTCGACACGAGAACTCTGTTTCATCTCTGCATATACTTGGCCGTGCCTCGAAAAGTCAATTCCCTCGCGCGTACCCAGTCTACATAACTACATCTGTCTACCAGACCAGACCCTCAACCCACGCGCTGACGCTAGTCTCGATTCCAGATCATGCAGCAGTGGCAGGTTGGCCCTGTGCCCGAGTACATCCAGTACGCGGGCTCCGCCGCTGCCCAACATGCGAACGACATGCAGTAAGTACCCAGTTCCCTGCGACCAAGTCACTTTTCCTCTTCGTCCTGCCCTTCACTATGCCTCCCCACTTTCCATATCGCCATGGTGGTTGCCTTCCCCCCTCCCTCCCGGCCTGCCAGCCTACCAGCGTACCCCCCGTCGTCTGTTACAAGACTATATACCACCATCATGCCGTCGCCTTTGTATACCCTCCGTACCGGGGCCACTGCACCACCATGAGTACCTCGTGTATACCTCTGCCTTCTCGACCCGATCATTTCCACCGGGGGCCCAGGTATACTAGGTAGCCCGCGCACAATGGGAACTGGCTAGTGCCGTCGCCCTTTCCACTCCGATTGATCGGGTCTTGGCGACATCGCATATAGGCGCTACAAGGTAGCAGCTCGTAGACCTCGTTGCCGCCACTTTGTCGCTGTGTCGCGCGGTCGCTTCTGCGCAGCCAACGTCTTCGCTTCGTGCTCCGACCTGGCTCCTTTGCCTGGGGGGGAAACGAGCAGACGGCCAGGAGTCGAGAGGCAGACCTTGGCGGGCCTGCTGGCGGCTTCACCTTGTTGTCCCCGGATCACGCCGTTTCACGCAGCACCGAGCACCGAGACCGAGTCGGGTTGTCGGATTGGACTAAGCTAACCATGTCGTCTCGCTATAGTCCTGGACAGCACCAGTACCCGCAGCAGGCTGACATGGCCCGCCGCCCCGACTTTACTGGCTATGCCCAGCAGACCAACCCAGCTGCTCAGCAGCAACAGCAGCAGCAGCAGCAACAGCAGCAGCACCATGCTCAGCACCAACAACCCCATCACCACCCTTCGCACCCCCAACATGCCCAGCACCCTGGTCACGTCCAGCACGGTCAGCATGGCCAACACCCGCAGCACGCGGCTGCCGTGGCCGCCGCTGCGCACCAGCAGCAGCAGCAGCCGCATGCCCAACACCACCCCCAGCAGCACACGCCGGTGCAGACACCTATGACGATCCCCCAGGCATCTGCTCCGGCTGCCGCCGCCAAACAGCAGGGCACACCGACCCAGGCTCCAGCTGCTACCCCCAGAGGGCGTAAGCGACCAGCTCCTCACCAGCAGCAGCAACAACAGCAGGCGCAGCAGCAGCAGCCGGGCCAGCAGCCGCCCACCCAGCAAGTTCACCCCCAGTTGCACCAGCAGAAGCAGCACCCAGTTCCGATCCAGCCACAGGGCCAGCAGCCGGGCCAGCAGCACCCTCACCAGGCTCAGCCGCATGGCCAGCACACTCCTCAGCAGCAACCGGTGCCCTCGCCAGCCCAGGCTCCTGCCCCTCCCGTGTCAGCATCACCCATCCCGGCTCCGGTGACGACACCTGCGCCGACGGCAACACCTGTGCCTGCACCCCCCGCCCAGGGCACCCCGGCCGCTGCCGCTGCCACGACCACCACCGAGGACTCGATGCCCGCCCCGCCGCCCGCCAAGAAGAGCCGTACCAATACACCGTGGACCCCGGCCGAGGAACAGCGCCTCAAGCAAATGCGAGACATGGGCAACAGTTGGGCGGAAATCGCAAAAGTGAGTCATTTTGCCGAGAAATTGACGAGGTTCCTGCTGACATTTTGCCCAGACGTTCCCCACCCGTACAGAGGGGAGTGTTAAGAAGCATTGGTATAAGGATATGCACTATGCCGAATTCGCCGAGGATGAAAGCGCCGCCTTGCTTAGTGCCATCAAAGAATACGAGAACAACAAGTGGAAGTCGATCGGCCAGAAGGTTGGCAAGCCGGCTAAGGCTTGCGAGCAGTATGCCAAGGAACACTTTCCCGACATGTTCCCTTCCCAGAAGCAGCGCTAGCGGTATTCTTTTTACAAGCAGTAGCTGCCCTGGCTTGCTCCATGGGGGCTCTTGCTCGGCTCTGACTCATCCAGTGCTGTGAGTCTTCTTCTCCGCACGAGGCTATGTCTTCGTCTTTTGATTTTTCATACCCCCAAACGCGCAGTTCTCAGACCTTTGGTTCGGTGAATGACGGCCATGATGATGGTAGCGGCAGCGGAGTGGCTTGCGTTGTGTGTAGGAGTATACAAGAGCAAGAAGAAAAGCCGGGATCATATGGGCCTTCACAGGCTGTGGTGGTCGTTTCTCCCTTTCTTGGTTTCTCCCTGCTGTTTTCTCTTTCTTCGCCCTTGACGGTTTTCTTACGAGATAAGTAGGTAGGTAGCGCCGACTTGATATGTTTCGGGAGTAGGTCAATTGGGGGCAAAGGGAAGCCAAACCAGACGTATTCATACCTGACGCATGCTGTGCCCCGCCAGTCTCATGGTCAGGGTTGGTATGCCATGATTAGGCTGGTAGTGATTTGTGAATGAGAAGTCTGAAACATCCCGGATAATTTGCAGCTCGTGATGATGTATTCGGTCTTGCCCAGGACAAGGCGCCAAAGAACCTTGGTAGGTGCTTCGCCTCGTAGTTGTAGGTACATGTCTCAGGTGACCAGTACCTACGTACATGTAAGTACTCACATACACCCACCCTTCCCCTATGTTGTTGTCCTGAGCCTGACGTCCACCCACCCCCTCCCTAGTCCTTTTGCTTGCCATTTCCCTTACCCAATATTCCTTCATCCACTATCCCATCAACCCCCCTCTCCCCTTACCATGACCTTTCCAGAAGCTCCGCTCCATCAAGCGTATCGTCCTCTTTCTCAAGGGGCCCAGATGACCCGGGGCTCCCCAAGGCATTACTTAAACTATGTACTATATATATACTCCTACATGCCCAAGCCCCCCGACCCGTAGGCGCCTCGTTCAGAACGAGCAGCGGCCGGCCCACTCGAGGGCCTCGCGCGCGAGGGCGCGGGCCCCGTCGTCCATGTTGAGGATCTGCAGCACGTTCCAGCTGGCCCACACGTACTCCTCGTGCTCGGCGCCGCGCACCGCCACGTTCTCGATGCTCTCGACCAGCACGGTCCAGTGGAGCTGGAGCTGGGGTCTCTGGGCGAAGGGGGCGGCCGGGGCGGCGGCGACGGCGACGCGGTCCGGCGTGGGTGGTGCCGGATGCTGCGGGTGGTGGTGGTGGTGCGGAGGCGGAGGCGGGTGGTGGTGATGGCGGGCCCGGGACGAGGCCGACGTGGGGGGCTCCGGCAGCGGCTGGGTGGGAGGCT
Organism: Nigrospora osmanthi; assembly: GCA_029489945.1. NCBI lineage: Eukaryota > Fungi > Ascomycota > Sordariomycetes > Amphisphaeriales > Apiosporaceae > Nigrospora > Nigrospora osmanthi. The sequence goes on from CP120497.1 coordinate 3,357,130, forward strand.
GTGTGGGCGGCGGCGGCATCGACGACGGGAGCGGGTCGAGGATCACGCCGATGCGGCGGTCGCGCCGCGGCGAGGACGACGGTGCCGCCGTCTTGGGCGTCGCCGGGAGGGTGGGCCGCCGGCCATGGGCGGCGCCATCGGCGTCGGTGCCAGCGCCGGCGCCGCCCGCCGCCCGGGCCAACGAGGCCGAGGACGGGTCCGAGGGGTGGCCGTCGCCGCGAGGTACGGGCCCGGTGCTGCCGGCCAGAAGCCCGCTGATGCGGATGACGCGCAGGCCAACGAGGCGGTCGACGCAGCGGGCGACGGCGTCGCTGATGCAGTAGTCGGCGTCGTCGACGGAACCCGCCGGCAGCTCCCAGACGGGGCGCGCGAGCGGCTCGTACGGGTACACGGGCGAGATGACGCGCTTGAGCAGCAGCACCGTCGGCCGCGACAGGTGGAAGTCGAGCCGGAAGATGGCCGCCGACGTCGTCAGCGACGCCGCCGCCGCCGCCGCCGCCGCCGGCGTGGTGTCCAACGCGCTGCTCGAGGTCGGCGTGCTGGCCGCCGTCCGGGGCAGCGGCGGCAGCGGCTGCTCGCGCAGCGGCGGGAGAAGGTGCGGGGGGTAAGGGGTCGACGGCGCGTGCGCGTGCGCGGGATGGCGCAAGTGGTACGGCGACGGCGGGCCGGCTTTGGCGAAGAGCGGGAGCGGCGTGGGGGACTTGGGCGGTTCCAAGTCCCGGTTGTCGTCGGTGTAGATGGAGGACGGGGAGACGGGAGGGAAAAGGTGAATAGGGGTAGCCGGGACGGAGCGCGGCACCGAGGCGCCGGCCGGCGTCGGCGGCAGCGCGGTCACGGGCGAATACCCCCGGGGGGTTGCTGGGAATGGGCACGAGGCGAGGTAGGCCGCCTTGGACATGGACAAGACCTTCTTCTGGTCCCAGTCCAAGCTGGACTCCATGAGCAGGTTGTTGGAGAGATGATTGAACAGGCCACTGAGCCGGCTTGGCATAGCGTGCAACTTGGCTGTCATCGGCGGTGGCTTGTTGTTGCGCCGGGCCGAGCCAGGGGTACGGGGCGACGACCTGGCCCGGGACGGCGGTGGTGACGGCGACGCTTGGGAATGCGTGCGATGATGAGATGGAGCCGACGAAGGCGGCGGTGCCGTGACCGTGACGACAGCCGTTGGGAGGGGCGGCAGTGGCTCGTCCTTGATCATGGGCGACGGTGCTGGGCTGATGGCTCGATAGGGAGTTGTCACGGCCGGGGCCGCGACGGGAGCCGTGACAATCACCGGCGCGGGCACTGGCTTAGGGGTGCGTGTTCGAGTTGGTGGCCATTGACTTGCGCCGGAGGTCGCGGTGCTGGGGTTGTATTGCCTGTGATCCAGGGCGTAAATGTCCTTCCGCGACGGCGCCCTGGCCATCTCTTCCCGTGAACGATTGGCCGCGGGCAGCGTAACCAAGTGTTGTTGGCTAACCTCCTTCCTCGCCATAGGTGGCATCACGGTATACATGGGTTGCCGGGGGGCACGCTTGAGAGGCTGGTCGTCGTCTCGTCGATCGACAGGAGGCAGAGGCGGCATTGGAGGCGCCTCCTGTACCGGTGCGGGCCTAGGCGGAGGCGCGTCCTCCTCCCTCTTGACCGCAGGCGTCATCGCGTACAAGTCTGGTCGTATCGGCGGCTTGGGCGCGTTCTCGTCTTTCCGCGTCAGTGTCGGGGTCAGGAACACCTCGTGCTGCGCCGGCGGCAACCGGGGGGTGATGTCTTCCCTCCTCTTCAACGTGGGCACCGCATACACCTCCTGGCGTACAACGGGCTTGCCCGTGTCGTCCTCCCGGCGAACGGTAGAGCTAATCGCATACGCATCCTGCTGCGGTGTGGTCCTCGGCACATCCTCTGCCCTCGCCGCGTCCGCGTGGGGCCGGGGGGCCGGCGCAATAGCGTCCTCTATACTCCTCTCAGGTGCCGGGAGCCTGGGTGGTACCTTTTTTCTAACCATGGACCCTGGTGGTCTGGGCAGGGGTGGTGGCAGCGGCGGCGACACGGCGGCCAGAGGGTACAGATGTTGTTGGATGGCGCGGACATGGCCCTGGGTGCGTACCTTGGGCGGCGAAGAGCGCGGTGGCGGGAGCGGCTTGGTGTCCAGTTGTATCGGTAGGTAATGGTATTTGGATTGCTGAGTCCGCGGCCGTGAATAATCCACATTGAGCCGAATGGGCACGTCGCTGTATTTGGCCTGGTGGTTGGACGGCGGGGGCAAGGGCGGCAGCGGTTGTGTTGCTTTTGCCGACGAGGCGACAGCAGTGGTAGTTGTCGTCGTGGACGAGTCTAGTTGAATCGCCATCTTGTACCGGTTTGTTTCTGTCGCGGCCGATGTCGAGTTTGAGATTGTTGTGGCAATAGCCATGGTGGGTAGTGGTTGATTATGATATTATCAAATTACATAGGCTGCCATGCGCATGGGAGTGTCCCGCTTCCCAGCCCGTGGGATCGTCGCGGGATGCGTGTCGACGGGCTGGCCGTGGTAGATGTGTAATCTGGTCGTCTGGTTTCTATTCTCATCAATCATACCAGCCGCGTAGTTTTCGGGCCTTTCGGTCTTGGTGTCGGCTTCGGACGAGAATAAGCACCCCTGGCGTTGGCGTCGGGGAGCGAGGGGCTTGTCGAGCTGCAGCAAAATGAGTCCTCCAAGGCTAGATGCGCCTCTTGTTGTGCTTGTCACTATATATAAGTGCCGGCAGCAGCAGCAGGCTCGCGCCGTTCGAGAAAGAGAAGAGAAGACCCAAGCCGGGCAGAGGCCCGCCGGATCGAAAGGCCAAAGTTGTTATTGGTGTCAATGTGTCGATCTTCCTCTCGTTCCTCGCGTGGCAGGATTGGCCCCTCCCACTGCGCGAGATTGAAATCATCAATGGTGTTTTGCGCTGTCTCACCTCGCTCCAAGGTTGGGGGCATCGATGCACACCATACCGTGGGAGGGTCCGAGCAGAACAGCAGCAGCACCGCCTTATCTAGTCGGGCGTCTGGCCGCCCACAAGCCATCATGGCACGCCTGGCTCGGTCACAGGCCTGCCACTCGGGGTGCAGCTGCTAAGTTGTAATGTGGGCGGCTGGGCTGGGCGGCCGGATATGGCGTTCGGCTTTGACGCTCCCTCACGCGTCCCACCGTCATGTCGACAGTCTTTTGAGTTTTCCAGGCGTGGCGTTTGGACCATGGCCCATGTGTGTCAGCCTTCAGGATCACTTCCTGCAGCAAATTCAGCCGTGCTGGTCCTGTCAAGTTAAATACAGACTGGCCCCGGCTTTTAAGCTCATGGAGGAGCGAACGATCGGGTTTCTCGAAGACAGTCGTTCCCTCTGCCCCCTCCGTCCCGGCTAGACCAGCAGGTCTTGATCGCGCAGCTTATCGTACGATGTAGTTACCGAGTCGAGAGGGCTGACAGCGTATGGTCTGTTCCGTGTTTGAGGGCGCCTCATCCCGCAGACGGTCTGACGCGGTGGCTTCGACAACCCAAAACGGCTCTTCGCGAAGCTCTTCGTCTTGTGAAGCCCAACTAAAGGCCCCTCCCCATTGCGAGAGCGGCATTTGGAGAATGCAGGGGTTTCCGTTGCCGTGCTGGGCCATCAGTAGCTCTCTGATGGTGAAAGAGCCCAGGCTGACTGCCGTGGTATCCGATTCTTGCGAGAACTCACATTGGTAGGATCACCCCGAGACGCGATGATAATACCTTCGGGCAGATAAACCAAGGGGACTCGCGAGATGGTGTGCGGGAGCTAGCCAGTTGCAAGAATTCAGCTGAGACGCCAGAGCGGAACCGAGAGGCAAAGGCACGAGACTGTCGGCCACCAGGGGAAGGAAGGCATGGAAGGCGATCGAGATACAGTTCACAGCGATACTTCCAGCGCTGGGGAGGAGATAGCAGCACGGCGGTACGGGTGACAGACGCGCCTCGCCCGTGTCATCTTCAGGTACGCGAAGCCATCGATTCAGTTCGGCACGTCAACCACCCTGCACTTCTCGATGGTAGCCACGTGACCACGGGCCCAGCAGCGCTTGGGTCACGCCTATGCTCAGACTTATGGCAGACGGCGGAGAGAAGAAGGGGTGAAGTGTGCTCTCATCGATCTTGGAGCATCCCATCGCCGACGCGGAAACCAGGCGGAAGCTTATCATCCAATTACTGGTGGTGGTGGTGGTGGTCGTGACCCCGCGAGGAGAACATGGGTTCGGTATCGTATCCTTGCCTTCAGCAATCCGGGGTGCATCCCGGATCGGTTGACCGGGAGGAAGAAGAAGAAGAAGAGACGGGCTGGGCTTCGGTCGGGTGGATGGGGGGTCCACCCCGATTGGCGCCCGGTGGCCATCCGAGCAAGGAGGTGGAAGAAGGACCGAGAGCATCCATCCGAGGTCAGGCGGCCACAGGTAGGAAGCAAGGGAGGCCGAGACAATCGAGCGTACGAGTACGTCGGGGCCCGAGATAGCATCCATCTCTAGGATGGATGGAGTGACAGTGAAGGTTACGTCAGCTGAGGTGGATCCATAGAGGTTGCCAGCATTGGAAGGGCAGGAGCGGGTCCAAGCAACAATCAATGGATTTTGAATCCGCGGGTGTTGTGCGACAATGACCATCCATCCATTGGTAGGTAGGTACTCAGTAGAGCTGGAGCTTCCAATCGAAGCCCTTCCATACCTAGGTTAGTACCCTACACATTACACAGTACCTAAGGTCCATACGAACGAACCCCTCAGCTGGCACATGAATGAATGGATGGATGAATGAATGAATCCAGGATGGCTTGCATGGGGTAGGTTCCTGGAGAGCCCGCATCTTTTGTCGGCACACCCGCTCTTACTACTTCTACGCACCCATGCCCAACAGGCGATGTCTCTTCGTAATGGCTGGCGACGAGCACGCAATGCTGGCCACCTAGTCTGGCCACACCCCGTGGCCGGTTTCCTCGTAATGGATCCCATCTATCTTCCAGTTCATGGAGCATCGCTGCTACTCGGCGCCTGCCTGTGGTGCGTGTGCCGTCTGATCATCTCGAGTCAGGCCATCCATCCACTCATAACAGTCTGGCTGGCACAGCCTGTGTGACTGTACATCTGACCCTCCCTTCCCCATCCGTACGCGTCCGCAGATAGAGCCGGCCCAATGTAGCCGTGACAAGGCTAGTTCTCTTTCAATTGGGGGGTTCGCTTGGAGAAAGGACCCTTGGGCTCCAGTCCAGCTGGCCTTGGTCAATGAGCCCACATACGCCGACCAACGATGCATCCATCCATTTCTCCAGTTTCCCAGCTTCTCTGGGGGAAGCGGGTCATCGAAGGGGGGGTCCGAGGGGCCGGTCTGGGGCCTCGAAGCAGGATTTCGTGCGCCACTACTATAATAGACCCTCCAGGTGTCCGGCCACCCAGCACTTGACAGGCGCGGGTGCTTCGTAAATGTGCCCAGTGTACCTACAATTCATGGAAGCATCCATCATGGATCTCAGCTACCTAGCTGGAGGTCGTACAGCGTGTGCCCAGTGGCCATGAAGGGGGAAAACTCGGGGACTACCTACCTACCTCTCTTGGCCTCCCATCTCGACAGAGCCCCGGTCTTTTGCTTCCGGGTATCGAGCGATCGGCTCTGGGTGGAAACCTAGCGTGCCCAATACGGGAATTGCAGGGCGCTACTCATTACGAGATTCGCTGCATATCACGCACTAGGCGCCCCTTCATCCCTGCGCTCCCCACTCGCTTGGTGAAGCCTCCAATCCATCACTTCACAGAAGAACCCTACCCTTTCGCGGCTGTCGCTCGATGGGGTTGCGCCTATACCCAGTCGGGTCGTGGGTGGTGTCGGCCTGTCTGGCTGGTTCGGCTGTCCCAATTTGCTCCCTTGGCCCCCGCTCCCCCACGATCTTGGCTCTTGGGAAGCCAGAAAGAAAAGAAGGAGAAGAAAAAAAATAAGGTGTCTTGCTCATCGGGAGAGAAAGACGAGGGGTCGACTGCTGTTGAGTGTTTGAATCATCGTAACGGGCTCTTTGTTTCCTAGGTTGTTTAGAAACAGATCTTTGCCTGCGGCTCCCTCGACGCTCGCTCGCCTACCTACTACCTACTCCCTCATTGCAACCCCAACCATCGCTTCCAATAATACCACCGCACGGGGGAACCGTACCACCAGTACCAGACGACGCTCGCTCTCCCTCTCGTTGTTGCTGCTTCCTCGTCCCCTCTCCTCTTCCTACCTATATACACCGACAGCCGTGGTGTGCTACTGGGCATTCCCCTACAGCTTCCAGTTTCTTCGCGCACGCGAGATCGACCGCCGAGACGGGGCATTCCTGTGTTAACCTTAACTCAAACCACCCGCTCCCGCTGCCTCGAACCCCCGGCTTTCCCTCTGCCCCCCCTGCCCTGGTTGTGAACTCAATCGCTCGTTTTCCACCAGCAAAGGGAACCCTTTCAGACCAACAGACAGGCACGATTTGCCGTCTTGGGGACGAGATAGTGGTGGTATTTCCAAGACGAGCAAACCGTTGACGCACCTGCTGTTGTGTCGCCCCTCGCTCACTGTGCGGCAAGTCAGGCTTGTTGTGCCTGGGGTCGTGCGTGTGTCGGGTTCAAAGCGTTCGCTCTCCCGCCCGGCCGTTCATCGTTCTTGTTGATCTTTTCCGCCCGTCCTTCGTTTGTTTCTTTTGCCGTCCCATCTTCTGCCACCGGTCGCCCTCGCAGATCCCCGGCGCCGTTGCCATAACCGACTGGGTATCCCTATTCACCTCGCCCGTTCGGCTCCCGTCGCCTCTCGTTGCAGCATCCCGGCCTGCCCACCGCACAGAAAATGCGACGAGCAATACTTTGCCTGGGCGCCGCCCTCTTGGGCGCCTCGTCTCTCGTCTCGGCCGAGCAGGGCGCGAGCTGCTCGCTCACCAAGAAATGCCCAGAGGAGACCCCCTGCTGTTCCCGTGAGTGCTTCTCGCTGCTGTCATGTCATCCGCCCCTGCCCCGGCCCTGCGTCCTCCCGGACGCCGCCGTGTCGCACACCCGCATGCGACCGCGCCCTTGGCCGAGGTGCCGTTAGCTTTGTGTCGCCTTGGCTAACCGTGGCTTGTACGCGATTGCAGAATACGGCCAATGCGGCGTGGGCGCCTACTGCCTCGGCGGCTGCGATCCGCGCATGTCCTTCTCCCTCGACTCGTGCACGCCCGAGCCCGTCTGCCAGGACCGCACCATGAAGATGGACTCGCTGGACCGCATCGTCGACGTGGGCGACTACCTGGGCGACGCCTCCAAGGCCGACTGGGTGTCGCAGGGCAAGCCCAAGCTGACCAACGACGGCAAGACGGTGCTGCTGACGATGCCGAAAGAGTCGCCCGGCACCGTGCTGGCCTCGACCGTCTACCTGTGGTACGGCACCGTCAAGGCCCGCCTCAGAACCGGCCGCGGCAAGGGCGTGGTAACGGCCTTCATCCTGCTGAGCGACATCAAGGACGAGATCGACTTCGAGTTTGTGGGCTCGGAGCTCGGCATGGCCCAGACCAATTACTACTTCCAAGGCATCCCTGACTGTAAGTTTGCGGCTACGCACACATGCCCATCCCTGCCCGCTTCCCGGGCCCTCCCATAGCCATCTCTGCTGACTCTCTCGGCAGACACGCAATCTAGCAACGTCACCGAACTGTCGGATACCTTCGCCAACTTCCACGACTACGAGATCCGGTGGACCCCCGACGACATCTCGTGGGTGGTGGACGGCCAGGTGCGCCGGGTGAAGAAGAAGGCCGACACGTGGAACAAGACTTCGAACCAGTGGGACTACCCGCAGACGCCGTCGCGCCTCCAGATTTCGCTGTGGCCCGGCGGCGCCGCCTCCAACGCGCCAGGCACCATTGGCTGGGCGGGCGGCCCCATCGACTGGGAGAGCGAGGACATCAAAAAGTTCGGCTTCGACTACGCCACCTTTGGCGAGATCTCGATTGAGTGCTACAAGACCAAGTCGGCGCCCGGCACAAACTCCGGCAAGGGGTACCTCTTCAAGGACGCCAGCGCCCTCAACAACACCGTCGAGGACAGCGATCGGCCGACGGTGCTCAAGTCGCTGCTGGGCACCGGACTCGACATGGACAAGGAGTTGCCGCACGCGTCGGAGTCGAGCGCGCCGCAGGCCGTCATCCCCGGCATGTCGGGCGGCGGGCCCGGCACCAACGGCCAGGCCGCCGGCAACGCCCACAGTGGTGGTACCGGCACGTCGGGCGGCAACGGCGGCGACGGCGTCGCCCCCGCCCGCTGTACCGCCACCTCCTTCTCACAGAACTGCAACGCCGAGAGCGGCGGCGGCAGCGGCGGCGGCGGCGACACCAGTGAGGGTTCCAAGCCCGATGGCGCTCCGGGCGCCAGCACCTTTGCTGTCCTCGTCGGTCTGGGCGTCATGCTGGCCGCCTTTTAAGACAGTGGCGCTCCATCTTGGGCCAACGGCAACCGCGCCGAGTACAAATGAATCGGAAAATCGAAAAAAGCAACAGCACAAAACAAAGAAGGAGACGACGCAAGTGATAATATGGATAATCAAGAGTAGGATGATGGTCTAACTACAGGCCCAACCCCTCTTTCGCACCGGCGAGAGACACGCCGGACAAGCTGAGACGTACATAGCGACGGGAAGATCACCATGCTATCGGTAGGAAGGGCGAGGACGATTTCATTCAAGAGGGACGTACGGTCTACATACATTCTTGTATCCATAGCTTTTCAAACCCCCCTAACGTATTACTTTTACATACAATGAACCCTAATAAGGAAGCCAAAGATGGAGAGGACCGATAGGTACGGGCTCACCAGCATAGAGAGCTCTTCTCATCATTTACATATCAGTCAGTATCTTGATTGGCCGAGTTAATGCTGTTTACACATGTCCAGGCGAAAAAATTGGGTATAATGTAGGGGGGGCAGGGCAAACTGCAACTGGGTGGCAGTGCGACCGTGGCGAGAAAGCTGCAGGAGACCATGGGAAATGGCAGCAATGGCACACGGCAGCGTATATATATAGCCTACCCCGCCATGGGAGGGGGATATTGCAGGATGGGAAACAGCAAGGGATTACGATTTCATGCGGGAAAGCAACGCTCTCCGTGGGAGAAAGAGGGTATTGATCTATGTGGAATTGCCTGTACAGAAATAAAATGCTCGCTCCGAGGTGAGGCGGGCTATTTGGAGTGATTTCATCATCATACGTTCGGGGGTATCTGATCACATTGGCGGCCGCGCGAACCCTCCCCAAAAACCTGGCCTCATCGTCTCAAGTACCGGGCAGGGCAGGGGTAACCATGGTGATCGGCGAACGAGGAAGAGCAAAACAAGAAGAGACGACCCAGCGCCCCCGTCAGGTATTTTGTTTTCGACCGCCTTGCATCTTTTGGGTGGTGGTGTGTGTGTGTGTGTGTGTCCTCAGATCTCCTGGACAAAGGCGGGCCCGAAGCCGTCGGGCGCGGCGGCGATGACGGAGTACTCCTGGGCGACGGCCGGGGTGAGGGCGCCGGAGCAGGCGCGCTGGAAGGCGACGAGGCCGTTGGGGCCGTTGAACTGGTTGGCGCAGTAGAGCGTCTTCTCGTCGGCGCCGAGGCTCAGCATGCGCGGCGAGACGCCGCCCGTGGCCACCTCGTCCTTGTAGGCGAGCTTGCCGTCGGCGAAGACGAAGTGGGCGATGCTGTCGCCGCCGGCGTTGCCGGAGAGCCGGTTGGACACGTAGACGTCGCGCTGGTTCGAGGCGACGAGGAGCTCGCCGGCCGCCGCCGACGTCGCGTTGGCCGGCGGCGCGTCGGGCCCGTACGTCGAGAGCGTCTGCACGCGCGCCAGCGAGGGCTGGCCGCCCTTGTCCTCCTTGACCGAGAAGAGCTGGATCTCGTTGGAGATCTCGCAGGCCACGGCGTAGTGCGTGGCCTTGGCGCCGGCCTTGGCGCCGCCGGCCGTGAGGAAGGCGCCGTGGCGCGGGCCGGTGCCGGCGCCGAGGTCCGCGCGGCTCGTGATCTCAAATTTCTGGGCGTCCATGAGGTGGACCGAATCGCCGCCCAGGTCGGGGATGGCGAAGAAGCGGCCGCTGGGGTCGAGGACGGCCTGGTGGGCGCGGTGCTGGTTCTGTTGGGGCTTGGTGCCGATGGTGCCGCCCTCGAGCGGGACCGTCTTGACGAGCTTGAGGCCGTCGGCGGCCGCCACGTCCCAGACGTCGACGGTGCCGGCGCCGTACGAGGTGCCGACGAGGTGCTTCTTGTCGCGCGTGAACTCGAGGCTGACGACGCCGACGGAGCCGTTGACGGCGGCGACGGGCTCGGGGGCGATCTTGCCGCCCTCGAGGTGGAACAGGCGCGTCAGGTTGCTGTTCTCGTCGACGGTGAAGAGCTGGTTGGGCTCCTTGAAGACCATCCAGCTGGCGGCGCGGCCCGTCTCCGTTACATTGCTCGTCTTGGCAAAGGTCTTGCCGTCGTACGTGTACGTTAGGATCTGTCCGGCGGCGCCGACGACCAGCGACTTGGGAGTGGTGGTCGTGTTGGCCTGTCGCGAACGGATGAGCGATCCTGCTGATGCCACGCCCAGCGAGGTCAGCAGCAGGGATAGTGATAACTGTACCATGGTGGCAGTTGAATCTGGGTGGAGGGTGGGTGGTTTTGTGCCGTGGAAGGGAAATCGAGTCCGGGAATGAAGGACTAGTCAACAGGAAAGAATGTGGCTGGATGCAGTCAAGCCAGGATGAAGTGAAATGTGGAAGAGGGAGAGAGGGAGAGAGGTCGCGAAGGAGCTGGTTTAATAGGCGCGTGTCGTGTGTTCCAGGGGGAACAAAGTGAAGCAGGCCGAACAACGACACTTGAATGAGTCGTGGAGCGAGACCTTAGGCGCGCGCAGAGAAAGAGAGAGAAGGCGGGCAGTCACGGGGGAAAGGGACTGTTTTGCGGTCTCAATGAGGAGGAACGACTGCCTGTTTGTATGCATTAGACAAAGCGTCGTCATTCGTCTCGCCGGCCAGGGTAGCTGGGAGAAAGCCAAGGAAAGAGAGAGAGTCTCTTACAATGAATGAATGCCCCAATCTGTTGGCTGGTTGATGAATGCTGGTATGTAGTAGGTATGTAGTTTCTTTGCAGTATGATTGGAATTGAGTTGGGCGTTTGTTCATGCAAGCCAACCGTGGTGGCTACACGAGTCGCGGAAAGCTGGAGAGAAGAGGCAGCGAGCGCTTGCAAATCTATGGGAAATAGCGGATTGCTAATGCAGGGCGACAGAAAGAGAAGGCGAAGAAGCAATTGATGGACGACTACGACTAACCGGAGACCCAGATCGATAGATACCCGGCCTCCTCTATTCCCCATCATGGCCGGGCTGTCCAGCCCCTTAAGTACAGTAAGTTCTATCCGTCCATCTCCTCGGCCCATGGGGATCCATGGCAGATCCATGTATCCATGCCTGTCCGTCTGTCTGTACCTGACATATGGCCCCTCCCCCAATAGAGTTTTCCCAGGCCGGGGGGAGGCGAAGCTGTTCGTGGCGGACAGGCCAGGGGTGTTGCAACTTGTGCGACTGCGCCTTGCTCACTCCTCTGCTCTCTCTCTCTCTCTGCCTCTGTCTGCACTTCAGCTGGCCGACTCGTCTCGGCATGAGCGTTGGTTGGCTTGCGTGCATGCAACGATGATCCTCATTCGCAAGCCCCCCTTCCCTAACCTGCGGGCTGGCTGGTTGCAGGGCTGGCTAAGAGGTAAGTACGGGAGGGGACGCATGCACATGGTCAGCCTCCTCCTCCTTGCTCGCACCAACGGGAGCGAATAGAATGAAGCCTGTCAGATCAGGGGTTGCAGTTGGTGCTGGGAGACGGGGATGGACGGGCCTGATTGACAGGTCGAGACGGGCGCAGAGCATTCCGAGTTGGCCTCCCATCTTTGCTGGTGTTGCCTGACCTACATACTCCGTACATGTAATCAATCAATCCCATGTACATGGGATGGGATAGGCAGCCCTGATCCAATACCAACAGCCCGCCCGTTCTAGGGGCTCCATTACTTTTTAGCGCCCAAGCGCGCCGGGGGGGCGCGAGGAACGGGAGAAAAAGGCGCTGGCCCGATTGAAACATTTCCCCAGTCCAATCGGATCGTCCCAACCTGCTCGTCACGAAACACCAGAAGCAATCAGCTCCCACAGTGATTGGATCGCCCTTCCTACGACGGCTCATGGGCGCTGCTACTGCTGCTGCCGCTGCCGCTGCTGTTGTTGCTGCTGTTGCTGCATGATCCGGCGGATGGATACTGGAAACACTATGGAAGCCCCTGCAGTCGGTCAGCCAAGTGTTGGCGTGCCCAGCCCTCCTCAGCCCACCCGCGTGTGATCCTTCGGCCGTGACTGACTCCACGCCCTCATCCCGCCAGAAGGAACATGGTCAACTGACCGCTCGTGTTTGCGACAGCCGCCGCCGGCCGGATGCCCTCTTCGTATGTCGCTCCTGGGCGGCACCGAACGTCTCGATCAAGGCGGCTTCGATGTGTCCATACCCCCCATCTCTCTCGGTTATCGCGCCTCTTCATACTTTGTGACTTACCTACCTAAAGTAAGTACCTAACCTAGGGACCACCCACGATGGCGATGCACACACAGTGGACATTCTTGGGTAAACATCATGTACCTGCTAACCTACTTACTTGACTTATGGATGCTTACTATCTACCTATCCATGGGCGACGGCAGTCCGCTTTCCGGTAGTCACCACGAGCCAGCCCCCCCCCCCCCTCCCTTCCGGACCCGACGGCTATGTAGCACTGTTGCGCAGATCAAAAATAGCCCCAGACCCACGCAGTCGCTGCGCTGTGGTGGCTCGGCCGTCCCATCCCACGGCGCTTGAATGAGACGGGTTGTCACGCCAGCTGATCATATCATCGCATGTCTTAACGGCCCGGTCCTGATAGTACCAATGATGCTCCTCTGGTTTGCCCGCGCCGGCCATCGTGAGGACACTGTGGTGCCCTCCGAAAAGTGTCCTCTATGAGTTTGAGCTCATGCTCGCACCGCTCGTGGTGCCAGTTTCTGGGCGCCTGCCTTCGTGCCATAACGCCTCGGGCGGCTCGAACTTCTCGCCCGAAACCCGACTGCCGCCTTTGCTCCGAGGCGTGAACTCCTCGACGGTGGCCCCCCTGAACTTGCGCGCCGGCACCTGGGCCGCGAAGAGCACGTCCATTTCGCCGTACGTCCTGCCCTTGGGTTCAGGCACCCGGAAAAAGGTCCACACGAGGCACAGCGTGCACGTCCCGGCCCAGAAAAACCCCGATTTGGCGCCCCAGTCCCATGCCGTCGGGTTCAGCATCAGCGGCGTGATGATGTTGGTGACAATGCTGGTGATGTTGTACATGTTGCGCGCGAGCACCACCGACTTGGTCTTGAGCCGTGTTGATGTCATCTCCGTGACCAGCGAGTAGCAGACCGGCCCGACGGTGCAGTCGTAGATGAAGGTGTAGAGGAGCAGCAAGGAGCCAATGGCCCATTGCGCCGGTACGTTTCCCGCCCCGGCCAACGCCACGAAACCGATGAGGCCCAGCAGCCCGGTCATGGACCCCAGGCCGGCGAGGTACAGCGTGCGGCGTCCGCACCAGCCCATGAGAAACCACGAGAAAACCGTGCCGACCCCGCCGAGACAGAACTGCGCCAGGGTCATGGTGAAGGCGTTGCTGACTTCCAGCCCGGCCTGCTCGTAAAAGTAGGTGGAGAAGCCCATGAAGGGCGACCCGCAGAGCATCTGGATGGCCCAGACGCCGCTGACAATCTCGGTGCGCCGCAAGTCGGTTCCCCGGAAGCAGTCGGCGTACGAAGTGCCCGCCGAGGCCGCCAGCTCCAATTTGTTGGTATGGCTAATCAGGGCCAGCGCCTTGTCGACCTCGTCGGCCGTGGGGACGCTGGCCAGGCGCGCCACCGAACGTCGCGCCTCGGCGAGCCGGCCCTTGCGGACGAGCCACCAGGGCGACTCGGGCGCGAAGACGACGATGAGCCCGATGGGAATGGGCCAGAACCACTGCACGGCGAAGGGAATGCGGAAGGCCCAGTGGTCGGCCCGGCGCACCAGGCCGCGGAGGACGCCCGAGGCGAGGATCTGGCCGAAGACCCAGCACAGGTTGACGTAGGTGGTGAGGTAGGCCCGCAGCGCCGTGGGGCAGACCTCGGACGCATACGTGCAGGCCAGGGTCTGGAAGGCCCCGAAGGGGACGCCAAGCAGGATTTCGCCGACGAGCAGAGTGGGCAGGTTCTGCGCGAAAAACTGGACGAAGACAAACCCCACGACCAGCAACAGCGCTGCCATCATGGTCCGTCGGTAGCCATACCGGTCCGCGACGAGCCCGTTGGCGAACAAGCCTAGGATCTGTCCGACCAAGAGCCCGTTGGAGAGCCCCGTCTGCCACGCCGCCGAGAGCTGGTACGAGCCGTCGTGTTGCCGATCTGCCCCGGGTCCTCGCGTCAGCATGGGCATATGAAACCGGGGAGAGGGCGTGGTCACGACAGGCCCGAACCGGCCGAGAAACAACCGGGATTCAGGCCAGCCAACCACACCGGCGGCATGCGCCGAGGTTGCCTCCTTTCCGGAGAGTGGAATGGTCCCGGGCTGCTCTTTTACGCCGCATACACCTCATCACCTACCTCCAAACTTCCGCTGGAAGGAAGGGAAGCCGTACAGGCTGTTGAGCAGGTTGATGTCGAAACCTTCCATGACGATGGCCGATGACATAGCCACGGACCAGAACACGGCTTTGCGGTACATCCGGAGGCTCCGGCGGAATCCCATCCTGTGCTCGGCTTCGGTAGCCTTGGCGGCTGCCTCATCCTCTCCCGCCACTGCCTCGACCACACCCGGCATTGATGACATCTTGCGCATGCTAGCCTCCGGCAGATGGACGACGACTTGTTCTTTCCACTCTTCTCCCCTCTCTTCATCGTGACCACCCGCGGCAGCGACGACAGCGGGGACAGAGGTGGTGGCCATGCTCTCTGTCTGCGGCACGGAAAGGGGGGGTGCAGGGGAAAACGTAGGATGGCCCGGATGGGAGGAGGAAGAGGATATTAAGTTGAGATGTGCGTGCCTGCTTGCGAGAGGAACGAACCGAAACACGACAGCGAGTGCACTGTGCGTGGAGTTAATTCTCCTAGCTCCGATGTGCTCTGGCGGCGCGCCGTTCCGGTTTCTTTTATTCCCCGACACACGACGAACGTGGACGCCATCCCTGGCCGCGGACTTTCCAGCTTCTTGGGACACAATACGTCTTCGCCACCACGGGAGCCCGCCCGCTGCCGGAAGTCCTTTTCCTCGCGCGTACCTGGCGCTGTTGCGTCCAGGCGCTGCCCACTCGGGCCGATTCTGCCCCTGCATTATGGACGGCCCAGGGGGGAGGGGAGGAAACCGGTGGGCTTTGGGCCTGCCTCTCCGCCCAAGCCCGCATTTGGGAGACTGGAGAGATCCTGCAGCCACAGCGATGGGATGGGCGCTGTATGCAACTCCGGCGCAACGGAAAAAGGTGGGGGGCCTGAATCCTAATGCCACCATCGTCGGGGAGGGGGCGTGTCCAGCTCGCCCCCCGCCTTTCTGCCACTCCGGGGGAGGAGGTCGCTACCGGCCGCTTCGCCCATGAGTGGGAATCCAGACTCGGCCAGGTCGCGGTGGGCTGGCGTTGAGTTAGCGGCAACACACAACGGTGCCGGGTTCATTCTGCCCACGACAGACCTGTGACTGCATGCATTACTCGACAAGGTGGTGTCCATCCTTGCCCCCCAGACGACCTCGACGACCTACTCGAGCTACTGCCCGGGCTACGTATATCAGCTCGAGGGCTACTCTGCGCCTGCGTCGTCTTGTTCCAGCCGGGTGGTTCCCCACCGCCGCGACCCGGACAGTCTCTTGCCCTGTATTGTACAGTCACGCATCCGCGGCCTGCTCCTCGCCCCCCCGCCACGCAACGCATCGATGGATCAGGCGGAAGGCGACACTCCCTGCCACCCGTACCGCCAGGACAGTGACCCGTGGGACCTCTGACCGAGGTGAACGCCAGGAGGGGTCTAGATCATGTTTCCTGCCCGCCAGACGGATGATTGGCGCCGGTTTGGTTCTCCAAAAGGCGGGCGTGCGGGGATAACGCGGCCGCCGCTGAAAACTCTACGCGGATTCGTAGCCACCTGCTGACTTGCGCAGGTGAAGAAGGCGACGGCTTGTCTTTGTGGCCACATGGGTATTTCGCTGCCCGCACACTTTTTCGGCGAAAGCGATCTGGGGAAAGCAACCATCTAGGCCTGTGGGTTGAGGTCAACGCCGCCCCTTGACGTCAGAACCCAGGCCCATCTGCATCTCGCTGACTCGCGGGGACCTATCATGTCGTGGCATATTGGCGTATTAGTATATCGATTTTCTTTTCTCTCAAAAGTAAGCCAGGAGACTGGGCGTGACATCACGGTGCCCTGTCCCCGACCTTCACGATACGGCGGCAACTGCCCAGTGGGGTCGACCTTGTATGAAGTCTTAACAGCCTTTCGTCCACTTCGAGATCTGCGTAACCCTTCTTCGACTGCCGTCGTTGATTCGGACCCCCGTTTCCTTTTTCTTCTCCTTAGGTGCAGCAGAAGCACAAAGTCCAGTTGCGACATCATGCGCGGCCGTGGTCTCCATCCTGCAGTTGCCGCTGAGCGGGATTTGCCGGCTCTGTCTAGGTTATGTGTATGTCTGCGACAATTCTAGGAGACGGGGTTTACCTGCGCCACCCAGGCTGAGCGGCCCCGGCGCTGAAGTCAGCCCTCGGCTGGCTTCTCACCTGCGCCCGGCGACAGCGTGAGGATGCGCCGTGGAAGCAGAGCGGTCAGTGTATGCGCCCCCGCCATGGCCGGCACACGTGCCTCGTGGACACGAGGCCGATTGTCGAGTCGAGGACGGCCGGGATAATGAGGCTGTAGGGCGGGATCGATTTGGACGCGCAGTATGTCCGGTGGAGAAAGGCGTGTGGTGCTGGGAAAAGGATGGGAGTCGTCAGCGACCTTCGAGGGAGAGGGTGAAGGGGATGGCACTGCTGGTACAATAGGAGGGGTTTCTCATTTCTACATCCGCCGCAGCGGAATCTCCCGCCCGCGTCGTTTATCATGTATATAAGCCGCGTGAGGAATTGGCGTGAGACGCCTCATCTCCCGTCCACCTGGGTATACTTTCGCGTATCTGGCTGTCCAGCCTCCAAAGTCCTAAGGGTTTCTGTATCTTGCTTGTGACCAGTCCGAGGACATCAGGGCTATTAGGTGGATAGGGCCGAAGGCGGCGTCACCAGCGTCGCAAGCGGACGTCAATACCTAAGCCAGGCCTGCCGTCCGACTGTCCAGCGTTGACGAGACGGGGCCCGCTCACAGCCACTCGGGCGCATCGGAGCCGAGCGGCTTGGGCGCGAGGTCCCAGCCGACACGGACGCCCTCGACGACTGCGCTGTGCTTGAGGGCGCGCAGGCTGCCAAAGGCCGTCTCGCGCACCTCGAAGCGGTCGGCGTGGGCGGGGTTGGCGACGTAGGTGGCGTCGTCCTCGTAGCCGGCCAGGGCGGCGGTGTCGAAGCCGCTCGCGCCCGGGTACTGGCCCAGGCTGCGCAGGTACTGCATGACGCCGGCGAGGGAGACGTCGACGCGCCAGGGGCCGGCGGCGGCGGGGCGCGGCGCGGCGGCGCGGCGGTGCACGGCGGCGAGGACGCCCGCCGCCAGCAGGAAGCCGGCGGCGTGGTCGAGGGCCTGGCAGGGCAGGGGGCGGGCGGGGACGGCGGGGTCGCCGGCGTGGGCGGCCTCGCTCACGTTGAGGCCGGCGCACGTCTGCACGAGGGAGTCGAAGCCGCGGCGGCCGGCCCAGGGCCCGTGCGGGCCGAAGGCCGAGAGGTGCGCGACGACGAGGCGCGGGTTGGCGCGCGCGAGCGCGGCGGCGTCGAGCCCGTAGGGCGCGGCGGCCAGCGCGCCCGGCCGGTAGCCCTGGACGAGGACGTCGGCGTCGCGCAGGAGGGCCAGCAGGCGCGCGCGGCCGGCGGCGGCGCCGAGGTCGAGCTGCACGGTGCGCTTGCCGCGGGCGAACTCGCGGTCGAGGGCGGGCAGGCTGGGCAGGTGCGGCGCCGTGACCCAGACGACGTCGGCGCCGTGGGCGGCCAGCGTCTTGCCGCACACGGGCGCCGCGATGACGCGGCTCAGCTCCACGACGCGGAGCCCCGCGAGGCACCCCCGGGCGTCGTTACCGCCCGGCATCCAGGGCGGCAGGCCCGGGGGCCCGGCGTCCGGGACCGCCACGTCCGGGGGCAGCTCGAGGGGGCGGACGTCGACGGGGAAGTGGCCGAGGGCCCGGGCCTGCGGGAGGCAGTCCCACTGCGCGTAGGAGCGGAGGGCGTAGACAGCCAGCGGGCCCTCGGCCGTGGCCACGTTCTCGAGGTCGATGCTGGCCCAGCGCGCGAGGCGGGCGGCGAGCTCCGGGCGGGCGGCGTCGGGCGGGAGGCCGGCGAGCTCGAGGATGCCGCGGGCGTGGTGCGGGAAGCCGTCGTGCACGCGCACGTAGCCGTCCGACGTCCGGTGGAGGCCGCCGACGCCGCCGGGCGCCGGGCCCGGACCGGGGCCGGACAGCGCGGGGGGGCGGCGGCCGTCGAGGGTGTAGAGGCGCTCGCAGCGGAACTCGGCGACGGCGTGGGCCAGGGGCACGGCGACGCGCGGCGGCGGCGCGGCGGCCCGGTCGGGGTTGCGCAGCCGGTGCACCTCGGCGGCCGCGAGGGCGGACAGGGCGACGGCGCCTTGCGCCAGCAGGCCGATCTTGTACGACGACGGCACGGCTGGCGCTTCGTGCGCGCCCGGCAGCTCGAGCGCCGCGAGCGCCGCCTCCGGCAGCCCGAGGCCCATCCAGATCTCGCGCACCATGTCCCGGGCCGTGAAGCCCTCGCGGCGGGGGACGTCGTCGGCGCCGGGGCCCGTCGCATCCTCCGTGGCCACGGCTCCTAGGGGCGCCGACATGGCCTCGGGCAGACGGACGCTGGGGACGGGCTTGGCTGAGATGGAGACCCCTGCCTCGACTGGTGAAGGCGTGCTTCTGGGGTCGGTGAACGATGTGGCAATCGGGTCGGCAGGTGATCCGCTTCGCTCGTCTCGCAAGTCCGAGTCTTTGCTAGGGATTCGAGACCACCGTGGCGTCGGGCGTTGCGCTCCCAAGCAGGTATGATTTCTCTATAAGTCCAAGAGACACTGAGGCTTGATAGGTAGAGGGGTACGTAAAGGTGAGAAGTTGACTCAGGTCACTCACTCGTGACGGCGCCGATGCCGGTACTACTCGGGACATTTCGGCATTCGACGCCGATAATGGACCCCACCTCTTATCGCCGGCCGCGACTTCGCTGTGATTGCTCTTGCACCGCAGAAAGGCGTGGTTTTTTCCTATGGCGACGGGCGTATAGTGGCGATTTGATGCTTGAGATGTGTCGTCCTGTTCTTTCCTCGTCACGATGTTTGACGTCGATCTGGGCCAAGTAAATCATTCACGCGGTCCGTCTCGTATGCCATGCACCGTAGCGTGATATCGGGACAGCCATCGTTTTGGGAACACGGCGTATTCACTGGGCCAACCAACGGCCGCTTAGTCCTCGTGGCCTCCGGCGTCGCACATTGTTCGGGGCCAAGAGGAATCACCTTTTTCGCAGGACACCTTCCTTTGGGGCTGGGGGAGGGTGAAAGGAGATTGGTGGACGGGCAAATGTTATAAACTGCCACGCTTCCATGCTGTCCTTCCCCGGCCTGGGTCGCGACCGCGTTCCGCCCGCCACGTGCCTCGAGTCCGCGAGATCGACACGTCGTGGCCGCTCGGACGTACGCCGTACGACTGACAGGCTGGCCGACCCGGCGCCCAGGCCGGCCGCGGAGCGCAGGCCCCGGGATCGGCTTCCGACGATGCCCGAAGCAGAACACGTGCTCCGGCGGGTGAGCGCTCCAGCGGGTGCTCCAGCGAAGAGAGGGTGTCGCCGCCGGTCGCGTCCCGCATGATACACAGTAAACAACCCCTTGTAAACCATCCAGTGGCCCCGCCGGGGCTACTTGCTTTGGCTTTTGTTGAGGCCTGGTTTCCTTTTTCCCCCCCCGGTTCCGCACGTCCGAGCGCATGCGCGCAACTGCCGCTCCGCCCGCCATCGCGACCCGCCCGCGCTGGAGACGCAGTTTGAGAAGTCCAAGTCCCCGCTCCTCGAACCCCCCCCCCTTCCCTCCGAACCTCCCGTCACGACCAGCTTTTCGATAGCCACGCAAGCCTGGGGCGCCTCTCACTATGTAGAACGACACGCCCCTTGACATGGATCTTCGTGATTCTCGTCGCACCAGCCGTCCGTGCCACCGGACCCCTGGGCTCTTCCCCCCCTCCCTCATCGAACGGGGTATTTCCCCAACGGCTACGTGTAGTCTCGCGGGGCGGGCGTGGGCGGTCGCCCCGATCGACCTGGTCCAGCCTCGAGCCGACGACTTACAACGCATGGGCGAAGCGGAAGGTTCCATGCGTCCCCTCTTGTTTCAACCCTCCTCATTGCGCCACCCCTTCCCCTTTCGGCTGTCATTCATGCTGTCAATCATGCTCGTGGTCCGGGAGGCCCAAGCCCAAGGCTGAGATCGGTCATATTGAATAATGACGGATCCCAGTCCTTCGCGACGGGCGGCAAAAGCAATCTCGAGGCCGTTGATGCCATGTCATCCTTTTCCTTCGTCCCCTCCCTCCCGAGCAGCCCGGATGCCTTCCTCCCTCCCGCCGATGCGGCCTCGGCCGGCGCCTCCCGCGGGCCGCTCGTCACGGGCGTCACCGTGCTCTGCCTTCTGTTTCTCTCCGTCGTCACCGCCCTCCGGCTGTACACGCGGCGCTTCCTCCTGGGCACAGTCGGCCTCGACGACTACCTCGCCGTGGTCGCGTGGGTGAGTGCATGGCCCCCGCCACGTGAGACCCGGGACAGCCCCGTCGACTGATGCACACATATCAGCTCACCGTCGTCATCGTGGGGATTTTGTACCTCGTACACACTCGATACGGCCTCGGAGGCCATATTTGGGAGCCCATGAGTTTCGACGACCTCATGATTTCGCTCAAGGTCAGTTCCTCCGACAGCCTTCGTCCCGGTCGCCGTTGTTGACCAACCCGCAGCTTGTCTTCGCCGAAGGCGTCATGTACAACATATCCCTCATGGCCATCAAGGTGGCCCTGTTCGCGCAGTACTATCGTCTCATCGCCGAAACCCCCCACCGCGTTCCCTGCCTGGTCCTCGCCGGGCTGGTGATGGCCTGGTGTGTCGGCATGGTCCTTCTCGTCATCTTCGGCTGCCTTCCGGTCCAAGCTGCTTGGGACTTCACCATCACCGACAAAGACTGCTCGGCAGCCTCCCACGGCATCATCATCGGCATTGGAAACATCATCACCGACTTTGTTATTATATTGCTGCCTGTGCCCATTGTATGGAACCTAGAGATGCAAACAGGCCGGAAGCTGGCCATTATCGGTACGTGGGTTCCAGAGTTATTCCAGCCCCCGCGGCCCTATACGCGAGAGCGGCCACTCATGTTCTCTGTGTTCGAAATGCTGACCTACCTTCTGATCCTAGGCATCTTCACCATCGGACTATTGTGAGTTGAGGTTGCCGTACCTCTGGTCCCCCTTACCATCACTTCTCACATCTCACTGACTCCTTTCCCCCTCCAGTGCCTGTGTGGTCTCGATCCTCCGATTGACCTCGTTGCGAATCACCGACGACTTCAGCTACAGTGCCGCCATTATCGACTGCTGGACCATCGGGGAACTTTCGGCGGCTTGCTGCTGTCCGTCGCTGATGGTGTTGCAACCGTTGATTAGGAAACTGGGTATCAACCTTGGCAGTGTCCGAAGCGGCGGCAGCAATAAGCGCTCCGACGCGCCCAGTAAGTCCCGAGCGTCGAGCCGGAAGATCGCGTTCGGGCCGTCCAGTCGGAGGACTGGGTCACAGCCTGGTGTGCCGGAGAACATGCATGGAAGCGAGGTAGAGCTGTTCAGTATCGACCCTGCCACAAAACATGATGGCCGGAATGAGGCTGGCTCGGCAGTGTGATCTCATGCTACTACTCATGGAAGCACGTTATGATATAGATCAAGTACCGACAGATACCCCGAGCGTAATATGAATGAGTACCCAAGATACCAAGATAGCTCGCTAAAGGAACATGTCGTTTCGGCCCGGGGTAGGGTCCCCAAGCCGTCCGGCCATCACACGAGCGTGATGGTCTCGAGCGCGGCCCCGCCGCCGCCGCCGCCGCCGTCGTCTTCGTCGTCGGGCCACAGCTCGCCCCGCATGACGCCGGCCACGTAGGCGGGGGCGACGACGCGGAAGGCGCCGGCGCCGGCGCCGGCGGCGCGGAGCACGAGGGGCACGTGGGAGCCGGCGACGAGGAAGACGTCGTCGCCGCGGCGGCACGAGTGGTGGGCGCGCCCGAGGCGGCCGTCGGCGAGCGTGACGAAGGCGTAGCGCGCGCCCACGCCGACGTGCTGCTGGTACGCGTCCCGGCAGGCGGCCAGGTCCGCGGCGACGCGCGCGCGCGGCCAGCCCGCGTACTTGGCCCGCAGGCCCGGGAGGTAGTCCCCCGCGGCAGCGGCGGCGTGGGAAGCGTCATTGTCGTCTTCATCATCGTCGTCGTCGTCGTCGTCCGGTCTGGGTGCCGGCGGCGGCGGAGGCGGCATCATAAGGCCCGGCACCGGCCGCAGCAGCTCTTCTGCGGCTTCGTTCCCGTCTCCCCCCGGGTACAGCATCATGTGGAACCAGCCGGCCAGGTGCCGGTCCGAGCTCCGGGCGTAGACGCACCGCACCAGCTCGCGGAGCACGCCCACGGACGCATCGCCCTTGGTCATGCGGATGTACTGGCAGTATTTCTCGCAGACGGCGACGAAGGCGTCGGGGTCGGCGGGGTGGCCGTTCTCGGCCCCCTCGGGGACGGGGGAGACGCGACACAGGATCTTGGCCACGCGCCGGGCCCGGAGCCGCAGCCGGCCCGAGGCCATGTCGTGCACCGGCTCGGCCACGGAGGCGCGGCTGGCCCGCTGGCCGCGGACGAGGGCCCGCGGGCTCAGGAGCGTGAAGGTGCCCGACTCGTCCAGGTCGCGGCGCCCGGGGGCCG
Organism: Nigrospora osmanthi; assembly: GCA_029489945.1. Lineage (NCBI taxonomy): Eukaryota > Fungi > Ascomycota > Sordariomycetes > Amphisphaeriales > Apiosporaceae > Nigrospora > Nigrospora osmanthi. The sequence goes on from CP120497.1 coordinate 3,380,243, forward strand.
TGGCCAGCCAGTTGGGCACCCAGGAGGGCAGCCCGGCGGCGGCGGGGGCCGGCAGCGTCATCCAGAGGGGCGCGACGGAGCCGGTGGCGCGGACGAAGGCCACGACGAGCTCCTGGAACACGTGCGACACGGGCCGGCGGTAGTCGGGCGCCGACAGCCGCAGGCCCCCCCGCGTCAGGATCGAGTACAGGCCGAAGACGCGGTCGTGGGCCAGCCGACAGTCGAGGTGCTGGATGCAGTGGAGCAGGTCGACGAGGTTTTCCATCCGGTCCTCGCGCCCGCCGGCGTCCGCGCCGCCGACGTAGGCCGCGCCCAGCCGGGGCCGTATCAGGTTCGGCCGGGCGATGTCGTACTGCTTCTGCGTGGTGAAGTTGAGGGCGTGCGCGTACGCCCGCCAGCTGATCTGATGGTGGCCCATGGTCACGACCGCCTGGCGGGCGAGGGCCACCTCCTGTACTGTCCAGACCCTCGTGAGCCAGGGGTTTTCCAAGATCTTGGTGAAGGCGGGACAATTCTTGACCTCTGCCTGCTCGTACACCTCTGTTCCTGGGTTGTCAGTAGGGGCAAAGGACTAGTAGGTAGCGCGCAGCAGCAGCAGCAGCACCAACAACAACAACAACAAACAGCAGCGGATAAAAAGGCAGGAAAGGCCCGAATAACGCACCGCGGACGAGACGATAAACGGGTTTGCAGAGGCCCTGGGCCCGGGGCAGCTCGATCCGGCAGCGGTACAGGTCCCTGAAGAGGCGGAAGACGCGGGCGGTCTGGGGGTCGGCGGGGCCGAGCCAGACGAGGACGCGGGCGGCGGCGCGGTAAATGGCGCCCATCAGGGCGACCTGGCGGCGGCGCTCGCGGGCGCTCGCGGGCCCGGGCCCCTGGTCGATGCAGAGGGCGTCGATCCAGAGCGCGCGCGGGCGCAGCCGGGACCGCAGGTGCACGAGGGCGCCGTGGCAGTTGGGCGTCACCGGCAGTCGCCGCCCCGCGCACGTCACCGTCGACGACGACGACGACGACGATGGCGACCCCCACACGTACGACAGGGCCGCGTACCGGCCCCCCGCCCGCGCGAGCTTGACCTCGCGCAGCCGGCACCGCACCGGCGCCCCGGCGTCCAGCGCCGGCAGCAGGTCGAGCACCCGGATCGAGTCGTCCGCCGTCAGGGGCGTGTGGCGGTAGTACTCCTCGGCCGTGGCGGCGGGCTCGGCGCCGCGGGTCATGATGCCGACGGGGCGGCGCCGCCGAGTCTGGTCTAGCGTTCGAGGGGGAGCGGATCGTGGCCGATCGCGCGGTCAGATCCGCAGCGGCTCAGATCCGACGCGGGTCAGATCCGACACGGGTCGAGTGGGACGCGGAAAGGTGGGCTTCGCCGAAACTTGGTCTCTGTGTATGCCCCCCGTCGCTCAGGCCTCCTCGCCGGGGAGGCAGTTTTATAAGAACTCGACCACGGGAATGCTGGCTGAAGCAGGCGACGCGTCGACAAGGCTCGCGGCTGCGAGTTGGTTACCAAGTCTGTCTATTCCTTGAACATGTGCTCCCCTCGACCAGGGACGAGCTCAGCTCTGTCTTGGCCCACTCTTCCCCCCTGCGGCACAGCGAGAGACCCGAATGAGATCGCGATGTGACCGGTGTATGCACCGCCGCCCCTGATTGGCCTGTCATCAGCGCAGCCGCCCCAGGGGGGGGGAGGGGGGTGGAAAGGGTGTCAAGACCTGCAGGCTAATTACTGATTCCTCTTTCACACGTCGCGATAACGCTAGGCTCTGTCCAGTTATACTCGGCAGTACCAGACTCTATTAATAGGTCCCAAAGACAGCCATAGCTCCTGGTACTTGGGTGAAGCGGACTTGAAATGTGGTGACGGGATCACACCAGCCCGCTCCCTCCTTCTGATAGGTTTCGTATTTACACATCCACAGCCCTGAGTGGACCTCGCATGGGACACGGGACATCCATATTGGGCAAACAAGACACGCATCGTTATTTCTACAGACGATGGAGAATGTACCGCTAAAAGACAGGGAAGAAGAGAGGGTGGGTTCCCATCACGACCGTCCATGCTTTCATTCTCGCCTTGCACTCTTGCTTAGTGGATAAATATGTACAAATGGAAGAGAAGACGGGATGTGAATTGCCCAGGCGGGGGGGAGAGCGGTTTTGTCGAAGAGGCCGCACTGGGAGGCTTGATGGTGGAATCAGGATGCCAACGAGGCTCATCCCTCGCCGACGATAGGGTCAGAAGAGGGCGACGGAACGCCGCTTACTGACATTGCGAGTACCATTCCTGGTTTTCCAGAGTCAGCAACCCCCCTCCAAAAGACAGAAAACATGATCAAGGCAGGTGAGGAAACGGAGGGACGCGGGCGGGAGGAGGGGAATAAAGGAGGCAGGATGTTGCTTACATTGCTGGCCTTGCAGGTGCCGACCGAGCAGCACTTGGGGCCTTGCCAGCCGTTGCCGCCGCACTGTCCCCATTGAGCCGCGCAGGCCTATCGATGATGCTGCGTCAGTTGTTTTTCCTCACGTCTGTGGCCTTCTTCCCGTAGCCCGGGGTTGGGAGGAATGTATCAGGCACTTACTCCGCCACCGCCACCGCCACCGCCGTTGTTGCCACCACCGTTTCCGCCGCCGTTGTTGCCGCCGCCGTTGCCGCCACCGTTGTTGCCTCCACCGTTGTTGCCGCCGCCGCCACCGCCGGCGCCCTCGCTGACGGTGATGCGGGCGGAGCCGGAGCTGAAGTAGCCCTCGGTGGCGACGATCTGGTAGTCGTGGCTGCCGAGGCGCATGCCGAGGCCGGCCCACGCGTCGAAGTGCGCCTTCATGTTGACGGAGCCGCCGGTGCGCTTCTGGTTACGAACGGACCAGTACTGCTGAAAGGTGCTCGTACCCTCGATGGACGGCTGGTTGTTACGCTGCGTCTGCAGGATGCGGTACGTGCCGCCGTCGACAGTGACGGTGCCCTTCTGCTGCGCCGCCGACGACGGGTCGTACGTGCCGAAGTTCTCCACCACGTAGTACTCGATAAGCGGGTTACGCGTCCACCCGTACACGGCCAGGTAGCTGTTGCCGTTGGGGCTGTACGTGCCGCTGTAGGAGATGGTGCTGTGGTGATGGACGTGTTAGTCATCCCGGGGAGAGGGAGGGAGGGGGTTGGGGAAAGCCCATACCGAGCGCTACCCGGGTTCCATCCCTTGCCACCGACCCAGTTGCCGTTGCCGGACCAGGAGCAGCTGTAGGTGCCGCCGTCGAGGTTGTTGAAGTCGATGTTGCCGGCGCCGTCGGTCCAGAAGGAGTAGTAGTAGCCGCCGTGGGTGCCGGTGCCGGGGCGGATGCCGCGCGCCTGGAGGGCCTCCATCGTGGCCGTGGCGTTGAAGCCCTCGGGGAAGGGGGACGCCAGGCTGCCCGTGGCGAGCGCCAGCGTGGCGAGGACGGACGTCTTCATCTTGGCTGCGAATGCAAGGCTGAGGGGGGAGGCAGATGGGACGGAGAGAGAGGCTCAACTGCTTGGCCAGGCAAGAGACAGCAGCAGAAGCCCATCGAGGAGAAGGGGGCGAGCAACTTTGGTTATATACATGGCATCCGGCCCTCTCCCCCAGCCCGAAGTCGACCCATCCTCCTCCCGGGACCCTCTCTTGCCTCCACCGGCCCTCCCGCTGGTCCTTGATCGGGGGTTGTTGGTCCGGCTGAATGGCGAGCCCGGCATCACCTCAGGTAAGTTGGCTTGTCGGTGGACGGGTAGTGGGCCAAGAGGCAGCGACGGCCCCTTAATTGGAGGAACAACCCCTGTACCACTCCACTAGCTGGACAGAAACAAACAAAAGAAATGGGAACCGGCACCAGCCAGCCAGCCAGGAGGGTTAGGTTACATGGCCGGGCTTGGTTGCGTCTTGCACGCCCGCCGGCAGACGACGACTACCGAGCGCGAAGCCTCGTGGCATTGGCATGCAATGCGGGACAAGACGACTTTGCCTCTCTTCCCCCGGATTCCTGGGCACCCACGGCAGCCCCCTTTTCGCACATTAGCCGGACCGCATTCGCTTGTTCGCCCCCATTCCCAACGGCCGCGAGATTTCAGGATTTGCGAGCGGTCGCTATAGGCCCAACAGGCCATAACGAGATAACCCAAGCAAGGGCGGGCTCTTGGCTCGCGTGGTGTCGTCTGCTGCTTTTCGCGCGCAGCACCGCTTGGCGGGCCCTTAGCGGCCCTTGGCAACGTCGACCTAGACTCCGCGATTGCCTATCCGAGACTGGAGACTGCCACTGCGTCCGTACTGCCCATTCGAGCCTACGCCGCCGGCACCGATGTCCCGGGACCAGGGCCGGGGGGTGTGTGGGGAGCGTACGAAGAGGGGAAGGGGGGGGCCATCTCGTCGATCCCCTCTTCCGGCGCCGCGCCCGGGGCTGTAGAGAGAGATCTGCTAACAAGCTGAGCGCCTGGCGACGATCCCTCAGCCTCGGCCCTGACTCGAGGTCCCAAACCAACACTCAGCCGCATGGCCGCCCATAATACGAGGCTGCCCTCTTTACCCGCGACCAATTGGGTTTTTACGGGGCAAAGGGCGCGCCCGTTCAAGCGGCTGGCAGCGTTGTCGTCGGGGGGGCACAGGACGGCCCCACGGGACGAGGCATTTCGTGGGGTTTGGGTACGACCCAACGGCTCGCCTGCTTCTAGGCGAATCACCAGTACCTCCAACCCCAAAGCCGCCCGGTAGAGGCACACGGGGCCGCCGACCCCTTCTCCCCTCCCCGTGGGATCGCTGGCTCCCATCCCTGCGCCTGGAACTAAGATCGTGGGGCCACAGTTTGCTGGCCAGCCCACCCCCAGAATCAAGGTCCCGTGTCGCTCGTCGCGCCACCCCATGACAGTACCGGCGTGCCAGCCCGCCTCGGGACATTGGTCTTTTAGGCTAAAAAGACAGAAACGTACTGGCTGCATGTTAAATCCACGTCACGAAAGCCCCTAGCCATCCGTGTGTTGAGGTCACCTGGGAGAAAGCTAGTCAGGTTCGCAAACATGACCATATTCAAACATCCGAAGAGAAGATAGCATCCGTAAGAAACCTTTCCACACGGCTTACTTCGGCCAGAGTATTTGTGCGTGGTTGTTGTCATCGTACGGAGACACGTCGCCGCGGCCCACGTTTCCGGACACCACTACAGTTGGTCAAAACTTGACTCTGGCAACTTCATGGGAGGATTCAACCAGGCGGCCCTATGTCCCGTCCATGACGATATCTGGTCGACGTCTTCAACGTGTATCTCATTATCCGTACGGCTCAATCCGTCGACGGGCTCTCAGCTAAAATTCCTGTGGCAAAAGACGAGACCGTCAAACTCGGGACGGCATACCCCCTGAGGGCCGTGGCCGGGGAGCCCAGACAGTTGATGCAACTTGCATGGCCTCCCCATGTTACCGGGACGACTCGCAGATAGCCTCTGACGCGAGAATGATCCCAGAAAGGGCACTCCGCCAAGAAGCAGCGAACATCCAAAGCTCAACGGACATCCAAACAGGGGCTAGTGGCGTTGATCCATTCCGGTATGCCCGACACTTGGGCCTGCCACCGCATGAAGTGATAAGCAGCCAAGATGTTCGAGACCATGCCCATACTTACGACCTTACTTACGTAGTGCCTCATTAGCCGAGGCGGCTATGACGGTGCCACTGTTCAGGAAGGTACTAATGGAAATGCTATTTATAGGAAGTATGTAGGCAATGGAGGACGTGGCGATGGGTTAAGTAACAGTCTCCCATGCTTATTATTACATATAGAGTGAGTAACAGGTATAGGCACAGTTTCAAGATGCTAATTATCTAGAGGTTCGTGGACGGTTATTCGTTATATCATATCTTTTAATGCGAAATTTTGTTAGTAGACTCGGTATAAACATACCGACCACCATGGCACCCATGTATTCCAGGTCTTCTCCCCCTTGCTCCTACCCGCCGCGGCTCTCAAGGGGCTCCCAGGTCAGCTCAGAGGGGGTTGGTTGGTTAGATGAAACTGCCTCCAAGGCTGTGCCAGAAGTTGCCTAGCTCCCAGGTAGCTCCTTCGTCAAGGGCGCAAATTACCACGCCAGTCGAGATCTCGAGGGTAAAGGCCGTGGCGAGGGCCGAGGGCGCCATGAGAAAGCGGGTGGGCTTATATGTCAGGTATTCGGCTTGCTCTTCGTTGATTTTTTTTTTCCCAGGCCAAGGTAAACATGCTTGCATACGGGTATAGTACTGATTTAGTTAAGCTGATCTGTCAGGTCTGATCAAGATGAGGCCACAATCGCTTTGTTACGCTCAGAATTATAGAAAGCTAAGGACAGCTCCATATTTCTTGGAAGGCTTGACCTTTCGACAGGCAACCAGGTATTGAAAGGGGGCCATCTGCCTGCACTGGTTTTAGCTTTTTTTTTCACTTCTAAAAATTGATCATCTTTTTCACAAACAACTTGTCCAAACTGTTTTTTGAAACGGAGGTCAAAATGAGACTTGGTCGAAATAGAAAGGTGACAAACTGAAGAGAAGAGAGGGGGAGATGGATAAGACTCCCAAGGCTGGTTGAGATCAGGCCTTCCAAAAAGTAGAATGGTCTAGGAATCCGCCAATATGTGATGTGGACCGTACAAAAGCAAAAGAAGAAAAAAGAGAAGGTCCCCCGAGCAAAAACAAAACATACAACACCGAGGATTCCCAGGTCGTCACCGACCCTAGTACTAATTCGGCGCTTTCCAGCTTATCTATGGGAGAGCGGACGGGATCCCGAGTTTTCTGGAAGCTATGGTCGTATGTAACAGGACTATTGTTTGTCTAGCCATGTATAGGCCATTTCCGCGCCAGAGTCTCGAGGCAATACGAGATAACGCCCCTGCAACACCTAACCTACGTAAATAATACAGGACAGAGGAAAGCAGAGGGCTGGAGATGTAGACAGTGTTCCAAATGGACAATTTGCGATGACATCCTTGTTTGTTCGATAGTGCCCCGGTCCCGTGTGTCTATAACCCGTACTCCCGCACAGAAAGCACCAGCTTCTTTGCGCTCGGCACGTCGCGGCCCGGTTCCTGGTCCGTGGGGGTCAGCGTGACATGGAGCGCGGTGTGGTCGTGGTTCCAAGCGCCCTCGGTCCAGTGGTAGCGGTTCGCCGGCTCCTCGCCCTCGCCCTCCATGCCCACGAGGGCCCGCATCACCATGTAGATGGCCTTCAGGTTGAAGGACGACGCCGGCCGGAGCAGGGACCGGCAGACGTCGAGGGCCTCGCGCCGCGTGGCCCGGGCCGGACACCAGCGGGCGACGTAGAGCAGCGCCGGGAGCGCGGCGTCCTGCCCCGCGTCGTTCATGAAGTCGGCGGGCGCCTCCGCCGCGGGCGGCCGCGCCCCGCCGGGGTTCGACTGGTGCCTCTTCGAGGTCTTGTACAGCTCGAGGAGAGCCGAGTAGTCGAGCGGGGCGGCCGCGAAGAAGGTGGTGGCGCCGCCGCTCTCCGCGCTCCCCGTCGACGCTTGGCTTCTCTTCTTCACCGAGCGCCCCAGGCGGCTGGCCATGTTGGCGATGGCTTGGAGAAGGCGTATCGAATGCACGTCCGTGGTCGCGCCCGCTCTCCTCCGCGCCTCTTTCTCCCAGGAACTCATCAGAGTGAGCAAGGAGGATATTTGCGACGGCGAGTAGCTCGGCACAATGAAACCGTCCCCAAAGGTCGCCGAGTGGAAACACAAGTTGAGCATTGTGGTGATGAAGCGCCACCACACAGCGGTAAACTCTTGTAGGGTTCTTGCTGGGCTGGGGACGGCGGGCGGCTGAAGGATTGACTCGGCAGCGATATTCAGGATGCGCGGGCCCATCTGTCGATTCAGGGGAGAGAAGGCGTTTTGAATGACACTGCTGCTGAGCACGAAATGAGCCGCTTCGGTGCTGGTTCGGAGGGCAACCGGTGTGTCTTTCGAGACCAGCCTCGGCAGAATGTCTAAGCCGGCGGCCCCGATCTGGTCGACGGCGCTGGCGTTGTCCTGGAGATGTTCAAACATGAAGAACAGCATACAGCTTATGACCATGACGCGAACCTGAGTCTCGGCCGCGGCACTTTTCAGGGCCTGCTGCGTTCGAGCGACGGCTTGGCTGTAATGTTGAAGAGCTTTGCGGTAGTGTTCGTTTTTCAAGGCGCCCGATAGGTGATGCTGGACTAACGGCACCCCGTTGGTGTGCATAGACCCGCGCGCCCAGGCGAGTGCCCCCACGGCGAGAATGGCGTCGAGGACATAAGAGTCCTGCTGGCCTTGTTGCAGGATGGTGGTCGACCCTGGACCGCTCGACGCATAGGCATCAGCGAACTTGAAGGTGCGCTGTCAAGTTGAAGCACTTACAGAAGCTAGACAAGGCCGAGTCGCCCAGCCGCGAGAGAGACAGCTGACCCCGAAACCTCCGAACGAAGTAGTCCAGATACTTGACGTCCTGAGGCGCTACGTGGGAAAATGCAGAGCTGGGCAGCGTGAAGATAGCCGGGTATGTGGTAGCGTTCGCCAGTCCCGAGCATGTGGTTATTGGGGGCCGGCTTGCTGGGGCGGGAAGAAGCGGTCGTGGCGTATGTCGTTGAGCTATTGACACGGGCTTCGGATAACTGCATAGAGCCCCGGACTTGGTGCATCTGGAACACGCGGGCTTTGATTCGTTGCATTTTACTCTCCCGGCCTTGCACCTAACGCACCCTGGCGGTGCAGGCTCGCAGGCTCGGTTAGCGTTGCGGGCGGTTACGCTGGGCAATGGATAGGTAACCTGTATGCACGTCATGTAGGTACATACCCGTGCGGACTTTGGGCCTGGACGCGCGCTTGCGGATCGCCTGCGCCTCCGTCATGTCGACTCGCTTCTTTCAGGACCGTCTATAGGCTGTGAGGAGCGCCACTGCCGTGCGGTGAATAGGGGGCTGGATTGGGAAGTCTCACGAGGAGGCGGCAGTGGTGCTTGGCGGGACACGTATCGTCGCAACTTGGCAAAACCCCCTCCCAGAGAGATTCATTAGAGCTGGGTCACGTGCTCAGTCCGCCAGGGCCCTGTTGTAACCTGACCATGCTAGATTGGCTGAGAGGCAGGGAATGGGGGCAAACTCCAATCGTCACTAAGCTGCACAGCTAGTCAAGCTCTTGGCGATCGATGGCGCACCCCTTCAAATTGATGGCTTAGACACGCGTGGTGGCGTTGCATCGTCGCGGAAGGGAGTGGATGTTTGGCGCTGTCAAATAAATAAAAAAAAACAGAGTTACAGGCACTATCGGAACGGCCCGGCGGGCGTTGTTGCACTGAGTGGGCTGAAAAACGGGTTGTAGCGTGCATGCAACCCCCCCCCCCTCATGGATATTCGTAGAAACCATTGGGGATCCCCACACAGCGGACAAAACAAACATATGGGGTTTGGGGTAAATGCAACGACGGCCACGAACACAAGAGATCGCAATGCAACGACACACGACGCAATTGGAACAAGCAGCCAAGTTCTCAAATGGGATATCAAATTCAACGGCTTGGCCTCGAATTATCGGGTAAGTGGTATAATATGTACAGGCTGAAAAATGACATCAATCCTGCGCTCTCAAAATCATGAATCAATGAAACCGAAGCCATGGGTATGTGCGTTTGTGCTTTATCATCAGAGGGAAACGCTTCCGCCGGGGATGGGCTTGATAACGGGGATGACGGGCTTGGGCTGGAAAACGCCGCTGCCGAACTGGCGGTTCTTGAGGATGTTGCCGGTGACACCGCCGACAGTCTCGGTAACGGTGTTAACAGCGCCGCCGGCAAGGCCGGTGACGGCGTCAAGCTGACGCTCCTTGAGGTGGATGCCGTCGGTGGCGCCACCGACAACGCCAGTCGCCTCATCGACGGTCTTGCCGGCGTCCACGGGAGCCTTCACTTCGAGGTCAAGGTCGACGAGCTCGTTGTCGCGTCCCAAGATGCTGCCAACGACGCCGGTAACGGGCTCGGTAACGGAGCTGACAGCCTCCAGGCCAGCAAGGCCGCCCTCCTCGCGCTTCTCCTTAAGGAGACCACTGCCGCCGGTAACGCCGCCGACGGTGTCGGTCACGGTGTTAACAACGCCGCCAGCAGTCTCGGTAACGGTGTTGAGAACGGGGCCGGCAGCGCCAGTAACGCCTTCGAGCTGGCGCTCCTTGAGGAGGCCGCTGCCGCCGGTAACGCCGCCGACGGTGTCGGTCACGGTGTTAACAACACCGCCAGCAGTCTCGGTAACGGTGTTGAGAACGGGGCCGGCAGCGCCAGTAACGCCTTCGAGCTGGCGCTCCTTGAGGATGCCGCTGCCGCCGGTAACGCCGCTGACAAGGCCGCCGGCAGTGCCGGTAACGCCACCGACAGTGTCGGTAACGGTGTTAACAGCGCCGCCGGCAAGGCCGGTGACGGCGTCGAGCTGGCGCTCCTTGAGGAGACCGCCGGTAAGGCCCTCGGCGCCGCTGCCTCCGGTAACACCGCCAACAACGCCGCTGGCAGAGTCGGTAACGCCGCTAACAACGCCGCTGGCAGTGCCGGTAACACCGCCGACAAGGCCGGTCACGGCGTCGAGCTGGCGGTTCTTGAGGATCTTGCCACCGGCAACGCCGTCGACAAGGCCGCCGGCAGTGCCGGTGACGCCACCGACAGTGTCGGTAACGGTGTTAACAGCACCGCCGGCAAGGCCGGTCACGGCATCGAGCTGGCGGTTCTTGAGGATCTTGCCACCGGTGACGCCGTCGACAAGGCCGCCGGCAGTGCCGGTGACGCCACCGACAGTGTCGGTAACGGTGTTAACAGCACCACCAGCAAGGCCGGTCACAGCGTCGAGCTGGCGCTCATTGACGTTGATGGGGGCGGCGTAAACGGCGGCCGCGAGGGCCAGGGTGACGAACGAGTAGCGCATCTTGTGGTTCTGCAGGAGGCTGGTCAGTCGGTGGAGCTTCCAGGCCGGAGGCGGCAGGCAATGGCGCCGGGCCGGGACAGGGACTTACGGAATGAACGACTTGTGTAGAAGAAGTAAGGAGCGGACAGGATAGCAAGACTATTGCAACCGAAAGTTGGTGGAATTAAAGAGAGTACGTTGTCGTTGAGGCGATGGTCTCATGCTTTTTTTCTCGACGGAACAGAGCCAGAGGTCTAGGCATCTTATACCGCGGACGAGTCGCGAGTCGGGGGCGGTCTGCCCCTGACTGCTGGGTTCCCCCATGCGGGCGTGCTGTCGCGGAGCGTGGTCGGAGAGCTGGGTTGGGAGATGATAGTCGACAGGCCGGGATGCAGGAACGCCGTCTAGCTCACTGCCGCCTGCCTGTTGGGGAGGGGGATCGACGAACGCCGCGCATCCGCACCAGTCCGTCGTCGGCCCTCATTCGATCAGGCGGCGGAGAGGGGGTGGGTAACCGGCCGGGAATCTGACTAAGGGCGCAAGGGGCCAGCCCGTCACGGCACTAGCCGATGATCCTTATTCAGAGCCACGATAATGGGCATGGCGCGCGTTGGTTTTGGCGCTGGTTCGGCGGCAGAGGCGACTTGAGGCGGCCATGGCCAACACGCGGTCCAGGCAGACGGGATGAAGAGTGGCCAGGCGGCAGGCAGCGTGGCGGCAGGGACCTCCCATCGCAGCGGACCTGTCAGGACGCCTCGTGCTTTTGCCGTCTGGAGGAGCCGGAGCGTGGCCTGACACACCCCGGGCGGGGCCTCTTCCCACAGGTCGTGTGGGAAATTCCGTCGATCGGCGCCACGCTTGTCCCGTTGGGCCTCCGTCTCATTTCGCCAGGCCCGACCGGCGTGCCGCCGTCACGCGCTGACGGGCCCGCTCGAGCGGGGCGGGGGGACGATAGGCACCAAGCCAAGGCGGACGGCGAGTGCTTCTCCTGGACCGGTCTCGCGATCTGCCGCGACGAGCGTGGTCGACCGCCGCGCTATCTTTTCGTTCTGCACCCACCGGATCGGGAGGCTGACGGGGGTTGTCGGTCAGCCTGTGCCCGTGCCCGTGCCTGTGCCTGTGCCTGTGCCTGTGCCTGAGCAGGAGCTCTGCTAGCGACAGCCGCATCGTGAACGGCACTCAGGAAATCCTGCATGGGCGGTGGGAGATGACCACAATCTGACAGGCCCAGAAAGAGCGCGAAACGCTGACACTAGGGAGGGGCAGCGTCACCGCTCCCATAAAATGAAAAATGACGCGATTCCCAGCGCAATTGCTCTTCATCGCGGGCACGTGCGCCTTCTCAACCACGGCGACGGGAAGGCGAGCAAAACACGGCCAAGAACTGATGAGCCCGCACGCGCCTGCCCTCGCCCTGTTAACTTGCCATCCCAATGGGATCCCATACTCTCCCATGTACTTACTAGTATACCCTGAGCCTAAGCCTCGGTACTTAAGAGGTAGGCAAGTACTTACTTACCTACTTAGACAAGAAGGAACGGCCCCGGAATTCTGGAAACAGTGCTTCCCTTCCCCATCCATACCTAAAGTAGATGGATGTTTGGTCACGACCGTGGTAATCAGAAAGAGAGGAGGCACGGCACTGGGGCATCCCGCCCATCAATCAATCCTTCATCCCCATCCATCCATGTCCATCCCCCCCTGTCTGTCCCATCCCCATTCCATGTGAGCCATCATCTCTCCCCTCGCCTCGCCCGACTCATGACGCATCCGATACGGCTGATTCATTTGCGGCTGCGCATTGGGCGGAAATCCTTTGTTCATCCCGCTTTGCTGGCATCGTGGTCCACGACGTAGCCTCCAGCCCCGTCCTCCAGAGTCAGCGTCGTGTGAGTCGCTCGCTATCTTGGCGGCTCCTCCCTACGAGCTGGCAGACGCACCGACCGACGACGCCGCTTCCAGATGCTTCTCGTCCCGCTTCCGCTCTGACTAGTCCCAGCCCGAATTGACCAAGAGTACTCTCTGCCTCCGAGGCGCCTTCGGCTCATCTGCTGCCGTCCGGCCAAACCCCCGGCCCGACACATGTGCTCGCAGCACCTCGACGTCAAGTGATCTCTGTCCTACACCCTTCCCGCTGCCGTGAAACACGACACGGCATCCTCGCCGCTTGTGTACCGCACACCTACACCCGTTTATCTCACCTACACGCCGACGCAACCGTCGCTGGCACGGGTGGGAGGCAGGCCCCAGGACAGGCCACGCCGTGCGGCTCCGACGTCCGCCGTCAACCCAGCGCTTACCAGTCGCCCGCATCCCTGTCGCCGCACCCCAAGATGGAAGCTCCAAAGCGCTCGGTGGCGGGGGCTTGGATATGGCGACCAATCAACGGATGACTGGAAGCCAGAATGCCGCGGGAGTGCGCATGCTCATACGCCTGTTTCCGCCCTCACCCTCTTTCTCCCACGTTGCCAGCAGTCCAGACCTGCCTGCTGCGACCCTACACACCGATAGGGCTGCATGGCCCGGACCTGCACACCTTGCTCTATTGGCCGCTTGCTCGCCTTCTCGGTGTGACGTGCGGCGGCCAGGAGCCGGCGGGATGATGTACACGATGCATGCAGCATCGGCTGGCGTGACGTGACGTGACAAGACAAGACATGCTGTTTCGACCTCGCCTATCTGCGGGGTGCATGGCCCCCAGAGCCTGGGCGGCGCGAGGCTGTCGCCTGTCACAGCTAAGTCATGTCTTGGAATTGACAGGGCCTATACCGCTTCTGTAGCTTGTCGACAGTTCTTCACGATCGCTCTCGGGCCAGCAAGCGGATGAGTAGCACTGCTGGCTCGCGAATACGACGGCTTTTGGATTCCCGCATGGCCATGATTCGGCCCATGCCTACACACCCGACGGCTCCACGGCGCAGACGAACATGCGCCTCCACCATGTCCGACGCCTCACGAGCTCGCTCTGATTTTACCGGTTATCTTTGTCGTGACCTGGTTGCAGTCTTCAAACCCTGCGCCCACACCTCCCGCAAGGTCTCGCTATGGCCTTTCACGGTCGGCGGCTCGCTCGATACCTCCATTCAGTCGAAAGCGCGGCCTCGGTCCTTCGGAGACATGGGATCCCTGTCCACTTGTTTTTTCGTGAAAGACCATCGATCGATGCGTGGCTCTGATAGTAGACCCGATCTGACTTCTCCATCTCCTGGACCCATCCCGACCTGGACAAACCCAGGGGTGCGTCTACCTCACTGTGTTGGCCATGGCCGTGCTGAGGACGTCTCATATCTATGAGGCAGACTAGACATTCTTCTTGGACTGGGCCCAGCGATGTTGGTAGAAGAATGGCATCTTCGCCTTGCCAAATACTTCGGTGATTGGTTTCAGATGCCTGTCATCCTCGTCCTCGGATCCTCGGCCACACCCCGATCGACCCTTGATACAGTTGAAGCGACTCGCCTGTCCCTCTTGTACCCGGTCTGCTCTCGGTCTATCAAGCGTCTCTTGCCTGCTGGGAACTTACCTGTTGCCCCCGAACAGTACATACACCAATGATGTCGAGCTTCCACGCGCTCTTTGCCGCAAAAGCGGTGCAGGTATGGGGCGTGGTTTGTTTCGATGTTTCAACAGTCGCTCGCAAACTCGTGATGCCAGAGATGGCGACGGAAAGGATCCCCTCGCTTGGTTCGGCCATTGTCCATGGTCTGAGACGAGGGAATGATGTATAAAAACCTCCGCCATGCTTGGTCATTGATTCAACTTGTCTATCGCAACAACAAGAGCCTTACCAAACACAGAATCGGTCAGACTCCCTTGCTACCCCTCTGATTCTTACATACGCCGCCACCCCAGCCCACGATATCTTGGCACCCACTGGACAAGTCGGCAATGTCCTACTACGCAGCAGCTCCGGAGTACTACCGTACACAGACATTGCACTTCGGTGTCGAGCTCGAGCTTCTTGTCTCGAGCCGAGGCAAGACCCACAAGACATGGCATGCCCTCGCTGCCGAGGTCAGCGCCGCGCTCACGCGTGCAGGCGTTGCGAACCACGTACGCGAAGCCAATGCCCTCGAGGACTACAGCGAGTGGTCTATCGTGCAAGAGGTAACCATACCATCGGGGAAGGGTGTCTGTAAGTTTCCTGCCATTTTGCTTTCTTGCTTGTGTGGGGCAGCCTCCGTGGAAGACGCGGCTATGAGCACCCCGACACCATCCCCGGGTCTTGCAGTACAGGTGGCCTCGGCTGACTAGGATTACCACTTCGCAGTCGGTCTCGAGCTCGTTTCCCCTGTTCTGTCTGCCGCGGATTCTTACGCGGCCCCCTCATGGGCGGCCACGCTGTCCCACGTCTTCAACACCCTCCACGCCTCGTTCCATCTGCACAAATCATCTTCGACATCAACCCATATCCACCTCTCACTCAGCCCACAGCTCAGCGCTACCCAGCTCTGCGCTCTTTCTAAGTGTACCCTTCTCTTCGAGTCGGCGCTTGACTCTCTCTTCACTGCCTCGCAGCGTGGGAGCAGCTCTTACTGGACGCAGTCAAACCGCAGCACCAGCACCGCACTACAGGGGCGCAACCTGGTGCAATGCTTCGACTTATTGGACGCTTGCCTTGACACGACGACCGGTTGGGACGGCGGGGATGATGAGGCAAAGCATGCCCTTGTTCGCACCATGAACCTGTACCCGCACCACTCGGCCACAGGCCGTGCCCACGGCCGCACGTCCGACTTTGTGCATGGCGGCGTGTTCAAGTGGAACTTGGCGGGCCTTCTTCCCAATGGCAACAGTACCGGCACTGTTGAGTTTCGGCAGCCCCCGGGCTCGCTGTGCGCTGCCGAGGCACGGGCTTGGGTCGTCTTGGCTGTGGGGTTCGTGGCGGGCGCCGCCGGGCAGGATGAGGATGGCCCCGACGTGGCTGCCCTGGACGGCAGCGTCGAACAACTGTGGCGCCTGGTCGAGCGCGGCGTGCAAGCGAGTGGCGTAGCGGTAAATACGGACGACGTCGAGAGCCTGTTTGCTGGTGAGGGGGCCGGCGAGTGTAGGACGAATGGGAAGAAGGCAAGGAGCAAGGAGAAGATGGAAGGGAAAAAAGGTGGCACAGGTTGGCTGTGGAGGAGGTAGATGGATGGGCGCGTTAGTCTTGGACGACACAGCACAATCACGAGCAGGGGGCTATGGCTGTCCAGGCTGGGTAATCCCAATGGTAGCAGGGGTGGGGGTATCAACAGGGTGGGGGGTATATTCAACACCTATCTCTCGTCATCGCGGAATCTCTCTGGATGGCATGGGTCATCCTCTCTCTGTCTCTGTCTCTCCATGGTCCGTAGGTAAGGGACAAGCCAACGGAACGCCGCGCCGCCTCCTCTTGCTCAGGACGCTTGCTCTTCTTGCCGTGAATCCATCTATCCAATCAACTCTAACTCAGCTCCATTCACTCACTCGCGTACGCAATCACGCGCCCAAAGAGGGACTTGGGGGAGAGACTGTCAAGTCACTCGACCCGTCCCCCATTGCCCTCACATCCTCTCCCTTTCGGCGGGGGAAGGGGGTCTCACGCGTCCACCATGCGACCGCAGCCGGCGCACAGGAAGCGCTGGCGACCGCCGACCTTTTTGGCCTTGAACTCGCGACCGCCGCACTTGGTGCAGCGCATCTCGTCGTCGTCGTTGTCGTCGTCGTGGCCCCCCGCGTCGTCGCCCGAGGCGCCGCCGCTCGTTAGACTCCACGTAGGACTCGGCGACCGCACCACGGTGCACAAGACGTCGGGCGGCGCGAGCCTGCTGCCGTCGATGGGCAGGACGCCGGGCCGCCGGGCGCCGTTGCCGTTGCTGCTGGCCGGCGCGCTCCGGCGTCGATGGGCGCGCTCCTGGACGCTCAGACCCCGTGGCTGCGGTTGGGGCTTCGCGGCGCCGCTGCTGGAATCCGTCTCGTCCGACTCGGAGGTGGCCGTGAGCAGCGCCGGCCCGAGAAGCAGCGTACCGCCGTCGTTGCCGCCGCCTGTACCAGTGGTGCCGGGGCTGGGCTTGGGCGCGGGCGCCTCGCTGACGGAGCGGACCCGGCTGCCCTCGCCGGCAGTCCCGCCCTTGGGATCACGCTCGAGGGATCCCGAGCTCGGTCCGCTGCTCGTGCCGCCGCGGATGGCGCCGCCCAGGTGTCGCCAGCGGTTGAGGTTCCAGAAGCTGTAGCTGGCGCCGACGGCATCGAGGCGCAGCGGGTCGTCCTCGTCGTCCTCGTCGTCGATGCTGCGGAACGAGAAGCTCGGCGTCGGTGGCGTCGGCCGCTCCATCGTACGCACGCTGCCTGTCGGGCTCGTGGGCAGCGCTGCCACGCTGGCGGGCGGACTACTGCTGCCGCGGTGGCATGGCTGCTGTCGGAGGCTGGCGGGCGGGCTTGCCGGGTGGGGGTGCTGCGCGTGTGCTGCCGCCGCCGCCGTGACGCTCCCCGGCGGGCTCGTCGCCGCCGGCATCGACGTCGGCGAAGCCGCATGCTGTTGGGCATACGGCTTGCGCCGTGCGTCCAAGGCCAGGTTCGCCGCGCTCGCCGCCACCATACTGGGGGGACGCGCCTTGGCCGGGCTAATGGAGCGCTCGCTACGCGCTGGCGTCGTCAGGATTAGCGAGCTGGGCCGGCTGCTGCCCGTCTGGCTGTCGCCCTCGACGCCTTGCCGCCACGAGATGATGCGGTCCGAGCTCATGGCCAGGCCCGCCAGCCCGGGCGCGTGGCCGCTGTGGTGGCTCATGGAGCCCCTGCGCGAGTGCGGATCGCGCATGCTGCTGGCGCTGGTGCGCGTCATGATGCTGCCGGTGCGGCCCGGCATGCTGTTGCGGTTGCGCTTGCGTGAGAAGGACGAGCCCGTCTCCCAACTCTCCTGGCGCCGCTTGTTGAAGGCGCAGTCCTGGCGGAAGACCTTGATGATGCCTGCGTGGTCCGTCGTGATCAGGATGTTGCCGTCGTGGTGCTGGGCCCGCGCCAGAAAGGCGGGCGTCTCCTCGGGCCGCTTGGTGCTGCGGGGTGACGCCAGGGGTGACGGCAACGGCGAAGTCGGCGCTTCGGATGGGCCGTCGGCCAAGGTATCCTCGTTTGTCGACTCCTCCATGCTGAGCAGCGTAATGGGTGGCGGGTTGCACAGCGTGAAGATAGGGTCGTGCGAGGCCTGCAGGAGCTGGCGCGTAGCCGTCGGCGCGAGAACGGCCTGCGTCACAACGGCCGAGTGAGCTTCAAAGTATTCGTACGGCCGTTTTTCCTGCTTGTCCGACAGCTCGCCGCTGGTGGACCAGATGAAGGCGCGGCGGTCCTCGCTGCCACACACGATGTAGTTGCCATCGTCGCTGAAGCTCGCGCGGATCTGGTTGCACATGTTCTCGTGGCCCTTGAACTTGAGCTCCAGCTGCTTGTCGCGCAGCCCATAGATGCGGATGCGCGAGTCGTTAGACGTGACGAGCACCTTGACCTCGGCGGCATCAGGGTCACCGGCCGGGAAGCCCATGGTCTGTATACCCGTGATCTTGCTGCCCTTGGCGTTCTTGCCGCGCGATGACCGCACGTGCATCTGCGTCTGAAACTTGAGCCCCTCGGTCTCGTAGAAGCTGCACAACCCGTTCAAGCAGCCGGCGATGGACGTCTTGCCGTCGGGCGAGAAGGCCACGGCCGTAATGAGATCCGTTAGCTGGGCCGAGTAGGCGACGGCCTTGTCGGGGATGCTCCACAGCCGCAGGGTCGAGTCGAGCGAGCCGGCGAGGAAGAAACGGTCGTCGCGCGGGTGGAAGGCAATCGAGGTGACAAAATCCTTATGTCGGAAGGTACACAGGCACTCCTGGCGGCTCATGTGCCATAGCCGCACCGTCTTGTCCATGGACGACGAGAGCAGAAAGTTGTTCTTGCTCCAGCTCAGGTCGAGCACCTCTCCGGCGTGGCCGACGAATTCGCGTACGGGTTTGGGGTGGAACACGGGTGTACTAAGCCGCTCGCCCTGCGCCCCGTCGGTCGCCTGCTCTTCGTCGTACGCCTTGCGGTCCTGGGGCGTGGCGAGGACAGCCCAGATGCGTACAACCGAGTCGCGCCCGGCCGTCGCCATGAACCGGCCGTCGCGGCTGAACTCGACGGCCCACACGGGCCCGCCCGTGTTGGTCTCCTTGTGCCCGAAGCCCTGCACCGCCTTGACAGGCGCCCCGTTGATAGGCGCGTGGCTGCCGGGTACGCTCCGCGCGGCGTCCGGGGGCTGCGTGCCAGCCAGCTCTTGCGCGAGGAACATGCGGTTGAACTCCTTGACTTTCTTGTGGTGGCTCCGGACGCGAATGTACCGGGGCGGCTCCTTGTGATGTGGGATGAAGCCGGCGGCCTCGACGGCCGAGGAGAAGACGGTGGCGTGGGCGCCCTCGGTCCGGAGCTCGCTCGGCTCGGATTCGTCGTCTGGGAGGCCATCGTCCGGCTTCTTCCTGCCGCCGATCATGCTCAGCCGGCTCAGAAAGGAAATGCTCTTCCGCTTGTCACGTTGGTAGTCAAGCTGGGGGCGCTGCTGCTGCTGCTGCTGCTGCTGTTGCTGTTGCTGCTTGTGGGACAAGTCGGAGTTCGGCCGGGAGGGGCCCTCATTGGCCGTAGCCTCGGGTTTTCCAGTGCTGCGTAGGCGGGAAGGGATGATACGTTCCGTGTTGGTGTTGGTCCTTACGAAAATGTGCTGTTTGTTCCTTAGCCCACGAGGTCCCAAAGGCCGACGGAGCGGCCGTCGGGGAACATCGCACACACCTGAGACAGAGGATCAATGGCCGGGGGCGGAGGGGGATTCGAGACGGATCCGTTCCTGGAGACATTGTCTTTGCCATCCTTCCCATTGGTGTCTCTGCGCGAGAGCAGCGCGGGCACTGAGGGGCCTTTACGGGACGTCGCGGGCAGAATGCTGCTGCCTGACTGGGATGCGACGGTGGCTGCATACGCGAATTAGCACGGCCACTGGAGGGTGGGAACCGGGCTTGCAGCTCAAAGTCCGGCCGTGGCGGCTGGAGCGCGAGCCGGTCGAGCGGGCACGAGGACATCGGGCGGCTCTGCGCCCTGCGGCCGTCTCCCTCCGGTTGGCTGGACGGGCGGCGCATGGGCAGCCACGGCGATGGGCTCACGGGCTCAGCATCCAGGCGCCGAGGCGGGGGAGGCTGTGCAGGAACGGGGGCGGGACAGCGGCAGCCAGACAGACAGCGACAGCTGTAATACGCTGCACTTGGCACCGAGCCCTGTGACGCTTACTATGTACGTACCTAATCCATCCGACGAAGCGCGCGGCGGTCGCGCAGACGGCGTCGTCTCGTCGGCGGGAGCAGCGCTGACGGCGTCGGAGCGGCGGCTGGCGACTGACTCGGAGTGGACATCGTCCTGGCGAGGGCCGCCATTGGGTGCTTTCAAGGATGCCATGGTCGCCGACATTTCCCATCCTGCGGCATGGGAGCTGGCGGTTTACGGGCCGTCGGTCGGTGTGTTGGACAGAAGAGCGAGCGAGAAGGGATGAAGGAAGCAAGGGGGAGCGATGATAGCACACCACAAACGGGCGTTGGGGAGAGCCGCGTCAGGTGCCCGCGGGGGGCCGACCGAGGTGGTGGGTGCCTGCGTATGTATGTTGTGTATGACGCGGGCGCTCTTGGTTCCAAGCGGCAAAGACGGGCGCGACGACGACGGCGGCGGCGGCGGCGGCAGCGGCGGCGGCGGCGGCGCGGGCAAGGTAGAGGGGGGGGGTAGAGCTCGAGAGGGAAGATCAAGGTGCCGTCAGGTAGCGCAAGCAGCTTGTTGGCCGCGTCGGCACTATTTCCTGGGGCGGGAGAGGCGAAGAGGGATGCGGGTTTACCGGGGGTGCCTGGAATCTAGATGCCGGTGGAGATCAGCATCTCAGGCACGGCATGGGATGATCCTGGGAAACAGGCACCAACAGGCCACCCGTAACAGTAAGATTGAGAGGGCTGGCGGGCGCTGTGGGGAAGCGGAAACACCGCTGGTCGGGGCGGCTGGTTTGCCCGGCAGGCTCGGCTGTGCTACACAGCGGTTGGTGTGCTGTGATCCCAAGTGTGCGGCGGCAATCCAGGATCATGGTGCCTTTGTATTGTACCTATCCATGGATCCATCCGTGGATGTGGGTGCTCGGGAGCTCGGGTTCGCCTCGGTCGCCTCGGATCGAGAAATGCCATCCCCCAAACCTTGGGTACGTCTTGTTGTCTTGCTGCTCAGCTCCCCAAGCCTGACAGCTCAGCCGGCCTGGGGAAAGTCCGAGTTTGGCGAACTTCACCCAGTTTTCTATGGTTCGGTGGATCGGGGGCGCCCTTGCACGGGTGGGTGGATGAGAAAGATGGAAGCCCGTGATGGTGGAGGCTTCCATCCAGTTTCCAATGGAATGAATGGGTGGGGAGGCGCAACCCCCGGGCCGGATGGGGCAGGTACGTACACAGTACAATGATATCGGGACTTGAACCAATGAAAATGGGTTGTACCTACCTAGGTACTTATCAAGGGGGGTTTGCGAAGAAGTGGCTGACAGGCCTCTTGCGATCGCTATGTTCGTCGGGCAGTTTGTTTGTTTGTGGCATCCCATCCATAGATGGATCTCCCTTCACCGTCTTGTCAGCCATGCCCCCGGGACTCGGCTTGGAACCTGGGCGGAATATGTAGCTGTTTGCCCGTTTCACAGCGCAGGGGGTGGAGGCGCCTGCGGTGGAAACCCCAGCTTCGCCGACAAATGGGAAGAAGCTCTGTTCTCTTGGCCTCATCATGACGACCGTGTTTCCCAATGCGAACGACCAAACTCTTGGTCAGCCCTTATTTGGGAAGGCCAGTCGCGTGGTCCCGCCCAGCCCAGCATGGCGCAGTGGCTCCGTGAAAGCAGTGGACGCATTCCACGAAAGGAGGGGCCGCTGTACTTTGCCGTTAGGCGGCCCAATCCATCCCATCCCCAGACAAAAGTCCCTCTCCCTCTGGCATCCCATGCGGCCGACAGAGTACCGAGGACACTAGGTGAAAAGTACAGTGCATGTCTCGGGCAGCCCATCGTCTGCCTGCGCCGATCCGGATCGACAAGGTCCAAACCGGGGAAGGGGAATGCGCCGCAACGTTGGAGAAAGTCTACGATGACGTTGCACGCGGGCGTTTGCGTCCTACATGGGACGCAATCACTCTCGTCACTTACCTTCCGAGGTTTTGCGTAAGGCTGTAAGGTTCCTAACCTGCAAGTAAATGTATGGATGAGGTAGGTACTTAAGTAAGTCTGGAGGTAGAGAATCCATGGCCCCCATCCCCTCTACAATCCATTACTTCCCATACCTACATCTGTAAGCTACTTAAATAAGTACTTATCGGGCCATTAGATGGGATCCAGTATGTAGCTACCATAGATACAAGACCCACCCCGGGTATTCAGCCTTCATCAAAGATCGGGGCCATGTAGGTAGAGGGGTAGTAAGTACCTCCTACAAGTATCCCATGCAAATTCAAGTGGTAGCATCCATAGAAAGCATCAACCCGTCATCCTCGCCCCTTTCATCGGCGGATGCTCCCCAACCCGACCACGTTAGCCGATGTCACACGACAGAGTCACCGTTCGCATCTGCCGCGTAGGTATTCGCGTAGGTACTCGCGTATTGACTTCCCCGCGTTTCTCTCCGCCTCGGGGCCCTGGCCCCCAGCAGCGGGCGCATCCTGCACACGGGAACCTCCTCGAGCCTTGGGGGGGGGGGGGGGGGGGGGGGGGGGGGGCGTATTTAAGAAGTATATATGCCGCGCGTGGTATGGTATCATGATGGTGGTATCTAAGTAGGTAGGTAAGCAAGGTAGGAAAGAGGCTATGTAGAGGAGGGGGGGGGGGCGGGGGGGGCAGGCACGTTTTGGTTTTGGTTTTCTTTTTTCCTTCTTTTTTTTTTCATATGATCATATCGGGTTCTTCTTCCGCCGCCGCCGCCGCCTCGTCGTCGTCGTCCTCATCGAGGTCGTGCATCGGGTACGTCAGGATGGCGGCGATGCCGCCCATGGCGTCGAGGCGCTGGCCGCTCTCGTGGTCGCTCGAGAGGATGCGCGCGTCGCCGCCGTCCTCGCGCACCTTGTCGACCAGGGCGACGTACTTCTTGCGCGTGGCCAGGTCGAGGCTGCGGAAGAGCGAGTTGTTGATGAGCAGCACGCCGCCGCCGCGGCCAACGGCGCCCTCGTACACCGCCTTGGCCACCGGCGCCGTGCCGTACCACGCGCGCCCGTCGTCCTTGCGCAGCCGGTCAAACAGCTCGTCCATGGCCCGCGTCTCCTGGGAGAACTTCATGTCCTTCATCGTGGCCAGCACCTCGGGGCTCTTGAGGATCTCGTTGAGGCTGTGCAGGTGACCCGAGCTCGAGTGCACCACCGTCGCCGCCCGCCCCATGGCCTTCTGGGTCTTGTCGCCCTTGCGCGTCGCCTCGTCGGCTATGTACTGTTTGAAGTCGGTCGCCACGAAGCCCGGGCTGGCCAGCAGCAGCGGCCGCGGCTTGCTGAAGTCGATGTCGCGCAGGAGCGTGTCCAGCACCTTTTCGAAGAAGCGGCGCATGCCCGAAGACTGGTCGGAGCCGGCGGCGCGCTTCTTGGGGATGGTGCTCTCGACGCGCTGCTTCAGGATGGTGCGGTACTCGGTGATGAGGCAGATGTTGGCCAGGCCCTCGTGCATGACGACGGCGGCAACGGCGCCCTCCTTGTCCTGCTTCAGGGCCTGCTCGAGCGTCTCGCGCGCGACCGAGTCCCATCCGTTCTGTTTCCAGATGGTGAAGGCCCGGTTCAGGTCGAGGTCGAGGGTGTGGTACTGGCCGAGGTTGACAAAATTGTTCTCCACCATGACAGTGCCGGTGACGTGCAGCTGCGAGGCGGCCATGTCGAAGAAGGTCTCGGTCACGCGGATCGTCAGCTCCGTGTGCACGCGCTTCGACTCGGTGCTGCCGGTGGCGCTCTCGGTAACGACCTTGCGCACCGCGTGGGCGCGGACGATGTCCTCGGCCGAGATGAGGTTGTTGGCGTGCCACATGTCCTCGGGCTCGACGGGGATCAGCGTGACGCTACCCTCGCCGACCTCGTTGAGGCGCTGCGAAGACTTGGATTTGACTAGCTGCATCGTGATGATTGTCGCGACGGAATGGTGGGCGTGGAGTTTTCGACTTTGTGATGCTGATCCTGAAGAGCTGCCCGACGGAAAGTTGCCGGCAAGACGACCCCGCTGTCGTCACCACCCGCTCTAAGTGGGGGAGTTATGTCAGCCGGCTCAGCCAATCGAGCCCGACATTTTACTACCTCATAGGTACTTATGTACCTCACCTTAATGTACATAGGTTGAGGACTACACAGTCTCGCGCCTGAAACCAAAAAAGTGCATTTGCTATGTACTAGTCTTAATAGCAGTCTGATAGTCCCCCAAAACCGGCCAATAAGAGACGTATTAGGTCTCAGTTAATGACGTCCTATTAGTTTAAAGTGGCTAATAGGGCAGCTGTCTAGTAGATAACCTGGGGTTAGGTACGCTACTAATGCACTTTTTTGGTATCAGGCGCGAGACAGTACATTTGTCAGTGCTTAGGATAGGGCTCCTTATTCTGTCAATCACAACAATGGTAGGAAACAGGTTGTCCATACCCTTCTTCATTTGCCGCTTATGAAACTACGTAACTGATAAGGCGGTAGGTCCACCCTCCCTGTCTGCTCAGCAGGCTCGCCCCCCTGGCTTCGCTGTAAGGCGCTGCCGGCGATTGCGAAACAGAGCTTCATAGTGTCGCTGTCCACGGAAGCGGACCAGACCGGGTGACATCGCCCCGCGTCATTCATCCCGGGCAAAACCAGGCAAACCTGACGGCCCCTCCTGCCGCCGGCCGGCCCAGAAAGCAGGCAATGATGCTGGCCGGCCGGGCTGTACCACGGCCAATGCCGCCACCCCTACCCCTGATTCGACGGGACCCGCCTACCGTGCATGGCCGGGTTGGGCAACCAAGGGGCCATTCAACGGCATGAGGGCGCGCGTGGCGGCGCCTACTGGGTTTGGGATTGGTAGAGCAACGGCGCGACCGTACACCGCAGGCGATGGTCTTGCATCAAGGGTTGGAAGGGGCGGGCGGCGGGAGAGACTCGCTCGCCACCGGATCGTGGCCGGCGTCGGCTGCGGGACCCAGGCCACATCCGGTGTAGTCCTAGCATCGCGGCACGTCTACGTGGTGTAAGGTTGCATGGGTTGACGGCCGTCTTTGATTTGCAAGCTGTCTGGTGATTTCACGCCGCCACGTATTACAGCGCGGGCGGGCCGTCGCCCTTTCTCCACGCCCGCTTCCTTGCGCCCATGTGTGCGCGCTTCTGCCCGTGACCTCAACACCGCACTCTGGTTTGGTGACGCAAAGTCACGATACCCATGTGATTCCGTCCAGGCCGTCCAGGTACTCCTCATAGAAAATGTCGGCGTCCCCTTTCTCGCCGCCGAAGCCGCCCTCGCCGTCGGGCGAGCGCGCGCCATCCCCGTTGCTGCCGAGCAGCTCGGCAAAGTTGGCGTAGACGTCGTCCATATCGTCGTCGCTCAGGTCGGCGTAGCGCCCCTCCAGTTCGGCGGCCGGAAAGGCGGCAATCTCGTCAAGATTATCGTCGCCCCCGAGGGGCGTCATAATTAAGGTCCGCGGCGGCGAGGGGGCCGCCTCAGCTTCCGGGGCTGCCGGCGGTGAAGCCGGCAAGGCGTGGGTATTGGAACCTACCTGTCTACCGGGAGGGATGAACAATGGCCCCTTGGTATCCAGGCCTCCAGTACCGGGCCCCGGCCCCGGCCCCGGCCCAAACTCGCCCGGCATGCCCGTGGTGTGCGGCCGCCAAACCCTCGGCACCGGCCCTTCACCACCGCCGCGCCCCGGGAACATGGCACCGGTCGATTCGCCAGTGACGAGCTGCAGCCCGTGGCCGAGGACGTGAACGGCGGCGAAGCGCCACATGCGGTCGTTTCCCCGCGCTCCGGCCGCCTGCCGCACGCCCCGGCGTACGCGGTTCAGAATGGCCGCCTTGCGCACCTGCGCCGTCTGGTGGCCCCACCACTTGGCCGCCTTGAGCACGCGCGCCAGCACGGGCGACTTCTCCGACGTTGACGAGGCGTACCGGTTCAGAATGTGCGTCGCTGGCATCGAGTACGGCCGCGAGAGCCGCGAGGTGACGAGGCGGTGCTGGAGCCGTCGCTTCTTGACCGGCAAGTGACTGGTGCTGGGCCCGTCCACATCGTGCAGGGGGCGCGCGCGCTTGGAGACACCGAGGAGTCGAGAATCAGATTTGGATGGTCGGAATCCCAGTGGGCCAGGGGAGCGCCTGGTCTCCGACGGCGGGGTTGAGCTTGCAGCCTGGGGTGGTTTGGGCGGGCATGTATCGGCCCGGCCCAGCGTGGCATGATGGCTCCTCATTCCTGTGCATTTGAGTGCGAGGCTATGCTTCCTCTGTTCTGGGGCGGGAAGCTCGAGGTTCGTCTCTGGTGTCGGTGGCGTGGCATAAGATACCGGTCTCGATGTGGCGTCTTGGAAATGGACTGCCCTGATGGATCTACACTCCGTCACCCCCGTAGCAAGGAAGCGATCTGGCGGGGAATGCGATGCTGGTTTCCTCGGCCGGGATTCAGCGCTTCCTTGTGTTTCGGCGACGGCTTGGGTGTCTTCAGCATGCCGTGAGACGGATCGCCCATGACGGCAGTCTTCGGGCAGGCCGAGACGGGTCCGAAGTGAGCCCATAACAGCCCGTCTCCGAGGCCGCGGAGATAGACTCTAACAGGCGAGTAATTGATCTGACGGCTGCGAGGCCACCCGCGGTGAAGTCCGCTCTGCCACGAACTCAGATCGACCGGTGAGGATCGAAGGGCTGCTCAGGTCGGGAGCTGGGTCATGATGACCGCATGAGCGCCTTCTAAGCAGGGCCAGCCAACCTATCAAATCTCTGTACGACGGTGAGGGCCTCGGGGTTCTGGCGTCAAAGTAAGACGCAGACAGGAGCGGCGTATTGGGCCTGGGCGTCTGGACAATAGCAGCGTGTCCTGGTATTAGGCGGGTGGCAGGCTGGACACGGACGACCTGAGGCGGACGAGATGGTGATATTAGGGTGTGGCCGGTGAGACAGTAGGGCGACAAGGCAAAGGGCAGGAGATGCCAAGGTTCGGTTGCAGCCGAGGAAGAGTGCATGAAGAGCAAAGAGCAGAGGGTGGGAAGAAACGGCCCCCCCAGAGGGTAATAAGATGCCAAGCGACATGGGAGAAGATGAGCACGAGACCCGGACAGCCCAAGCCCCAAGGCGCTGCGGTGTAGCCAGCGAGACCCGAGGCGAGTCGAAGAGCGGGCGGGGAGGAGCGTGACTTCTTTAGTGTTGCGGGAACATGGGCCAATGGAAGCAGCACCCGACGGCAGAGCCAAGGCGACGAAGCCACGCTTGAAATGGTGATACCTTGGGTGCAGTAGTCGCAGGGTCAGTCAGCCCGTCTCCGGGTTGTATCCGACGAACACGAGGGCCGAAGCAGCGAATTGGAAGGGGTCGTGGGTGAAGGGCCGGTCGTGTCCGACGCCCGCGCAGCTCACACAAGCGGAACCCGGCTGGTGAGCACCAGCCGGTTTAGTAAGCCGTTCGAACCATCATCCAGGCGGGTTTCCCTTACGTGGGAGCTGGATGAGCATCCGTCGCAGGCAGCCGCAGATATTGCGGGGGAATGGGGATCCAGGGAGATCACCTGGGGGTGGGTGGCTTTCCAGGCCCTATGTGATAGGTAAGAAAAGAAAAAGACAGAGCCCTCCCCTCGGGCCATTGGCCATGGGGGTGTGACAGGGGTTGGAATCCCACACCCAGGGCAGCGCATTCCCATTCCCCCATCCGGAGAAGGTGGGAGTTTTGCACAGGCCTGGATGGTAAGCGATTGCTCCAAGGCCGGCCAAGAGGGTCCAGAACCCCAAGGCAAGTTTCCATAAAGCAGAACGGGGGAGGTCATTCACGCACCAGAAAGAGAGAGAGGGAGGGAGGGAGGGAGACTGTGTGTGCTGTGTGTGTGTAAGCACGCGCGCAGAATCAAGAACATAGGTTGGAAGCAAACATAGCAGCAAAAAGGCAAGAACCGGAGAGCCGGGCAGGACCCGCAGGAACATCCGGATCCTGGTTCGACGCTCTTGGTTGGTTCCCCCCCCAGACTGCGCTGGCTGGCAGTCTGCACCCCAGTCCACTACTACATATGTACACAATCCCAGATCGACGGGTGTGCCGCAGTACATAGTAGGTAGATACAAACACCAAGCTTCTTCCATTAGCCGGGGAGGTCGAGGGTGTAGGAAACCGCCGGCACCCACGAGGAGGCGGCTCGGAGCAAGTTGCGCGAGGCGCTGGTATAGGAAAGTCTCTTCGTTGTCTGCTATGCACCATTCCACGGGCGGCTCATCCATGCTGCCCGTGCGACGAGCCCTCCCGTCCACCGGACAGAAGGGGGCGGCTAGCAGGCGGGCGGGCGGCGTTACGACGAGCCCCGGCGACCGGGGCCTGGCTTGGCCGGGGGTGCTGGTGCGTTCAGTTGCCTGCCGCTTCTTCTCTCAGGCAATCCTGTCCGCGCGGCCTCTTTCGCCAATTCCGACCCAGAAGACGACGGCGAACCAGGCGCGCGACGCCGCTGGACGGGCATGCCCGAGGTGGTGGTGTTCACCATCGAACCCAATAGAGGCGGGCGAGGCGGTCACGCGGCGCCCACGAACAGTAGGTCAAGAGAAGAAGAAAAGGGAAATATTGGCTGGCGGTGCCGGGGGTGGGTTGGTGTGTTGTGTGCGCCTGTGTCCTTTCTCGCTTGTCTCGGCTTGGGTTGGGTTCCAATCCATTCCACGGGGGGTCTACGTCGGTTCCCTGGATCCCATGGTTTCGTGCCGCTAGTATGCGCGCAGTCCAGGCTGTGGTCAGCTTGGGCAGCGATTCCACCCCCGGGTCGTCAGTCACTTTGTGACCGCCCCGGAATCCCGTCTCGGCAAGGCGAGAGCTGCTGCTGGCTCCCGAAAGGGTTAGCACCATCTGGCCCGGCAGGCAGAGGGGGTTTGAAGCGGCTGACGTGAAGCATCTACAGTACACCAATGGATCCATGGATGGATGGTAGCTCGGGTAGATGGGCTGGGGTGCTGGGATGGATCCTAAGGTTATGCTGGGGCGGGCAGGCGGGCGGGACTTTTTCGGGCAGGTAAAGAGCACACTTGCATGAGCAAAAAGGCTTGGCTCGTCGCTTTTACCTGCCAGCTGACCGAACACACCTCGCTTGCATCTTTCAGCTCGGGGGAGGGCGCATCGCGCCCCATCGGAAAGCGAGGGCCTCTTACTCAGCAGGCTCATGGTGACCTCGTCACCATTGCCACCACCAGCGGGAGTCGTCGGTCCTGGAAGTTTACTGGCGGACCAATCCATACGTAGATGTAGGTAATGGACAGGTATACATATGGGCAATAGCCCTATCTCAATGTCCAGCTCCGGGCCTGGCGCTTACCCAAACCATCTCCACCGCGGGGCGTACCGCCCTCTAGTCAGCTAGTTCCCGTAGTGAGGGCCCCAAAGGATTTCTCCACTACGTCCGTCCCCGTCATCCATCCATCTATACTATGTACATCTGATGTCGCGCGGAACTACTCGTCCGTACGAAGACGATGTCCTCGGCCTTTCTCGGCAGAGCACCCCATACGAATTGATTATCTAGGTACTTATCGAAAGGAAAGCAATGGGTTAGGTACGCACCAAAACTCCTATCCTCCTCGATTGGCGGGCCAAAATTTTTATATTGTTATTAAGCAGAGCTGCTGCGCTCATCGGTTCGGCTAACGTTGTTTTGCCAAGTCATCTGGCGCCCGTATATTCATTCAGTGTTTGCATTCCTGTCCGACTAGGCTAGGTATGTCACATCCAATAATTGATGTGGCGGCAATCCTACAGTAATTAAACCACGTCGTAGGAAGGACCTGGAGCAGAACCCTCGAAGTTATCACACGACATCGTACTGATTCCCTTTCAAACTACCTACCTACCTCCTACTTACTTATTCAGCCGTACTTGCCATGCTTCGCACCCCCTTGGACAATCCTTGATGGCTCTGCCCTGACACGGCATTCCACCACTTCTCTTCTGCGATGGCAAGCGGCTTATCGTAATGAACTGCGCCGATGCCATGCCACATCTACGATACCAGACTTATGAGGGTACATTTTTGTTCGACGCAATCTATACCAACCAGAGACTGGTCGACGTCAGCGCTCGTGAACGTAACCATCAGGTTCGGGAAATGGGTCTAATCTACCCTACGGCGTCCCGCCTCGTAGTTTGGCTCGTCTTGGACCACCCAGAGACAGATTTACTATATCTGCGTGATCAATTCAAGCGCCTAGGCAAAGAATCCCGCACTTCTACCCAAGTCAGTGACAGCTACTCTAAGCACAAGGACTTTTCCGTGTCATACCAGCACTACAGTGCACCTAGGACTAGGACAGGATCTCCAACTTGCATTCAGCTCTAACTCAGACAGGGCTGGCATTATCGGAGCCCGATTATTGCAAGCCTCAAGGTTTCTCATATATTTCGAGAGACCGTAGGTTCTTTTCTTCGTTCCTATTGAAAATCTTATCCCCTAAGCTTTACATTATCACCTACATGGAGACTTCGCATGCCCTCTTGGGTACCTGACGGCCTGACACCGCCATTCCACGATTGAAGGTTTAAATGCCCGGTACATTGCCATACTAAGTATCCCACTACGCCAATGGTTGTTCCAAAGCTGAAGCACCTGGGGATGCCACAGATTGAAAGCCCCCGACCAAAGGCACTCACCTGGGGACTATCCGGCCATGACTCTCCTGCGAGCCGGAGAGGCCAACTGACAAGTTTGGCCTGGGGGCGAGGCAAGCTTGATTAGAATCTGTCGAGAATAGTGCAAAACTCTCTCTCATCGCTAGGAGATGCATCGCCCGGCATTATCAACAGTCGATTACATGTATCTACCCACGTAACACAGGGTTTGCAGGCTTCGAAGGGTTGGGTCAAAGTCCTGTTAAGCGTGGAAAAAGTGTCTCGAACGCCTGAGCTTGAGTCCACAGAGAAGGCTCGTCAGTTTCAGTGGGAACACGCCAACTATGCTACGCACTTCGCCTTCATTCAACCCGGCGACAACATTGTTGGGAAGACTCATTACAGCTGCGCAGAGGGTGACGATATTTGCCTATTGGCGGGGAGTCTGCGTTTCTGTTGAGGGTATTGCCTAAAAACATGCACCTCCCTGTGTCCTTGAAGACATGTAGAGAATGCTCAAGTCTTCTGCTAGCCAGACAACAGTTATGTCAGCACCCTGACCTGAATGTATCCATCTCTAAGCCTTTTTTTTAAAAAAAAAAAAAATTCTAGACCCCTTATGAAGACTACCTCATACCGGTAAGATTGTATGAGTGGAGGTACACCGTTGACTGCTTATCGTAAGTGGCTTAAGACGCATGTTTCTTGAACTTCTGGGATACTAATCATGTTAGAATCTGTAAAGAAGGTTGGTATTAAAGCCCACTTGATTCGCGGTCACATTGTTCCCATAGTAATCATGTTTCGTGACTCTCGTTTGTGGGTATAGTGCTGCCGTGGCTGTTGGCACTTGGAATCATGAAACAGACACCCGGTCCTCCTTTTGTAGTATTATGTTTGCTGGTGTGCTGGTTCCTGTTCAGAGCCGTGGTGATCCAGGTCTGCTCTATGTTGGTGTTGGGATGGCTTCCACACGAGCGCGTTGGATGTACGTCAATGATTGGCTGTCTACCATGCGTGCATGCAGGTAAGCAACGCGGGGTCGTCACTATGGTGTTGGGAACGCGGGGTTGCCATTCGGGGCGGCGTAGATGGTGAATTGTTGACCCGCGCTGCAGCCGTGGCTCTTGGACCACCTTGGTAAGCATGTACGGCGGTTGTTGCACGGATGATAAATGGGATATTGGCACGTCGGTTACATAATGCATTGGTGGTCGTAGAGGAGCCGGGAAGGAGCGCCCACATATCAGTTCCCATTACGACTATCTACCTGACACCCGCGATCGAGGTCGCAATACCCACCTTATTCCAAAGCTTAAAACAACTTCGACTTCGATTGCCCCAAATGGCAGCGTCGGCACCATCCGGTTCCAAGGCCTTTCCCCTCGCGAGCCAGGCCACGGACGGCTGGTCTCGCGACGACGAAGCCAGCGCGACATGCTATTGCGGGGCGGTGCAGCTCGCGTTTGTAAGTTCGAGGAGGGCATCCATGGCGAGATCGGCCGACCTCTCGGCTCGGGTGCTGTGCTGACGGACCCCGGGTCTTCGGGCCATGGCCAGCCCACCCAAGGCCCTGGCCTCGTCGACAGGTTCCTCTGCCACTGCTCCGACTGCCGCAAGATCAGCTCGTCCCTGTTCTGCGCCAACTTCACCGTCGCCGACACGCACCTGCGCCACGTGCGGGGCCGGGACCGGCTACAGACGTACGGCCAGGCCAAGACGATTCGGTCGGGGGCCCTCATGACCAACTACTTCTGCTCCACCTGCGGCTCGCTCATGTACCGCGTCGGCGCCGCGTTCCCCGGCATGAGCATCCTGCGCCTCGGCAGCGTCGACGACTTCACCCTCGCCGAGACCAAGCTCCGGCCCCAAGTCGAGCAGTTCGTCGAGACCCGTGCGTGCTGGCTGAAGCCCATGGACGGCGTCAAGCAGGTCGAGGGGATCCACAGTCCGGCCGATATCGAGGGGGTCCCTTGACCATGACCGTCGCTGGCCGGCGAGCGGGATGGGTAAGCAGGTTGGCTTGATAACAAAGACGGAAAAGAAGCCCGTGGTGGGATTGATGTACAAGGTGAATGAATGCGTGTATCAATCAAGCAAGAGCTCACGTGATGGCGAATACTCATTCCCACCGCCATGTGGCGCCCCGTCTGTCATAAGTCACATATTTCATCCGCCGTGTCAAACTCAAAGCGCACGACGATCCACGCTGCCCCAGAAAAACCGGCCGATTAGACCTCACCCAGTGTCTGCGGATGAGCCCTGCCTTACAGCCGCCCATCCAAAAGCCCTGCGCATAATTTTTCTCCGTGGCAATCCCACCCCCAACCCATTTCCCACCATGGCCTCGGCGACGCGGCGCGTGCGCTTCGACTTTGTGTGCGAGGAGACGCTGACATTCCACCACTCGGTGCCGGCGGCGCTGGTCGGGCCGGAGGCGGCGACGGCCCTGACGCCCGACGACTACCGGGCACGGTACACGCGGGCGGTGGCGCCCGTGATGCAGCAGCGGCAGGGGGCGTGCCTGGCGGCGAGCGCCCGCCAGTGCGGCGTCTGCGGCAAACACGCGGCCGCGCAGGTGCTCACGACGCCCATGTCGTACCTGCACCTCGCCGAGGAGCCGCGTGTCGTCGTCATCGTCACGCCCATCTGCGCCGCCGACCCCGCCTGCGCCACCCGCGGCCAGCAGCAGGCCAGCGCCGTCGTCGCTGAAGTCGCCGGCCTCGCCGCCCATGATTCAAACAGCAGCAACAACAAGAACAACAACAACAAGACCCCCCGCGGCGGCCCATGTCCCTGCGGCTCCCGCCGCAAGTTCAAAAAGTGCTGCGGGGCCGGCGAGGGCGACGGCGCGAAGCCCGAGGCGCAGGCAGCGGCCGAGGCCAAGTGAACTTGTGAATGGTCGCGACTCGTCCTTCGTGGCGTTCCCCAGGGATGTTGGCCCTCCTCTTGCTCAGACACATCTCACGGCATTCCTGGCCAGGTGTCTAAGACTGTTACACGTCACGAAACTGAACATTCTCGCCAAGGAGATGAGACACGCTCTTATCGGCTGTGGTGTTTTAGCTGATGGCTCGCTGGTCACTACACCAAGAACACGGGAAGGACTGGTCCTCTTAGGCGACGGAGCTTTTGGATGGGCAACATTGGGTGTCTTGGTGTCAGAATCCTTAGAAGAGCGCCCCAGATGCGCCGCATGTAGTTTGGGGGATTGATGTACAGGCGAAATGCTTCCTTGCGGCACGTAAGTGTGGGGGATATATGATCCATCTCATCAATGCTTACATGGAGGGGACGGAGCGCGACCCTACGGTTTCGCTTATCACGGGTCTATTGAATGGAAGGGTTGTGATACAGAGACACAGGCACATGCAACATCCATTCAGCGGCGCGACACGGATGGACCGGGCTACCGGGAAGACCTGCCGAAAACGATGTTAGTCAACACCGAACCCGGGAGGGAAACGATGAGCCGGGCTGTTTGGATGGCAGCCCCGATGCAGGCGAAACCGATGGAGGTGGGCCTGACGACAACGTGATGGGTGGCATTCATGTCCATCCGTTCAGGAAAGACCCGCGAGTCCCTGCGTCCTGGCATCCATCCACATTGATGGATGCACGGAATTGCCCCCCGAAGACCGAAGGGATTGATTGCCCTTGCTAACCCATTTCGAAAAAAGGGCTGAGTGGCCAGATGTCTCTTCCATTGGTGATTGGGCGGCTGTGTTGGAGCGGTTGCCTAAAAATAAAAAGATGGACGTACTTGGTCAGTCCCGTTCTGGGGAGCGGACGGGCAACCGCGCGATTCCCGTCCCGAAGGGTCCATCACCGGATTCTTCGGGCATCCGTACGGAACAGGGAAGCGTGCAGCAGGGATGGCGGTTACTTGCGAGACACGCTGTCAGCTCACCGGCGGCGTCTGATTCAGAGATAGTCTCTGCGGCATTCCGGCGCAGCAGGCAATCCCCTATCGGTAGGAATGCCTGCTTCGGCTAACGTGACTGCGCCAGCTTGTGCTATGCTGACATGCAGCGACGACTTCCTTTCCGACGCGCCTGCCCGCGACGTCCCCAAAACACCCATTCCATCCCATCCCATCCCATCCCATCCATCCCATCCACCCCCGCCTTCAACTCTTTCCACCGTCAAGCATGCCACCCGTAACAACGTAGTGTGCGAACCCGGCCAACCACGACCCAGCAGCATCCCATGCCGACAAGGCTCCGGGGGACGATGAAGTCGCTAACGGCTCTGCCACCAGCTTGGTGGATGAGAAGGAACACCCTCAGCTTCTGCTTGAGCATCGCCCTCCTCACCTTCGGTTTCGTGGCCTGGCACTACAACCCCCACCCCCAATATGTCTGGGTGAGACCCTCGGTCATGACGACGCCTCAAAATGTGTCCCTCGTCCCCCCCAAAATCTGGCAAATCTGGTTCAAGCAAAACGGTGCCTCGAACCGCTATGTGGCCCACGCCGAGCTGCGCAACACGGCATCCTGGATTGGCATGAACCCGGACCACGGATACACGTTGGTGGGCCGGAAGTGGGGGGATGACTATGTGCGGGAGCACTTCGCCGACGACAAGGAACTTGTGGACACGTACTTGGCCTTGAAGAACCACGGGCTGAAATCGGACCTGCTGCGCTACCTCTTGCTCTATACCGAGGGCGGGGTGTACACGGACATCGATACGGTGGCGCTCCAGCCTATCGAGCGCTGGGTGCCGGAGGGGCTCCGGGACGCCGCGCGCGCCGTCGTGGGCATCGAGTTCGACCGGCTCGACGGGCCGACGTGGGCCGACATCCCGCACGAGTTGCAGTTCTGCCAGTGGACCATAGCGGCGGCGCCGGGCCACGCTGTGTTCCGGGCCATGGTAGACCGGGCGCTGGCGTCGCTGCACGAGCTCGCCGCCGCCCAGGGCGTCCTCATCGAGCAGCTCCGCCCCGTCTCGAGCTTCGAGACCATGAACTCAACGGGGCCCGCTGCCTGGACCGACGTCGTCTTCGACCAGATCCGTCTCGCCGATCCCGCCGTCACCTCGCTGCGCAACCTCTCGGGCTTGACCACGCCCCGCCTCTACGGCGACATCCTCGTCCTGCCCATCGACGGCTTCGGCATGGGCCAAATGCACTCGGGCTCCACTAACGACGGCTCCATCCCCAACGCCGCACTGTTGAAGCATCTGTTTAGCGGCTCGTGGAGGCAAGACTGAAACCGCTGCAGCCGGCGCAGACAGGACTGGGGGCTGCGCGTGGCCCGTGGCGTGTGTGGGAGTGTGTCATTAATGTTGTGGATCGCCATCGCCACAAGGCCCTCTCTGTCGATGATGGGAGAAGACCCGCCTATCACGTCGCAACCAACAGTGAATGGGCGGCGGCCTGCGGCTGCGGGCAAGGACATGGAGCAAGTGTCGCTTGAGACAGAAACTGCTGGAAGCGGGGACACCAATGGCGCATGGTCTGACATAAAAATGAGGGCAGGGGTGGCATGGAGAGGTTCTCACAGCCAGGCAAAGCCCATCCATCTTGACGGATTTCCGGGTGCTTCTGTGCCCTACGACAATCAACTGACTTTGAGAAGGTAGCGGATGAGCCTGTCCACTACAGACAAGTATGAAGGATAGATGAGGATTTG
Organism: Nigrospora osmanthi; assembly: GCA_029489945.1. NCBI lineage: Eukaryota > Fungi > Ascomycota > Sordariomycetes > Amphisphaeriales > Apiosporaceae > Nigrospora > Nigrospora osmanthi. The sequence continues at coordinate 3,416,502 of CP120497.1, forward strand.
CAATATGAAGCGTTGCTGTTAGCTGCTCGAGGGCAAGAGACACGGCTTGACTTTGGCATACCAATGTATTTCAAAGTTCCAGGGGAAAGGGGCTATGTACACTGGCGTGCCGATCGTAAAAGCGAGCTGCGAGAAGCCACCACCCAGGTGGCTACACCTCGACCGCCATTTTTCGCACCTGCTCTCGTGGCTAGCCATAGACTGGCGAGGCCCGATCTTTCCAGAATAAACTGCCGCAGGATATCCGGGGAAAATACCCCATGCCACAGTTTGAGCACCGGTCGACCTGACCCCAACCCAGCCGATGCCCCTAATGATGATGAGGAGTAGGGCGGAACAGGGGCGGATATCAATTGTAGAAGCGATGTTTGAAGAAAAACGAAGAAGCCGCCCAAATTCATGTCGTCATTCGTGGCATCGTTCGAGTCGTCGAGGCTTCCTTTGGGGAGAGGGGGGGCTGGGAAGACCCGTCAATCGACCGGACACCACTGATGGCCAGCGCGAGCTGTCAGGGTGTGGGCCTTTGCCGCCGTAGCAGTAGTAGTAGAGGGGGTGGGGGAGGAAGGGAGTTCCTCTCGAGCCCTCTCCTCCCCCGTGGTCTCGGCCGGGGAGGACACACTCCCTCTCTCCTCTTCCCATGCGTACATGGGTATATATAAGTATATATATGGATATATACGTATTCAGGTATACATCAGACGGTGGCGCCCAGCTTGCGGGCGCGGTCCAGGGCGATGTCGACCATGGCGCGGATGGCCTCGCGCTCCTCCTCGGCGGCGTCGCCGCGGTCGATGCGCCGGCGCATATCGGCCATGACCTCGGGACGGCCGCGGCCGTTGACGAAGACGACGTAGCGCAGGCCCGGGAAGCGTCCCTCGTACTCGGCGTTGAGGTCGCGCAGGCGGCGGGCCTCCTCCTCGGCGGCGGCGGCGGCGGCGCCCGGGGACGCCGGCGTCGGCTGGAGCCGCGCCTGCTCCGCCCGCGACTGCGCCGACGCCACCTTGGCCGCCCCCAGCCGCGGGTGCGACCCCAGGATCCCGTGGAGCTTCCGCCGCGCCTCGGGCGCCGCGGCGCCGCTGTCGGCGAGCGCCGCGAGCTGCCCGCCCACGTGTCGGATCAGGTCGCCGTACGTGCCAAAGGGCGCCGGCGCCCCTGCCGCCCCCGCTTCCCCCCGGCGCGCCCGCAGCGCCGGCAGCACCAGCGTGTGAAGTTCCGTCGACGGTTCGAAAAGGGTGTCAAGCGCCGCCATCTGCGTCTTGACGGACGCGCCGGCCAGCGTCGCAATGGGCGGCAGGGAAGGCGGCGGCGGCGTGGTGGTGGTGGAGGACGGCGTCGTCATTTTCGGCGGTGGTGGATCAGTTATGTTGCTGTGGTTGTGGTTGGTGGTAGTGCCGTTGGAGGGTCGTCTCGCGTCGTCAGTTGTGGCTGTGTAGACGCCGTTCGTTTTCTTGCCGCTGCCGCTATGATGGCCACTACTGCTTGCCGATGGGCTGGCGGCGGAGGCGGAGGCGGAGGAGGGAGGAGGAGGAGGAGGAGGAGGAGAGGACTTGGTCTGGAAGGGTCGGCGGGAATGGAGTTCGGGACAGGTCACGTCAACGCGGTCCGTCGTTTTCATAGCCACATCGATGTCTTTGGGCCCCCGCAGGCGCAGTTGAAGCTGAAGAGGGGTGAATTCCGGCATAGGGATGCTTTTGTGTGCCCGCGGCCGCGATGCGGAGGGGAATGGATACAGCTAATAGGGGGGGAGGATCATCCAGTCCACCGTTTATGTGGCTATTTGCCCAGCGGGCGCGCGGGCAACCTCCCGTACACGGAGTAGCCGGCGGGGGTGATGCAATCCAGGGCCCAGGTCCGGGTTGCCAGGGCCGCAAAATCCATGGGATGGAGGTGGAACTGGAGCTTATCGTTATCGCGGGGTCATGGGATCACAGAGAAGAGAAATGGGCAGCTACCTAAGTACATGGGTACATACCAGTAAGTAAAGCACATTGGCTTAGGAGGTACTTAATGTAGGTACATCAGGTACTTACATAATGTAGCCCGAGGCTGATGAGCTTGCCCCGTAAGATGGGGCGTACACAGTACATGACCTATGGGATAGTAAAAAGTCAACCTGGGCGCGCGTGCAGGGAAGGAAGAAACGCGCTAGGCAGCCACCCTCAGTGCCTGGGGCGGTATCCAATTGGATGGGATCCATCGAGGCCAGTAGGCAGCCACCCTCAGTGCCTGGAGCGGTATCCAATTGGATGGGATCCATCGAGGCCAGCAGCTAGAGCTGGAGAGGTATGGGACCTCAGTACACACGCCCACATCTTTCTTGGTCTTGACGAGGCTGCAGCACCAACATCTTCTTTTCCCGTACCGATAGCTGCTCCTCCTCCCAACGCCCAGTCACGCTTAGAACATCAGCTTCCACGATACCAGGAAGATGCTGTGCACGAGTATGCAACTCTCACCTTCCACTGTCCTCGCCGATTGATGGACTGACATCGTGCCAGTTAGTAACGAGCCTCCGGAGGAGCCCGTCATCTCTCGTTCCTCGGGTACGTCGCGACGCCATTGATCCCTGTGCCTTCGCGCGCGACCCATGGCTGACTGTTGATCTTGCAGGTCACCTCTTTGAGAAGCGCCTCGTCGAGAAGTACATACAACAGAACGGCACCCACCCCGTCACCCAAGAGACCATCACCACAGACGACCTGCTCCCCCTGCAGTCGGCGCGTGTCGTTCAGCCTCGGGCTCCCTCGCAGACCTCTCTGCCCGCTCTTCTCAAGAGTTTCCAGAACGAATGGGACGCCCTTGCCCTTGAACTATACAATGTCAAACTGAAGTTGAAGACCACGCAGAAGGAGCTCTCCACCGCGCTCTACCAGAACGACGCTTCTGTTCGTGTGATTGCTACCCTCAGGCGGGAACGCGACGAGGCCAGGCATGCCCTGTCGAATTTGTCTGTCTCAGCCCCGCCCGCAGGCCACAGCACCAGCGGCGGCGGCGGCGGCGGCGGAGACGCCATGGATGTGGACAATGGCGTCCTTTCCGCAGGCCTCGTCGAAGTAGTCAACCTAACCAAGGCCGAACTGTCCAAGGGACGCAAGAAACGGACCGTGGCCGCAGGCACCGCGCCTGCCGAGGCCGTTGCTGCATTCACGCCCCAACACCAGCTCCAGCTGCCCCTGGAGCAGGTTGCGGCGCTAGACATGGCTCAAGACTGTGTTGCCGTTGGCGGTCCGTCGTCCAACTCGATTGTCCTTTACTCCACAGCCAAAAAGGAGGTGGGCCTCACGCTGGACGTCGGCGCGCCTGTTTCGGCGATTCTCGTGGTCGACAGGCAGGAGACGATGGACGCAATGCACCTCATTGCATGTACCACTGAGGGCACCATGACGTACTTTAATACCGTCGAAAAGATAGGCACCTTCAAAGAACATGCGGGACCTATCACTGGCGTCGCCATTCATCCGAGCGGTAAGATCGTCGCAACGGTCGGCGCGGACACGAGCATGACCTTTGTCGACATAACTGGGGACCTACGATCTGTCCGCAGCATCACTGATGCCGCGCTGACGGCGTGTGCATTCCACCCCGACGGTCACCTCTTTGCCGCTGGTTCCGAACCCGGCGACGTCAAGTTGTACGACACGATAAGCCGCCAACACATGGCGACATTTACCATTGGCGCCCCGATTCAAGCCATTGTCTTCTCGGAGAATGGCTACCATCTGGCGGTGGCGGGCAAAGGTCTTTCCACCGTGACGGTGTTCGATCTCCGCAAGGATGGCGACGCGGCACGCGCCAAGGTCTTTGAGCATGACAGCCCCGTCGACTGTTTAGCGTGGGATTTCTCGTCCCAATACCTGGCCATTGGGGGCTCATCGGGTGTCTCGGTGCAGCAGTGGGTTAAGAGTAGCAAGAGTTGGAACGAGATTTTCAAGACAGCGGTGCCAGCCGCTGCTCTTGGGTGGACCAAAACAGCCCGGGAGCTGATCGTGTCATCACGCGAGGGTTTGCTCACGGTTCTTTCCCACGAGGAGTAGTCATCCTTTACCGACAGGCAGCTGGAATTTCTAAATAATGTCATGCGACCTACCACACTACCCAAGAAGGTCCATTATCCAGAACTTGGAGCAAACCAATTCAACAAGGACAGGGCCAAGGCGGGGGTCCAAAAAATCATGCTACCGCCACTGGTGCGGCGGCTCTAGCGAAGAAGAGAAGGAGGTCTTACAGGCTCCGGAAGCAAGTTAGGCCTTGGAATGGACGAGCCGTACGGGCCGTCGTCTATGCGAAGAGCTGTAGACTTCGGCGGCAGCAGTGAGGTAGCGTTCGGTTTGGGGTTTAATAAACAGGGCTTGCGTTAGCGGACGGTCGTGTGCGCAAACGGTGCCCCCACTCTGGCACAGGCTTGATGAAGGGGCCGTGGTTTCCGGTGGCTCTGAATGAAATATGTTTGACAGACCGAAAGGACCAGGGCGACTTGTGATATCTTGCTTTGGGCGTGGGGTCAGATAGAAGCGTGGGAAAAGAACGCTGTTTGGTCGAGGGGCTGCGGAAGCGCGCGGCTGTCATGGTTGCACGGCGAGAGGCTTTGCAAAAATATTGACTCAGCTATGAAGGGTAACTACTGGCTGACCACATCATGAACACCCTTGAGTACAATTTTTTGTAAAGTATTGGGGCATTAATCGGGAAATTGGCGAGGTGGGATGGGATGTGCAGAGCCGCCAAATCGCGTGTGCTACATACTTTATGTACCTACATACTTAAGCAAGTACTTAGGGTAAGCAAGTTTACCCAACCTGTATGTAAGTACCTACTAAACCACCCACCTACCTTACCTACTTACCTACTAAGTACCTACCTCCTCCCCAATCCTCTCTAACCCCATCCCATGTCTTGTTGTCGTTTTCGAATCCCAACCAGCTCTCCCCATGCCAGCGCTCTGCATATCGTTATAGGCGCTCAAGGTCCAGAACTCATCTCGCCAGCGGGCTACATCACGTTCTTCCAACCGCCTACCCATCGTGCTTTCCCTGACGAGGCTCTGCCGGCCGGGATTCATTCACCCAGGTTGTCAAGTGGAGTGTCTGGCGTCCCACCCGAGAAGCAGCAGCAGCAGCAGCAGCAGCAGCAGCAGCACCACCACCACCACCACCACCAGGCCCGCGAACAGAAGAACCTTGGGCCCAACAACCCCTACCTATCCAAACAGCGTAAAAGACCCCTAGCAAGTACCTACATACCTAGGTAGGTGTAGGGGTCCGACGCTAGGTTGGCCAAGGGCGGAACGTGGGTATGTCCATCTTTCTCTCTCACACACACTCTCTCTCTCTCTCCCTGTCTTCCTGCCCCCTTCACTATCTCTCTTCCCCTCGCTCGTTGCAGCTGTCTTTTGCCCTTGGCTGCGTGCTTGACGCACGCCCCGCGGACTGCGGAGCTACCCGGGCCCGCCCACGTGTGTGGACGCTAGGTAGGTACATATGAAGGGCTCGGATGCATAGCATCGCCGAAGCTTTGGCGTCTCTTGTCTTCACCCCCCCAGTGCTTTTCGGGCAGCCGTTTTGTGGTGGACGGCGTTTCCCCCAGTGGACCTTTTTGATGGGCTCGATTGGCTGGCACGGCGAGGCAAAGACGGGACGCCTTCGCTCCCTTCCCCTTTGCGCAACTGCTGTGCCGTATGTATGTCACGTTACGTGCTGGGGCAGGCTAACAACAGGCCATTCATTCATTACTTCAATCCAGTCTAGTTCGTAGTGAAGGCACAACCAGATCCACCGCACATTCATCATCAGTCAGCACGGCCGAAAGTTCCAAGTCTCGGACATACCATCGGAACGCTATGCCTTTGGAACCGCCCCATTCCAATTCCGCTTCCGAACAAGGCTCCGTCGACCTCCTCGACCTCCTCGACCTCGACGACCTCGACGGACTGGACGACGTGCACTACGGCCTTCGCAACCCCGGTCCCGACCACGCCGCCCTGCTGCATTCCGACCTCGACTTTTTGTACAACGGCGTCGACAGCGACGACGGCGTGGACCTGTTCCTGCCCGAAACCCGCTCGCCATCCGGGGCCCTGGGCTTCGCCACCGCCGACGACTTCGACGTGGATGACGTCGACGACTTCGACGATATAGAAGAGGACGACGACGACGAGTCGCTCTTCGTGCGCGACGACGACGACGATCTGAGCTTGGACCTGGACTTGCAGCGGGAATTTGAGCGCCAATCCGACGAGGACGACGAGAACGACGGCGACGAAGAAGACGGCGACCGCCCCGATCCGGACCAGCCCCACGAGATCAGCAGCGACGAAGGCAGCAGCGACGACGGCGGAGACGCCAATCAGCCGGCCCTCAGCGTCTTCTACAACTTCCGGTTGCTGAGCCAGCTGCAGCAACTGCCTTCACTGGACTATCTGAACGCCCTGCGGCAGAGCCTACATCCGAACGAGCCGCACGCCGCCGCACACTCTCGGCTACACTCCAACGTCCTGCCCCCCATACGCTTTCCACGCCTGGACGACCCTGGCAGAGGTGGCAGCGCCGCCGAATTGTTCGAGATCAGCAGCGGCAGTCCCGACCGGTCGGTTGACTTATCCGACAACGACAGCCTGTTTGACGGTGCCGATCTCGAGTTGTTGGAACAGGCCCCAAGTCAAGTACCCCGCCAGGCACCAGCCGTGCCAGGGCCAGCATCCGCACAAGCACCGGAAGTGTCAGCACGAACAGCTCAGGCTCTCCCACGCCTGTCTCGGTTCAACCTTCCCCATCCCCCACCACGAACTGGTCCCAACGTCCAGTTCTTTTTTCCGCACCCACCGCAGCCCAATAGCGAGTCCAACATGGCCAGCCGAAGTAGCCGCCATGCCCAGGCGTCCCGCGACCAACTCGTAGAGGTTGAGTTGCAGAGCCTAGGTGGTAGTGGCAGCGGGGGTAGGGTCACGCGTGCTCAGGCAGCCTTTGATGCCTATCCGCGGGCCACCCGGCAGCCTGCCGCCGTCATCGACCTGACCGGCGATGACGGCGAAGGCGAGTCCCGCAACGCCCGCCGACGGCAGTCACAACACCGCGACAATGCACCGCGACTGAACCGTAGCGACAGCAGCTACATCGGGGGCAGCCACGACAGCAATAGCAACAACAACAACAACCACCACCACCACCATAATAATAACAGCAGCAACCAGCAGAACATCATTGAACTGAGTTCGGACTCGGAGGATGATGAGGGCGGTGGTATCCCGGCCGGTGTGGCCGCTCGCCGGAGCCAAACACACCACCACCACCATCACCACCACCACCACCACCATGCCGGCCGCCAACACCACGCCGCCCACCACAGACGTGCCGTGGCCAGCCGCACGCCTACGCCCCACGAACCCCGGGTCAATATACCCTCGCTGCCCAGCATGGCGGCGGCGCCGATGCAGGCCATGCACAACTTGTTCAGCCGGGGCGCCTTCGGAGGCCTGTTCAGCATGGGGCGCGGCGCGGGGACCAACGTGGTTGATGATGATCTTGTGGTACTGGGGGCCAACGGCCTCCACTTACCGCCTCCCCAAGTGGCCCCTCACGTGGCGGCTCTTCCGCACATTGATCTCAACTACGGCATGCACCCCTTTGGCAACCCCGCTGCCGCCCCGGCACCCAAGCCACAGCACGAGCCCCCGGCGGATGCGCGCGAGGGCTACACGCGAGACACGGGGGGCGAGGAGATTCTCATTTGCCCGAGCTGCGAGGACGAGTTGACGTACGACCCCGAGGGCGGCGGCGACGAGGCGGGCCCGCCAGCCAAGAAGCCACGTACAAAGAAGGATCTGGCCGAGTGCCATTTCTGGGCCGTCAAGGCCTGCGGGCATGTGAGTTGTCCCCTACTGGTGTTGTGGCACACGGGCACTGACGCATGGGACTTCCAGGTATACTGCAAGAAGTGCTACGAGAACCGCCGGCCCAGCACTAAGAACCGGACCCGTGCCAGCTTCAAGCGGGGCCCCGATAACAAGAAGCTCTGCTGCGCCGTGGACGGTTGCGACAGCGACGTCAGCATCAAGACGTCGTGGGTCGGCATCTACCTGTGATTTCGGGGGAGCGGTCGGGCAGACTTGGCGGGGGTGGTTCGGGCGGGTCGATTCTCCTTCTGTAATGATGTTCACGATACACCACATACCCCCCTTGCATGGTTAAGGCGTTGAGGAAGGCGGGGGTCGAACTTTTTTTTCTATGGGCGTTCTAGGGGACCAGACAGCAGGGCTCAAGGCATTGTGCCCCCCGGCTGGCGTGGCCGAGTATCTCGTGCTCGATGCCATGTAGAAGAGAGGCTTGTGTATGACAGCACGCGTTCCACTTTCGTAGGTATAGACGAATAACACTAGCGGCTCTTGGCTATGGCATACCGTATGGATCTCAGCGAGAGTGACGATGGCTGCGTCTACGAGAAGGAGGGCCAAGGCGGCATTTGGATGTGTGGAAAAGAAAAAGGCTGGAGATCGCACTTGTCGATCACAGATGACCTAAGGCTGTGCCAAGTCAACGAGGCTTGGTAGCCAGCGGAAAAGAATATGAAAAGAAGGGAAAGACGAGAGACGGAGGCAGAAAGTGAGGCGAAAACAACAAAAAAGAAAAGCCTAGCATCTCTTGGTTTCGATCCAAGGACCTCCGGGTTATGAGCCCGGCGCGCTTCCGCTGCGCCAAGATGCTTTGTGATCAGGCTTGTTGCTCGATGTGGAAAGTTTAGATTATTTACAGCTAAGTCTTGGTCATGCACTACTAGGATAGGCAATTTCCGCTCTCGCGAAAGCGGGAGATCAGCCACTTGACTCCGCCAAGTCGGCACCGTTTGCGCAAGCTCCCAGGCTCGCGTCCAAAAGTTACTTTCCTATCTTATTAGGTACTTTAAGTAGTTACCTACCTCCGGAGAGAGAGAAAGAGAGAGAGATCAATTCCCTCCCCACACCATGGCGCCCGACAAGATCACGGCCAAGAACCTGTCGTACGACCAAACGCTCCCGCCATTCCTGGCGCGGCTGCGGGGCCAACAACAACAGCCCGGGGGCGCCGGACCCGATCCCCTGCTGGCGTCGCGCCGGCGCGCGGCGCGCGTGCGCAGCGCGAGCGAGGAGGCCGAGGACGCGCCGCTCGTGCTGGACGCGGCCGGCAACGTCGTGGACGGCGGGCGGCTGGGGCTGGACGCGGACGAAGGCGGGGACGACGACAACGACGACGACGACGAGGACAAGCCCTCGCGTTCCCGAGCAGCACCCTCAGCGCCACGTGCCGACCAAGCAGACGAAGCGAAAGAACCCAAGGCCCCGTCCGAAAAGGTGGCGGCCATCGGTACGGCGCCCCACAAGAAGCGCAAGGCGGGCCGCGTCATCGGCGGCGACGGGGACGACGAGGAGGAGCGCCGCGTCGCCCGCGCCGTCGCGGCGAGTCGGGCTATCGTTGGCGCCGGCGCCGGCGGAGGAAAAGAAGACAACGAGAAGAGGCAGCAGCAGCAAAAGGAAGCCACGGCGGGTCCCAAGAAGAAAAAGGCCAAAAAGATCAAACTCAGCTTTGGCGACGACGATGACGACGCCGCCGCCGCTGGGGGCTGAGGGAGGAAGTGGCACAACCGTTGGCCCCTTGCGGCACCTCCTTTCTATCGGCGAGGAAATAGGTTCTCTGCTACGCTGGCAAAAGGCGGCCAGGCAAGCAGGCAGGCAGAGCTCGGCCCTTGCCCCCGAGTTCCTCCCCTTCGCCCCCCGCAGAAGGCGACGGCGACGGCGATGATGCTCACGATGGCTGGCGAGTGTCAAAGTACAGTACGGATGGGGGAGGGCGGGGTGACTGACTCCCTTGGCAAGCCGCGGTGCGACCCACGGGACTCTGTGCCCTCCACGTGTTGCTGGCGAACTATTTACGATCCCAATCACGCTGCCGCTGCGGCCGCGGCTCTCACCTGAGGAAGACCTGGGGATCGCAGGTTGACGGGGACCGACAACCGTTTCCCCGCCTGAACAACGCTTGGCTCGGAACCCACAAAAGAGCGCACCAGACGCGCACACACCCGGGGAAACGCACACCTTCAAGTTTCAGCATCTGCCGCTGGAATGGGGGTATCATATTTTGCCTATCTTGCTGGTTTGGTTGATCTATGGGGCCAAACTGTGTAAAAAAAAAAACATACAGTCTATGCAAGTTCGTGTCTGCATATCCGCGCTAGCCCCCCAACCCAGCTGTCGAGGGCGGGCTAAAGGGGGAGAAAGAAACAAAACGAAAAGAAATACCGGGCAATCCCGAACCGCCGCTACTCCCTTGCCACCCTCTTGCCCTTCTGTCTCTGGCGCTGTGTTGCCGTGCCCGCCTGCTGCATCAAGTCCCTACACGACGCGCTCGGCGACGGCATAGCCCAAGCGGCGACACCACTATCCCGTTTGCTGCCGCCCGGAGCTCTTGCCGGCGCCGCGTCGCTGCTGAAGCTGCTGCCGCTCGGTCCCTCCCCCTGGCTCTCCTCCATCTCCTCCCCTGAGCGGCGGCTGGTGCTACCGCTGCTGCTTCCGACCTGGCGCAGCGACTTGCAGACCCGGGATGCCCACGCTTCGCCACCGTCGCTATTACCGATCGCGACGTCGACCAGGCTTGGAGCGTTCGAGAACGCCGGCTCATCGTGTTCGGGTCCATTTTCCTCGTTTTGGTCCTCCTCGGGAGACGACGGGGACGGCGCCAGTCGCTCTAGCTGCTCGGCGTGCCAATGTGCCGATGCCTCGGCCTTGTCGTACAAGAGCACCGTCGTGGGGCCGGGGTTTTTTCCCCTGGCGGCCGCCGCGGCCATGGACACCTCCAGGTCGTGCTGGAACGCAAGGAAGACCTCGACCGCTACCGCGTGGTTGATTCGGCGCCAGCGACGGGGCGCGTTGTAGCGCAGGCGGAGGTAGGCCCAGTGAAGTCTTTGGCCCCTAACCGTGGTCCATGAGTGTGGGGAGGTGGTGTCGTTACCGCCAGCCTGTCGTGCGGCGGCACTGGGCCCCACGGAGGCGTTGGCGGTTTCTTCACCCTGTTGCTTCACCTCTCGCTGCTGAGGCTGGCCGCCGGAATCTTGTGGCCGGTGTCCCTTCTCTGCCTCCTCTGCCGGCACCGGTGCCGGCCAAGCCACCCTCATAGCGCACTCGGCCTTCTTTTGGTAGAGCCCATTCTGCCTCATGAACTCCAGAACGCTCTGGACGTTGGCGTGCAAGTCTTGGGTGGCGTTCGGTATAATGCGTTCAAGGAGCTCCTCATGCAACCGATCCTTCTCGCGTCCCAGTTCCTTGACCATCGTGCTCCGGTCAAGGCTCTTTGCTAGGTATCTGGCATCATCGGCACCTGTCTTGACCTTGCCCTGCCAGTTGGTGATGGCGTCGGACCGAGCCCGCCAGCGGTCAAGGCGGCGCTGCGTACGCGTGAGGGTGGTGGCGGCTTCCTCTACACGGTTAGCGAGCTGGTGGGCAACGGCGGGCGTGAGGAGATCTGTGGCGGATTGTGCGCCGGTGCTGGTGCGGCCGCCGGGTCTGCGCGCTGGGAAAACAACGGGCAGGAGGGCGGCCTCGGCGGGCCCGGCCGCGCGCACAAGCGAGCGCAGCTCCCGGCCGATATCGGGGATCTTCACCCAGGGATTGCGCGTGAGGTAGCCTCGGCGTAGGCGTTTGAGCTCGTCGTGGAACTCGCAGTACGCCGCCACGAGCGTGGGCGCGAGCGCGAGCGGCCACCCCAGACCCCGCTGCCTCACCAGCGACAGCACGCCCTGTACGTCTCTCAACAATTGGCTGGCGTCGGGTGACGCCTGGGCCCCCACCGACTTGCTGCGCTGCCGCCGTCCGCTGGGCTTGCCATCGTCTTTCGTCAACCGGCACACCCCAGCATCGCCCTGGGGGAACTGGAGGTCGGGGTCGAGCAACGAGTCGACGGGACTAGTGAGTTCCTTGCGCGGCATGGAGCCCGTCCGGCCGCGGAGGAGTGGAGAGGACCGTGCGTCTACAAAGGGGACGGGGGCCGGGGGTAGACCGCACAGCACCAGCGGGTTCGACAGGCTGTGCCGGCGTGACCGTCCGACAGCGGCCATGGTGATGGGCGATGGCTGACACGGTTCGGATTTACTCTTTGGCGGCGGGGTATCTCGGCGGCGCCGTGGAACTGAAAGCAAAAGCCCTGGCCTTTCCTTCTACCCGTCGTGTGTCTCCCCGGTGGCCGAGGCGGAAATGGCCAGGGGGGGGGGGCGCGGTGTGGATCGGTGTTATTGCCGTGTTAAACGTCAAGGGTCAACCCTGATGCTCGACATTGGGGGCTTTTCACTCGCCCTAACTCCAAAACAGATTTGTGAGCACGGGTCGCAAAGAATCAAGAAGATGTGGTGGGGTGTTGATAAACGTGAGAAGAAGAGCGTTGGTGATGGGAGGAGGTCGATCACGGAACCTAATTGTAACTACAGAACGCTGCGTGAGGTAGGTACGGCTGAATCATACGCTTACTCAATGAAATGGAGCATTTGCTGTATTTCGGGTTACTCACTTTGGGTGCTGCTACTGCCCAGCTCTTTCGGGTCTCGCTCCTGCGCATATGGTAACGGAAAGGGGGGAAGGAGAGAGCTCTCTCTCTCAACCAACATCCGCGCCCTCTTTCGACCCCATCCATTCACTCACCCTCGCCCCCTTTCTCCCGCACCCCCTCCCTCTCCAAAACCTCCGACCCCGGCGTGACTACTCATTTAGCCTAGGTGATGTGTACTTTTGCACATGATCTTACTTTCATGCTGGCTTAGTAGATAGGAGGGCCGGGGGCGACGTGCTTTCCCCCTTCTCAATCTCCTGAAGGTGCCCAACTCTCCACCATGGGGTTAGGTGGCGCCGGCCTTCATGAACGTCTTATCCAAAGTGCACTTGCTGCCCATTGGCCTCTCAGCCAGGCACCCGAATCGATAACACCAGATCCCCCCATTGACAGACGAAGACACGGAAGCTTTCTAGAAATACCCCCCCTCCCCCAACGGCGCACATGGGCGGCACCGGCCCGAACCCTGCCACACCGCGGGCCGGAACTCTACAGCCTATTCACCTCAAACCGCTGTTTCGCTGCCCTTTGTCAGCTAGTAGGGCAGGGGGGTCGCAGAAAAAAAAAATACTCGCCCATAAGGGTGTTCTTAGTGTGGTGAGCCAGTTACCCTCCTGGCTGAGTCTCCCTTTTTGCAAAACCTCCCTCGCTGGGGCACTACCCCTTTTGGAACCGCAGGGGGGAGGCAGGGCCACGAGGCAAGGGCTTTGCGTGCTGGGCCTTTTCTGCATCGCGGTGCCGCCTCTTAAGAGAGCGTGGCTCGGGTTGGACCTTGAGGTAACCGTAGGCACGCGAGCGCCTATCGTTTTGGTGGCTTTGAGAGGGAGAGGGGGGCTTGCTTTTGCCCTTTTGGCTGCTGTTCTGCTGTGCTTCTGGGGGCATCTGCCCACCCCCCCTTCCCACCCCTTTCTGCCGTGGCGGTTCGTCTATCCGATGGGGCGCACGGCGGATGGGCCGCTTCGATGGAGGGGAGATTGAGCATATTGGGGGGAGAAATATTACGTGATGTCTGATGGCGTGGTGGTGTGGGTTTATGTTAGGGACAGACCGCAGGGTTTAGACCACCTGATGCAAGTCAGCACGAAGGTTGACGAGATAAAACCCCCCGGGAAGGCGACTGTATTACCAAATCACTACTACGCTATTCAATTAATCATTCCCATAAGCCTAGAATGTAAACGCCATCAACCCCTTGCCAATGCATCGACGTCCGCTTGTGCTCCTATTTCCCGCTGCCTTTGCGACCGGGTGAGGCGCGTGGCCAAAGCCAAGGCCGAAAATAGCGCCGCGTTGGGAATCCAAGTCCCGCCCCCCCAGGTCTTTCCCCTCTAGACGCCTCTCCTAAAGTGTATTACCTCCCAGTATGGTATAAGAGTACGCGCGTATGTGCGCGCGCGGTCGCCCGGGGGCGGAGAGCAAATATGCGCCGTTTGGTAGCGGCGGCGCCGTTGGTATTTTTCGTACTTTTTGTTCCTTCTGCAACCCCATCCCCCCTAGTACCTCGACATGCGATTGGCGCCCGAGGGGGAATAGCCGCGGTCGTAGGCGCTCGACGGGGCGTACGGACTCGGGTCATCCATGAAGACGGTGGTGCGGCGGTCTTCGTCGGGCAAGAGCTCCTTGACCTCCCAGTTGTTCATGCGGGTACCGACCGAGAACTCGAGATCCTCCTTAGTGATCGAGTCCCAGTACTGCGAAGGGGGTGAGCACGTCAGCATACGAGAAACTAAACAAGTGGCCATGGGGGAGAAAACAAAGCCCTCAGGATCGACCCAACGTACCTTGTATATCATCATGACAGCCAACAGGTTGCAGATGGTGGCAATGAACAGGCCGTCCAGGTAGTGGCTCGTGGCACCGCAGATGGTGGAGCTGAAGGCGTACATGACGACCTGGCCGATGACAAAGAAGAAGACGGCAAAAGCCAAGTTGCCGAGAGGCCAGCGGTCTTCAAGGGTGCGCGCGACGAGCAGCACCTGCAGCACCACGTAGACGAGCAGCTGGATGGCGTTCAGCAGGTAGAGAACGACAAAGAGGCCGACGGTGTTGGTGGGGCCCAGGCCGGCCCACGACTTGAAGGTAGCCAGGGAGACGAGGAAGGAGATGGCGAAGGCGGCGAGGGAGCACAGGCGCAGCAGCCAGACGGAGAGCGGAGTGCCGTCCTCGTAGAGCTGGAAACCGACAAAGCCGTTGATGAGCAGGCAGGTGACGAGGGCCGAGGCCAGGCCGTTCTGCAAGGCGACAAAGTAGGGGTAGGGGTTCGAGGCGGGCGGGACGACGCCGGCGTCGACGACGAGGGAGAAGAAGCTGAGCAGCATGTAGAGGTAGAAGAAGGCGAGGATCTCCTTGCGGCCGACGGCCGTGAACTTGCCGCGGATGTGCAGGATCATGATGACTGTCATGACGAGCGCCAGGATGTGCATGAAGCTCGACGCGCCCTCGAAGATGATGGTGTTGGCCAGCTCAATGTTGCGCGCGTAGCAGTCGGGCTCGATGCCCACGCCGCTGGCCACCGACCGGATGGGCCCAACCGACGCGCACAGCGGCAGCGGCGCCGTCTCGCACAGCGTCGTGAAGTCGCCAAAGCCCCCCATAGTGGCTGACCGATGGAAGATTGGGCGAGAGAGAGCGAGCGAGAGAGAGAGAGAGAGAGAGAGAGAGAGAGCGCGCGCGCGAAGGCGTGCGTGAGGGGGAGGGAAGGTTGTGTTCCCTCAACCCGGGCCTTGGGTGGGCGTCGTCGTCTCAAGGCGGCTGTCGATGTTTCGGCGGCCAGAAAAGAAGCGAGTGGCGACGAGGGGGGAGGGAGGTGGCCCACTCGGTACGTCCTTGGACCAGTGGTGAAAGAGAGAGGAGGGAAGACGGGGCCGGTCGAGTAGGACGGCAAGGCAGCGGAAGGCCCTCGTCGGTCGGCGGGTGCTCGGCGGGCGGCGGTGGTGAGGTGATGAGAGGTGCGTGAGGTCAAGTGACGGTCGGGTTCGACGGAAAACGAATGGGCGTGAGGTGTCGGCTCCGGGCGGGTGGTTGGTCTGGCAGCCCTCATACACAGTAGTCAAGACAAGCACGGCAGGGCAGAGCAGGTATTGGAAGGGAAGGAGATCCGGATGGGTCGATCGTGGTCGGTAACCCTGGTTGCCATGGCAGAGCAGAGGGCAGAAAGAGAGGAAGAGTGGAGGGCAGAGATGGGGATCCTGGGATGCGACAGCCAGGCGATCAGGCGCTTCCAACCACCTCAGATCCAGCTGCTGCTTCTGTTACCCCGGCCTGCCTGGTCCACTCAGTGGCCCGCGACTTTTTGGGGGGTTGGGGCCCGAGGGGGCTACTGTACTGACCGTGTACTGTACTTTAGTACATATAGGTAAGCTCCTGTCTCTCCTCTCTTCTACACGAGCACCTATGTAAGTATAGGTAGTCTGGCGGGATGCCGCACACAGCGATTTCATCCCCTTCCTTTTCTTCCATTTCCTTTCCCAATTGCGCTCTCGGTCCGAGCGTGCTCGCTTTCATCCTGCTGGTCTTGCTCGCGTCGAGGGGGGTTTGGCTTCAGGGAAGGCCCCTGGCCACCCTGTCTAGAGTGGCCCAAACAGGCCTAGACTTCCGTGCCAGTGGCTCCGGGCGCGTGCTGGACAGCGCTGAGAACCCTGCGCTAATCCCCAACCGACGCACGACACACTCAGAGTTTAATGCCCACGATAGAGTATGACCACGACCACGATAGAGTGCGACACGCATCCAGGCACCCGCACCCGCCCGACCTGTGTACGCCCCCGGCGAGAATTGGAACCTAAGATTCCGCATGCGAGTAACCGGCCCTGAAGAGGGACGGTGTACCGTTCAGCCGGCGCCTTTACCCGCTCCTGCCCGAACCGTCGCAGGGAGGGCTGTCTGCGTCCATTGCCCCTAAGCTTCATCCCATCTTTTCCTAAGTACATCCTATCCCATGCCGCCGTTTGGAGAAGGCTTTCGTCGGTCGCTCTCCGCCGAGACATACAGTAGCAGCATCTGCCGAAACCTCATCCGTCTCTCGCATCTCATGTGCGTAACTAGATACCTACTTCTATATTAGGTACTTTGGTAAGTATCCATCACCTACCTAAGTATTTACCTACCAGCCCGTATCCAGGTCCGCGCGCCCGTCTTCCTACGTACATACACACGACCACGAGCGACTCCATCGCAATGCGTCAATAGACCCTATTTCCGCATCGTCGCCACCCGCTGTCCCGCATTCTGCATCCCCGGCGGGCGATTCGTAAAAGCCCGGACCTCCATCGTACTTATGAACTGGATTCCATGGCACCGGCGCTACGCCCCCTGTCTGCAGCGCATGTGCTTCCTCTTTCTCGCCCAGCCCATCCATCGCTCCTCCCTCCGCCGTCTCCACCCGTGCTTGCCGTGCCTGCCGTACCGTGCCTTCCCCGTCTCCCGCTGCAGCTTCCGCTCCTCCAGACCACGTCTTCGCGCCTCCTGCCCGCCTGTGAATCGAATTATACGGGATACGTATCTCTCCATAAGTATGTACTTACCTACTCCCATCATACCCCCAACCTACTTACCTACCAAGAAGTGTGACGAAGAAACACCTCACCTCCCGCCCAAAGGATTGCTGGCGTGAGGCGTTTCTTGCTCACACGTCCTGCCTACCACCTACCTGGAGATCAAGTCCGTCGGCAGTTGATGGATGTCCAGCCCCCAGACTCGCCGGTGTGGAAGCCAGCCCGGCGGACAACGATCCTCGCCACGCGTCCTCGGGCAGGGTCTCGATGCCAGTGGTGAACACGGAAACATGAGCACCCACCGTATATGCATGACGGGAGGTTGTCCTAAAGACCCGCAACCGACGACTGCGGGCTGACTTCCTACCCAGACCTGCGCGGCAAAGCTGAAAAGCAGCACATCATACGAGTTCGGCAGGCCGCGAGGCCTTCTTCAACAGGCAGCTGAGGTTTGCAAACCCCCGACGGCACGGCCCATGTGCCGGCAGTCACTTGCACGTATTCTGCCCGACTGGTTCGCGCCGCGGCTCTCCCCTTCGACCGGCCTCGCAGCGAGCACAGTGATACGGATTTGGCCGGCGTGCTCGCGTGTTCACGTCTTGCATGTGGCTCCCCGCCATCCGCTGGGGTGGTGCCGTGACACGCCATTGTCATTGGCAGGCGTCGTGATCCTCGAATCCCGCTCACAGGCACCTCCGTCCCGTGGACTGGATGCGCCTATTCTTAGCCGGCACCGTCATCCCATTGCATAGGCCTGGACGTTGGCCAACGGGTGGGCTCCCCCAGCGACAACTGTGGCTGGACGCAGACTTCTTTTTTTTTATTGCAAATTGCCTCTTTGGGCCACCCACCGTGGATGCTGTCGTCATGAACGTCTTCCTTTCTGTTGAGCCGACCGCGAAGACACCCCCGGCACCCCCCAAACTATTGACAGCGTGCAGCTATCGTCTCGATTGATCGAGTTCAGCTCCTACGTGGGCCACGCCGCCGCGCCGCCGCGCCGCCGCTTCTGCGGGGCATTCGTGACGATAACGACCGCCGAGTGTGGTCCTCGCTGCGTGGCACTCATTTAACTAATGCTTTCACAATATGCTAGCTGAAGTGAAATACAGGGCAATGTGACGGCGGCTGTCCTTTGCCTCGAGGCGTGGGGTATTCCGGCCGCCAGACGACTGTTTGGACTACTGGAGGTGGCGTTCGGGATCGAGCCATCAGCAGGCACTCTCGGCGGAAGAAGCAGTTCGCCATGCCGCGATTGGGCGCCGCTTCTCGTCACCCTTCGGCTCGTCGAGGACGGTCATCAGATCAATCAAGGCGCGTCCGGGGTTATTGCGTCGATGCGAACCACCCGCCATGATCCTTCGCGCTCGGCATCGACCGTGTTGGCCGACGCCGGGCGAGTTGTAGCCCACATAGCAAAGCTCACTAGCGAAAGGGGTATAAATGTCGGCAAACAGCCACGTTTGAAGGCAATGCTCGTGGAATGCCTGCTCAGCGACATTGTTAGACGTTCGCCCTCGCTCTGACCGGCACTGCCCGCGATGCTCGTCCTCTTCAGTTTCTTCGCCGCCTCTGTGGCGGCAGCTTTGGTACAAAGCAATGGCACCACGGCTTGCGCCAGTCTGGAAGCCTCCCTGGGTGGTAAGAAGGTCGTCACTAGCCGGCTCCACGCGGACTACATAGCCAGCAGGCACGACTACTGGAATGCTCGCCTCAGTCGCTATGCTCCCTCGTGCATTGTATACCCCCAGTCCGCCCAAGACGTGTCGACGGCGCTTCAGGCCATCCGGACCAGCGGCTCCCGCTTCGCCATCAAAGCTGGTGGGCACAACCCCAACGACATGTTCTCCTCGGTCAACCAGGGCGTGCTCCTCGACTTGGGCACCATGACAACCAAGACGTACGATGCCGACACCAAGCTGGCGACTTACGGACCCGGCAGCAATTGGGGGCAGCTGTACGAGTTTTACCAGAAGTATGGGCGTACCGTCATGGGCGGCCGGCTGAGTGGTGTCGGGACGGGGCTGGCTTTGGGGGGTGGACTAAGCCACCTGTCACCCCAGTACGGCATGGCCTGTGACTCCTTTGTCGAGCTCGAGGTGGTTCTGCCGAGCGGCGACGTGGTGACGGCATCGCGTACCTCGCACCCAGATCTGTTCTTTGGCCTCCGCGGCGGCGGCGGCAATGCCTTCGGCGTCGTGACGAGCTACACAGTGCGCACTCATCCCATTGGCAAGTTCTACGCCGGCACGCTGTTCTACGTATTCGATCATGGGCAGAAGGTGCTTGATGCCATTACCGCCTTCACGCGATACAACACGGACCCGCGCGCCAACATTCTGGCGACCTACAATACGTTGGCGACCCCGGACCTCTTGCTCGGCTTCGACGAGCTCATTGTTCTCTTCCTCGTCTACGACGGAACGGACCCGGGCCACGTTTTTGACAATTTCACATCCATTCCCCACTTGATAGACACAACACTGGGTCCGGCCAAGACGTACACCGAGGTGGCCAAGCTGCCGATTCCGTACACGGCGGAGCTGTCGCGCGGGGACAATACGTTCCGAATGGGAGCGCACCGCATCGACAGCGACGCGCCTCGTCGCGTGTATACCGAGTACCGCGCGTGGGCGGCTGCCAACAAGGGCCGCTACACGTTGACGACGCTGAACTTTTACCCCGTGCCGCGCAGTCTCACCGACGCCAGCCGGGCCAGCGCCGACGGCGAGGGCAACGCCATGGAGATGCCCGACGGGCCCTGGCTCTGGACCAACTATATCCTGACGACGGTGCCCGGGCTGACCAACAAGACTTACACGGCCGTGCAGGCCGACTTCGCCGCCATGGTAGCCCGCACGCCAAGTGCACCGGGCCTGCCGCTGTTCCTCAACGAGGCGGCGCGCGACCAGCGACCCCTCGCCAC
Source organism: Nigrospora osmanthi (assembly GCA_029489945.1). Taxonomy (NCBI): domain Eukaryota; kingdom Fungi; phylum Ascomycota; class Sordariomycetes; order Amphisphaeriales; family Apiosporaceae; genus Nigrospora; species Nigrospora osmanthi. The sequence goes on from CP120497.1 coordinate 3,436,481, forward strand.
CTTTGGCGCGTACGAGCGGCTCAAGGATATCAAGAGGCGCTACGACCCCGACGGCTTCTTCGCGACGAGGACGGGGGGTTGGAGTTTCGATTGAGCGCCGCTGATGCAGGAGACTGGCTGCCGTTCAGATGATCGACTAAGGGCCGTGACGCCAAGGGAACAGCGAGATGGCGAGGATTTATTCAGAACACAACACAATGACTGCGCAACTGCCTGGTACACCCCTAGTGTGACAGAGATGAGAAAGATACTGGGGACGACTAGACAGCGTGCAGTTAATCCTTCAACTACCACTTCAAGTGCTCAATCACAAACCTGTTGTCCCACCGTCTTTCCCTCCTCTACCCTCTCCCTCTCCCACTCCCCTTTTCATGAACAATTTTACGTCAGCGAATCCAACGCTAACGTGACTTACGAGCGGCAAAGGTATTCAGCTTCCGCCGAATATAGAACGCACTCCCCGCTGTCCCTTCCCTTTTCACACATGTCCACCCCCTCCCCCCCCTTTGCCAGCCCCTACCGGGGCGCAAAAAGAGAAACTTGCGGCCAGTGTGGATTGAACACACGACCTCCAGATTTTAGAAACAGAAGTTGACTTCAGTCTGGCGCTCTCCCAACTGAGCTATGTCCGCAAAGATGGTGTGGCGTCTCCCGGAATCGAACCGGGGTCTGCACGGGTACGTTGCATGTTTGGGCGTCCGTAGACATCGTGAGATGACCAGGATTTGAAACAAGACCACAACGTGCTGTACTGACCACTATACTAAGACACCATTTGTTGAAGATCAGCGTCGTTATCCAGAATCAAGTCGAAAACGGGTTTGCCGCCGGCGGAGAAGATGGATGGGGGACGAGAGGGCGCGGGGAAAGTGGTGGCCAAAAGCGCGGTGGTGCACGACTGCGCGTTGGCCCTCATCACGAGCAATGCGTGCAATAATAGCTGTTGGATATCATGGGAGATTGGGGCCCAAATCAGGAGCGCCATGTGAGAGGGCCGCGCAGGAGACACAGGCTGTCTTGTTCGGCCCCCGAGGCCATGGCTCAGTTACTATTGGTGTAGGTCGCTGCCGGTACGACGTCTATTCATCGTGCCTGTACGTATCCTGGGTTACCAGAGGCTGGCAAGGCCCAGCCAGGGTGATGATGAAAGGGAACCGAATTCCTGGAAGCTCTCGCAGTCGGCTGAGTTTCCCCTGTTTCGTCGCACTCATTGGCCGGGCGGCCTGAAAATTGCCGTTTGGGGAAAATGGGCCCCGTTTGATGGGGTTTTGCGTCGGGTAGCCGGCCAGCACCTTCGCTCCCCAGGTCAGGCTCGGGAAATGCTCTTAGGAGGCTGCGCATAGAGCAGCAGTTGAAAGCGCGCTCTCCCATCCCATCTATACCATCGACAAACTCAACCAGGGCGCCTCGGACCAGCTGAGGAACTGGATGGGCACAATCGGCTATGAAAAGACCGCCAACCCTCGAGGCCCTGCCCACTTACCCTCGCGCCGAGGCTAAAATCCCATGGGATGGCACCGGACTCTTTCTGGGTCCCCACCGTCACCCTATCCCGCCGGATGTTCTGGTGATGAACCATCATAAGCACCACCTCCAACACCGTCCCGAGAAGAAGACGCCATCGTCACCCTCCTCGTCGTCCTCCGCCCGGTTAGCTCAATCGGTAGAGCGTGAGACTCTTATGAAGCATTCTTCAATCTCAAGGTTGCGGGTTCGACCCCCGCATTGGGCTCAATTCCTGATGCGTTCCGCCCAGCGGAACAAATCAACCTTCTCTTTTTGCCTTTCCTGGATCCGGTTTCCTAGGCTATTGCGTACCGCCTCTCACAATTCCAGCTCCTGGTGAGGCTGCCTCGAATTTTCTTGCCCTATCACCGCCCACGTAAAGGCGTTGTGTCTTGTTAGCTTTCGGGACACCGCTTTCTGCCCAAGGGGTGCTATCCAATCCATTGGGATCGTGGTTCTCAGGATGGACAGCGATGTAGTGGGATCTCACCACGACGCCACCTCCGGTCGTTTGAGGTATATCGGGGGGATCCGCGCCGCACGCACCTGGCAGGTTCGAGAATGGTCCAGTCCGCCGGGGGGGCCGCTGCTGGGCCCTGGACGGAGGCGCTCCCTCTCTCCCCTGACGTGGATCGAGGGGCCGGGATGAGAACCGTGCCTGGCACCCCAAACGAGTCCGCCGGCGCTGCTTGCCTCCCGATGGACATCGGCCTTGGGTGACCGAACCGCACCGCCCTCGAGGGGCAGCCGGCGTCCCGCGCCAAGGGCGTAGAGGGAGGTCCGTGGCCGCGCATCACAATCGGGGCCAGATTGACCGCCTTCGGTCGGCGGGATGGGTTCTACGTGCTGCCTTTTGGTGGCAGTGGCGGCAGCGAAGAGACGCCCGGCCCAGCTAAGTATTTCCTCTTTATGCCGGGCCGAGCTCAGGGTCGTCTCTCTCTCTCTCTCTCTCTCTCTCTCTCCCTCCCTCTCTCTCCTTGTCTACAGCATCGCCTAGCCTCTTCTCGCATCAATGCTCGGGGTGCGCTCATCATTGTCAAACGCGGGCTCGTCTACTCGCACCAGGGGGCTCTTTGAATCCGCGGCCTGCCAGCTTCCTGACAACTCTCCCCCCAGCCCGCGCCCCCTGGTGGCCCCCATCCGTAGCCGGGACGGACCTCGTGCTAGGGGCCCGCCGGCGCTGTCAAGTGCGGCGGCGGCCTGGGGACCGGCGTGGCTTGGCCTGGTGTCCTCTCCACCCTTCCCGGCAGATCAATCCCCTCCTCATTGCGATACTCGGATGGGGACAGCGTCCGGCGGAACAAAAGAAATAGGCAAGGGCAAATGAGATCGACGCCCAAGTGCCCGGACTCCAGGTTTCGTGCACGCGTGGAGCCAGCACGATCGACCCTCTTTCATCTGGCACGTCCAAGATTGATTGCGAGCATAGTGGCCTGCGCGTCCGCTAGCACCATCCGCTGCTTCGCCATGCGAGGGCCGCGCGTTGGCGGTTGTCGTGACCGTCATCGTGGGCGCCATAGTCAACGCCTGTCCTGGGTGTTGCCTCTGCTTCTGAAGAAACTGTTATAAAGGTCCATCATCTTCATCGCTGTTTCCTGTCTTTCCTCCCTCTCTCATCCATCCACTCTCGCTTGTTTCTTCGACTCCTCCTTTCTCTCGTTCCTATCTACACTACCAAGGCGCTTGACGTTGCCGAAATCTTCTCCTTTCTCTCGCTCGACTCTTGTCTCCTCCGACTTTGCTGGCCATAATATTTGCGAACCCGAACCTCCCTATCGCAAACCCCCCTCGTCTCCCAAATCGCCCAAGATGAAGTACCACTACACCCTCGCCGCCCTCGCCGCCCAGACGGCCTTCGCCGCCCCCGTTCACAACAAGCGCACCTTTGGCTCCCTCGGCGGCCTCGCCAACGGCGGCGGCCTCGGCAGCATCTTCGGCGGCCTCACCGGCGGCGCCAACGGTGGCGGCAACGCCGCCGGCGGCCTCGCTGGTCTCCTGGGTGGCGGTGCCGGTGCCGGCGGCAGTGCTGATGCGGGTGGAAGCGCCGGTGCCGGTGGTAGCGCCAGTGCCGGTGGCAGCGCCGGTGCCGATGGAAGCGTAGCCGCGGGCGGCGACGCCGGCGCGTACCCCGTCGCCGGTGGTGGCGCGGGCGCCGGCCTCGGCGGTCTCTTTGGTGGCGGCGCCGGTGCTGGTGGAAGTGCCGGTGCTGGTGGCAATGCCGGTGGCAGTGCTGGTGGCAGTGTTGGTGGCAGTGCCGGTGGAAGTGCCGGTGGAAGTGCCGGTGGAAGTGCCGGTGGAAGTGCCGGTGGAAGCGCTGGTGTTGGTGGTGATGCCGGTGCCGGTGTTGGCGCTGGTGGTAGTGCTGGCGTTGGAGCCGGTGGTGACGCTGGCGTTGGCGGTGGTGTCGGCGCCGGTGCCGGTGGCGATGCCGGCGTCGGTGGTGGCGCCAGCGCGGGTGGCAATGCTGCCGTGGGCGGTGATGCTGGCGCCGGCGGCGATGCTGGTGCCGGTGGCGCTGGTCCCTACCCCTCTGGAGGTGCCGGCTCGAGCCCTGAAGGTGATGCCGGCCCTGCCCCCGACTACGGCCAGAACGGCCCCGGTAGCGCCGAGGACAGCCCCCCCAAGTCCGTCAGTGGCAACTCGCCAGTCAACTCGCCCGGTGGCTCCGATGAGAGCCCTTCGTCCGACGACGGCGCCCCCCCGGTCGGCGACTTCCCGGCCGACAGCTACCCGACCAACTAAACGGCTTTAACCTCGCCCGGATTCCACCTCGGAGTCCATTTGACCCGCCTGCCTCGCATTTGCTTAGCCCGGCGACCAACACTTTTCTCCCAGTTTCTAGCCGACGGTGGTTGCCTCTTTGCCTCACTCTCTACTAGTCACATCTTAAATCCATCAATACAACTCCTTGCTATAAATTTCGTTACTTATCTCAAAGTAATGTCTCACTTGTATACCGGCACGTTACTCCTTGCGTAGAAACCCGTTTTTGCAGGGGCTTCATCAAGGGGTATTTGTCAGACGGGGGGGGGCGAGGTTCGGCAGGGCCAGGCGAACTCTCTTTATCCTGCTGTTTAGTGCTTAGTAGATGATCCCCGGACTCCCTATCTCCTATTTTCGGATCCTCAAATTCCCTGAATTATCCAATTCTTCCTTTTCAATCAGGCCCTCCCTGCCCACAATCTGGAGGTCAGGAGGCCTCATGTGCGCTCCTATGACAGCGTTGTCAAGCAATTGAATTCCCTGGTTGTGGTCAATTTCACTGCGGGAAAAATGATATTGATCAGATTAGCTGAAACCTGAAGCAAAAGTCCATCGTGCTTAAACTAGCCCATGAGCAACCTACAACGTACTCATCGGTTCAAAATGAGCTTGTAAAAAAAAGCCTATAGCTATTCATGCTTTCTATTCAGGGGGCTGGGTAACCCATGGGCAGCCCTGAAGCCCTAAGATGTCATAGGGTTTCTGGACTGAGTAATTCATGCTTAAGATGAAATTCTCGAAGATACCATAGCATGGATCTGCTAGTCTTCAGAAGCTTCTTTTCCATCCTGTCTTGTAACGACTGAAGACATTTGGAAGTTCCCGAAATCTCCGTGGCCGGGGTGAATGGCATCTTTGGCCGTGCCAGGATGGACGCACAAGGAAGCCCCTACTTCCATCATGGCCTTGGTTGGATTAAGGAGTATCATGCAGCTGGGTTTGGAGATCTGTCATGGATAGGCCATTTGCCAAACAAAAGGTGGGTGTGTATCTTGTACGCAGCCACAAGTCCCGACCTTGCTCAAGAGTCGCAACGTTCGCGTCAGCTCGTAGGACGCCCCTAGACTAGGTACGCGATATGGCATACCTGGTAACTAGTCGGCATGCGTTGGCAGTTTAGCGGTAGTCGGGTTGGCCGGGCGCTACTGAATAAGTAGTGATCCGACAATGCCGGGGACCGGGGTCGCATTGACGGACGGGTGCGAGTAAGAACCCGAGGCCCCGGAGTGCCCACCGCCGGCTGCGATGCACTCGAGGGCGCACTAGTAATGAGTGACTTACCTTGTCGCAGCATTCAATTCGCTGGAAAGAGAGGGACCGAGGTATCGGGTATCTACCGCATCGAGGATGTGGCTCGAACGCACGCCACATAGACGGGTTCGAAAGGGCATGGTCTCTGATTGACACGGCTTGACACGCCAAGCAGTGCCGTTCCCATTTGTCCCAGCGCCACGGAATGGGGAGGATGCGGCTATGCCTTTACAGTCAGCCGAAGGTCCTCGGGTTCCTGGTCGGAGCCGGGGGCCCGGCCTGCCAGTCCCTTCCACCGGGATGAGGCCATCTCCCCTATGCTCAAGAGACCAGGCAACAACGGATTTGTCAGGGTCCGGCGCATACAGCGGGGGTTCGTATGTCAGCCCAGAGGCTAGGTCTGACGAAGACGAGGTCTGCTCATCGGAGTTACTGGTAGTATCCCATGCCCCCTATCACGGGCACCTGCTAACGCCCGACGCGGGCGCGCAGTCCGACAGCCCGCAACCAGTGCTTATCACCAGCTTCTATATCAGTCTTCCAGCCTCCCAGGCTCTCGTAGGGCATACTGGACAATGCAGAAAGCGCCTTCCTATTCCATGCCGCCGTGCGCTTGCATCGACTGCTCCCCTGCACCTGCTTGTTGAAAGCACAAGGTACAGAGCCTCCCATACATCCATCCTGTCCTGTTCTCCTTTTGCCTTCTTCAACTACAGCCCGGCTCTTTCCCGCCAGCAAACATCAATTTCCCATCTCGGCCGCGGCTGCTGCCGGCGACAGCGATGGAGTCGACTCAGGAGGAGGCACTCCATGGGGTGAACGCCAGCTCGACGGCACGTCCAGGCCAATCTCGCACCTCGTCGAGCTCCGGCACACGAGACGGCCACGATTCCAAAAGCCACAATGACACTGATGACACCTTCAACCCCGAGACGGACCGGCGCCATTCCATTGTGCAGGAACTTGCCCGGCAGTACACCCACCGCTCCGAGGTCGAACACCCAGGTTCCACCCAACTCCTGTTCCATACCGACGATCCAGACTCGCCCTTGAACCCCCACAGCACCAAGTTCAGAGCCCGTGCCTGGGCAAGAGCCGTTGCGGACCTGACCCGCCATGAGGGCGCTGGCTATCGCAAGGCCGGTATCTGCTTCGAGAACATGAACGTCTTTGGCTACGGCAACGAGACGGACTACCAGAAGGACGTGGGCAACGTCTGGCTCGGCCTGCCTGGTCTTCTGCGTCGCTTCACCTCGCCGACGGGCGGCCAGCGCCGCATCGACATCCTCCGCAACTTTGACGGCCTGGTAGAAGCAGGCGAGATGCTCGTAGTCCTGGGCCCGCCCGGTGCTGGCTGCTCTACCTTCCTGAAGACCATCGCCGGCGAGACCAACGGCATCCACATCGACAAGAGCACCTACCTCAACTACCAGGGCATGTCGGCCAAGGAAATGCACACCCACCACCGCGGCGACGCCATCTACACGGCTGAGGTGGATGTGCACTTCCCTCGCCTCACCGTTGGCGACACTCTGACCTTTGCCTCGAGGGCGCGATGCCCCCAGGATCTCCCCTCGGGCGTCACCCGCGATCAGTACTGCGACCACCTGCGGGACGTCATCATGGCCATGTACGGCATCAGCCATACCGTAAACACGCAGGTCGGCAACGAATACGTCCGCGGCGTCTCGGGTGGCGAGAGGAAGCGCGTCACCATTGCCGAGGCGAGTCTGTCTAATGCGCCCCTGCAGTGCTGGGATAACTCCACGCGCGGCCTCGATTCCGCCAACGCCATCGAGTTCTGCAAAACTTTGCGCACACAGTCGCTCATGTTCGACCAGACGTCGGCTGTTTCCATTTACCAGGCCCCGCAGGCGGCCTATGACCAATTTGACAAGACCCTCGTCATCTACGAAGGCCGGCAGATTTACTTTGGCCCGGCCAAGCAGGCCAAGGACTACTTCGTCGGGCTCGGTTTCGAGTGCCCTGACCGACAGACGACCCCGGACTTCCTCACTTCGATGACAGCCGCTTCCGAGCGCATCGTCCGGCCGGGTTGGGAACACAAAGTGCCCCGGACACCCGATGAGTTTGCCGCTTGCTGGAAGAACAGCCAGGCTTTTGCCGACCTCCGAGCCAGCATTCAAGCGTATCGTGAGGCACACCCCGTGGATGGGCCCGATGCCGTCGCCTTTCGCGCCCATAAGCAGGCCGTTCAGTCCAAGGGTCAGAGGCCTACGTCTCCGTTTTTACGCTCATACACCCAGCAGATGCAGCTCTGCCTCTGGCGTGGATGGAAGCGTCTCATCGGCGACCCGGGCATCACCATCTTTTCTCTCCTCTCTAACATCATCATGGGGCTCATCTTCTCATCGCTGTTTTACAACCTGCAAGAGACCACATCGAGCTTCTACCAACGTTCCGTCGTCTTGTTCGTCGCCGTTCTCGTGAACGCCCTGGCCAGCGCTCTCGAAATTCTCGCCCAGTACGCGCAACGGCCAGTAGTGGAAAAGCACGTCCGTTATGCTTTCAATCACGCGTCGGCTGAAGCGTTTGCATCTATTCTGGTGGATATGCCTTACAAGATTCTCAACAGCATCTTCTACAACCTGACCATCTACTTCATGACCAACCTGCGGCGCGAGCCTGGCAATTTCTTTTACTTTCTGCTCGTGTCATTTCTGATGGTTCTTGCCATGTCTGGAATCTTCCGAACCATGTAAGTCAAGAAGCGCCCGCGTCCCTGCTCATCGCCGCCCAGCTGACAAGCCGCCAGTGGTTCGTTATCACGAACCCTTTCGCAGGCGATGGTCCCCGCCTCCATGCTCATTCTGGCCTTGGTGGTCTTCACTGGCTTTGTCATTCCCGTAGACTATATGCTAGGCTGGTGCAGATGGATCAATTACCTCGACCCGGTGGCCTATGGTTTCGAGTCCCTCATGCTCAACGAGTTTCACGGCCGCAACTTCACCTGCGACGCCTTCGTGCCCAGCCCAAGTGTCAGCGGCTACGAGAACATAGGCCCGGCAAATCGCGCTTGCTCGGTTGTGGGCTCCATCCCCGGCCAGTCGTTCGTCAGTGGGGACGCCTATTTGAACTCTCAGTACAAATACTTCAACAGTCACAAGTGGAGGAACGTCGGCATTCTCATCGCCTTTGTCATCGGCTTCCATCTGTCTCACCTTGTCGCTGCCGAGTATATTTCGGCCAAAAAGTCCAAGGGCGAAGTGCTGGTGTTCCGATACGGATTCATCCCCTCGACTGCCCGCCAGCCGAGCGACCCGGAAGCATCAGTGTCGGGACCAACCCCCGTGGCGGAAAAGGTGCACAATGCTGACCCGGGGAGCGACGGCAATATCCAGGCTTCGACCAGCGTCTTTCATTGGAACAATGTCTGCTACGACATCAAAATCAAGGGCGAGGAGCGTCGTATCCTCGACCACGTCGACGGCTGGGTGAAACCTGGGACCCTGACGGCCCTGATGGGCGTGTCTGGCGCTGGAAAAACCACGCTCCTTGACGTGTTGGCTGATCGCGTCTCCGTCGGGGTTATCACGGGCGAGATGCTCGTGGATGGCAAGATACGAGACCAATCGTTCCAGCGTCGCACCGGCTATGTGCAACAACAAGACCTGCATCTCGAGACCAGCACCGTGCGCGAGGCCCTCGAGTTCAGTGCGCTACTTCGCCAACCCGCTAAGACACCGAGAGCGGAGAAGCTGGCCTACGTGGATGAGGTCATCAAGCTCCTGGACATGCAGGACTACGCCGATGCCGTCGTTGGGGTTCTAGGAGAGGGCCTGAACGTGGAGCAGCGCAAGAGGCTAACTATTGGCGTGGAACTGGCGGCCCGTCCCCCACTGTTGCTGTTTGTCGATGAACCGACGTCGGGGCTGGACTCGCAAACATCGTGGGCCATTCTCGACCTCTTAGAAAAGCTTTCTAAGGCCGGGCAATCGATCCTCTGCACAATCCACCAGCCATCGGCTATGCTGTTCCAACGGTTCGACCGGCTTTTGTTTCTAGCCAAAGGTGGGCGCACTATCTACTTTGGCGACATTGGACCCAATTCCAAGGTGATGACGAACTACTTCGAGAGTCAGGGTGCCAACCCTTGCCCCGACGGCGCAAACCCGGCCGAGTGGATGCTCGAGGTGATTGGGGCGGCGCCGGGGTCGTCTTCGGAAATCGACTGGCACGAGGTGTGGCGTGAGAGTGCCGAGTACCAGGGAGTCCAGAACGAACTTCAACGTCTCAAGATGGAGGGGGAGAAACAACACCATGACGAGGGTGCGGCAGACCCGGCCTCCTACCGCGAGTTTGCTACCAGCCTGTCGGAGCAGCTGGTCATCGTGAGCCGCCGCGTGTTCCAGCAATACTGGCGGACACCGTCGTACATCTATTCCAAATTTGTGCTCTGCTGCTCGGTGGCGTTGTTTATCGGCCTCGTCTTTCTGAATGCGCCCCTGACCATACAGGGACTGCAAAATCAGATGTTCGCCATCTTCCAGTTAATGAGCATCTTCGGGCAGCTAGTCCAGCAGCAGATGCCCCATTTCGTCACCCAGAGGTCCCTGTACGAAGTTCGCGAGCGGCCTTCGAAGACGTACAGCTGGAAGGTGTTCATGCTGTCGCAAATCATGGCGGAAATCCCCTGGAACACGCTCATGTCGGTCTTTATGTTCATCTGCATCTATTATCCGGTGGGCATGTACAAGAACGCCGAGGCGGCGGGGCAGGCGGTGGAGCGCGGCGGGCTGATGTGGCTGCTGTTCTGGCAGTTCCTCATCTTCACCTGTACCTTTGCGAACGCCTGCATCGCCGTGACGGACACGGCCGAGGCGGGAGGCAACTTGGCCAACGTCTTCTTCATGTTGTGCTTGCTGTTCTGCGGCGTGCTGGCGGGGCCGAACCAGCTGCCGGGTTTCTGGATCTTCATGTACCGCGTGTCCCCCTTTACCTACATCACCTCTTCGATGCTGTCGACAGCGCTTGCCAACACGCAAGTGCACTGCGCGCCTAACGAGATCATCCGCTTCGATCCGCCGGCCAACCAGACCTGTCTCCAGTACTTGGGTTCGTACCGGGATCAGATGGGCGGCAGCATCCTCAACCCGGAGGCCGTGGAGGGGTGCCAGTACTGCACGATCTCGGAAAGCAACGCGTTTTTGAAGGCCATCAGCTCCAGCTACGATCACCGGTGGCGCGACTTTGGCTTCGGCATGATCTACATTGTCTTCAACATTGGCGCCGCCCTTGCTTTGTACTGGCTCGTCCGGATGCCCAAGGGCAAGAAGAACAAGACGGCATGATTAGCGGAGGTGGAGGCTTTTGGGTAGATGTGCCCCGGGTCATGGGTATGTGGGCATGGGATTCTTTTCTCAGTTAATAATCAGGGCCTCGATTGTAATGTGGGCGCACGGTCATATTGTGTACCTAGGTAATAGACTAGTATATAGTATCACGCTGACCCGTGGTTGATATACACGTCACAAGAGGATTCTGTGGACCCATAGGCGTCGTGTCCGGATTCCCCGGCCCCCGGATGCCCACTTTAGCCGAGAAGGACGAGACGGTGCCGAGGAGTATGAATAACACAGTAAGACTGCTACCTACTATGTAGTTCGGTGGTAGACCGGCCCGGATTTCGCCCCGTGTCTCTTCAACGTCATCACCCCCCGCCCTGGGTTCTTTCGTCCCGTCGCTTGGCAGGGCCTAGTCTAAGTATAGTAGGGCCGGACAAGGAAAAGAAATACGAGTTTGTTCTCGTACCATGTGCCATAGCAGCGGATTCTCACCAGCTTCAGTACTGCCCTCTTGATCTTGTCGATCAATTCTACTCTAGTCCAGATGAGGGTGGGAACGAGGGGTTGCCTCGAGGGTTTGCTTTCCCAACTGCACCATCCCCAGCCGTCGTCCCTTCCCTGCTTTACCGGTTGGTTTTGCACCTTCAAAGTGATCCCTAAGAAGTAGTTATATGTACTACAAGTACACCATGCACGCTATCAATCAAGCCAAATAGTCTTGGATAGTGAGCTAGGTTGACAGCTGGTACGGTTCTTCATGGGCTGTTTTTTCCCGCCGGTTACAGAGATGGCCTGGGCGCCCTGGAACTCCCAGCTTCGTAAAGTGGACCGGCTTCGCGGATGAAGCTTTTCCATACCAGCAAATGACGGAAACCATCCATGTTCCATTTCCTTGCGCCATCTTTCTGACCCATCTACGACTAGTTCTGGCTAACGAACCTGGAGCCTGCTTCCCACCGAGACCGTTCAAAATAGATTTTAATGACGCAGGCAAAGGACGCTGGCTCAATGGCAAGCCCATGGCGCGAGCCGCAAGCGGTTAAAGTCAACCCGAGAGGTACTATGTAAGTAGTCGAGTCCTCGGCACCTTTCGGGCAGCCCCACAATAGCTGGGGACGGGCGATCTGCACAGTACCAGCCGAGGCAGCCGAGGCAGCCGCGCCTCACTCGCAACCAAACCTCTCTTTGCTTTCGCGACCCCTTCGCAAACCCCTTGGGTTGTTGGTCGGTCAGGACATCATCCCACCCCATTTCTCTCCTCGGATCCCGTGGTCGGGGATACGGGTTTTTCTTTTTCTTTCTTTTTGCTCGGTCATGCGCCGTGGGCGGTGTGGTGCCCGGATTGGTCCGCATGAACGAGTCGTGGCAAAGCCCCCTCAATACGAGATTGAAGGCGGGCCCCGAAATCCAGGCTAGCAAAAGCCCCGACTGCCCAACAACGGCCACGACCCGCGTCTCTCGAGTCCACCTCGGGTGACCATGGTTTGGCCAAAGATCCCGAAGCGCTCAGAGCGTGGGAATCGTGTGGCTGAGCACCTTCGAGAACGATCTCGACCCCTGCAATCCCCTCACCCAAGCCTGCTGTGTAGGTACCTATGCAGGGCAAAGGGGGCCTTTCGGAGGGGGCCATGGCAAGTGGATATAGGCCGACAAGCGAGAGCAACCTCTCGGCGCCACGGCACACTATGGGACTATGCAGCGGTCGCCCCGCCGTCAAGACTTGCACCGGCGTGGGCAAAGAAGCCAGCAAGGGAGGGAGGGGGGGAGAAGGGCACGCCAGTGGCGGTCTCCCGTTCGTTATGACGACTGCCGCGCGAACCCTCTCTCCCAACTCAGCCCCCCCGTCGCCCCGTTTTGGTCTGCTATTTTGGGCGCCGGGCACTTGCAGCGCTTGCGGGCTCCCGCACCGGCAGACGACAATCCCCTGGGAGGGGCGTCATCGCGGCCAACGTCCTTATATAAGAAGGCGCTGTCACCATGGCTTCTACTATCTCTTGCCTCTTCACTCATCGCAGCAAATCCTCACATTCGCTACTACTACCACTACCACCACAACTACCAGCCCTTCACTTAATTCATAATCCTCCTTCTTCCCACCACCGCCACGATGCAGTTCACCGCGCTTGCCCTGACCGCCGCCACGGCCGCCCTGGCCGCGCCGGCGCCCAACCCGGACCTCGTCACCTTCGGCGTCATCTCGATCCACTCGGGCAGCCCCGTGCAGAACGCGGGCTGGGGCGCCATGCACAAGGGCGTCTTCACCGGCACGAAGCCGCAGGAGGGCGCCTCGTGCTACGGCCCCCAGCAGGACTACGCCACCTTTGTGCTCAACAAGCCCGAGGGCACGCTGTCGCTGCTCACCGACGGCAAGCCGTGGCAGCAGTTCTTCGTCGACGCCTCCGGCATGGCCCAGGGCCAGTTTATGTACACGACGGGCGCTGAGCCCGCTACCAAGTACGCCAAGCGCGACGGCTGGGCCATCAACGAGGCCGACCACCTCACCTTCGACGGCAGCGACAACTTCCTCGCCTGCCCCGCCGGCTTCGGCGACAACCTTTACCGCGTCCTGCCCTACGTCGGCGTCGAGAACCCCGCCGGCTACAGCAACTGCACCTCCATCGCCGCCCGCGTCATCCCCGCCACCAACCCCGTCGAGTGCCTCTACTCGCAGGACCAGGTCACCTTCAACTAGGAACATCACGAATTTCCACGCATGCTCGCGCTGAAACGACCTGGGGAGACACACAGGCATAACATCAAAATATGACTATCACGACCGCATGGGGATTACCCGGAGCCTGGCGCAGTTAATTTACTTAGAACAAATGCCAAAATACTTTTGACACGCACTGGTCGCATAACTTGGCCCTGTGAAACATTCCTAAGTTTATTGTGACCAAAATGTTTGTCCTTGCTGTTGCTTTCGTGACCACGTAAAGTCGACGGCCTCCACTCTCGGCCGAGGTCCATTGGGTTATTACCTGTTAGGCCAAATAGTTTCGCACCAGGCGAGGTATATTTCAAATTTCGTAAAGTTGTGATTGGAGATGACAATACGCGGGGCTTTACATACCGTCCGGTTGCTTCAACCTTGTACGATTGGTTTGTAAAGCAAAAGTACGATGCAACTATCTATTCACTCTGATGTCGTCAATGCATAACATCTCAGCACACGTCCCTACACAATGTTCCTATGATAAGGGTGGAGCGGTGGATTCTCGAAGACGGTGTCATCATATTGTGAATATTCGTGATAGCGTCCCACTTTTCCATCTGAAGACGGAGACGCAACCAACCAACCATGTTTTTACTTCACTTATTTCATCACGGTCCCGGGTCGAGTAATTACGGTGTGGTGACGGGACCCGACCGCAGATAATCCCGGCCGACTCCAATCCGTCACTCGAATATTTTCTGCTCTTGGGTCACAATTTGTGGGGAGGAATATGATTTCTATGTTAATACGCGGCCTACCAAGCTCCGAGTCAATTTTGCTTTGCTCCTTTTTTTTTTTTTTTTTTTCACACTTTGGCGCTCCACCTTCAACCAAATAGCTGGCTAAAGGGAACGGCCCCCAGGTGCCAATATGTTAGATGGAAAGTGTGTATTCGTAGTCGCGTACTCAAGGCCCACATAAGAACCGCATTAAGTATAATACAATATTATATCCGAAGGGTTTCCAGAAGGAGCCGGTATCGGAGGCTGCTCCTCCCCTCCCTCTCCCTCTCACACGCCCGAGTCGTCCTGTACGACGCGGAGGGCGGACTGGTGGTCGTTCCAGGCGTCGCAGTTGGCCTGCAGGGCATCGCTGTCGACGACGCCGGCAATCTCGCCGCGGCGCTCGACGAACTGCAGCGCGAAGCCCTGGCTGGTGTGCCAGCCGATGTGGCAGTGCATGAGCCAGGCGCCGGGGTTGTCCGTCTTGAAGGCGAGGGCGAGGTAGCCGCTCGCGGGCAGCAGGGCCGTGTCGCGGCGCGGCGGGTTTGCGCGGTTCAGCGCGACGCTGCTGTTGTACTCGCCGGTGCCCTGGGCCAGCACGTAAAAGTCGTGGCCGTGCAGGTGGATGGGGTGCGGCACCGCCAGCGTCGTCTGGATGACGGTGTAGGCCCAGACGTCGGCCTCGTCGAGCATGACGACGGCGTTGGACGCCTCGAAGGCGCTCTGCCCGTTCTGGACCTGCAGCAGCGTCGGGTTGCCCCAGTCGACGATCATGGTGGTCGAGTTGAGGTACCACCGGAAAAAGCCGTCGTCGTTCTTGCCGGCCTCGGCCACCTGGTTGTTCAGCATGCCCAGGTCGCCCACCGACTCGGCAAGGTGCGGCACCAGCAGCGACGCGTCGAGGTCCTCGCAGCTGTTCTCGTACTCGTGCGAGGCCGTCGTGGGGGCTGTCTTGGAGTCGCCGTAGTACACGATGCCCCGGATGTTGTCCGCGTTCTCGTTGCCGCTGCACGCCGCCTGCGGCACCGCCCGCATCCAGAAGCTGTCAGCGACGGCGCCCTGGTCGGCCTTGATGATCACATCGTAGCGCTGGCCTGGCAGCGGGGATCTCGTGTGTTAGCTACTGTTCGATCCACCACCTATGACTGGGGTTGCGCCGGCCGGCGGAGTGGAGGACTTACCCATGCCGATGCTGACGACATCAGTCTCGAAGGGCTTGACGGGCACGAAGTCGGCGGCGATGACGGTCATAGTGTGGTTATCGATGGAGAACTTGAAGTGCGAGTCGACGGCCGTGTTCACCATGCGCAGACGGTAGGACTTGCCTTCGGTCAAGCTGACGTTGAAGCGGTGACCCGTTTGCGCGGCGTCGCCGTCCTGGCCAAACACGTTGGTGCCGTTGATCAGGCCGGTGGCCAGCTTCGGGGGCCCGCTCACTTGAGCCGCGTGCCACAGCTCGTCCACCGTCTTGTGGTCCCAGTCGTTCAGCGTGATCAGGCCCAGGTCCTCGTCGTAGTCGGCCGTGGCGGGCCCGTTGATGATCATGCCGCCGAACAAGCCCTGCCACGCCTGCAGCGCGAAGTGCGAGTGGTACCACGAGGAGCCGTACTGTGTCGCCCGCCACTTATAAGTGATGGATGAGCCGGGAGGCGTGGCACACTGCGTAATCGAGACTACGCCGTCGTTGTCGACGTTGTTCTGCTGCCGGATGCCGTGGAAATGCATGCTGGTACCATTGGTCGAGGTTTTTAGGGAGTTAGTCAGGTGGACCACGACATTGTCACCTATCGGCTCGTGTCAGTCGTCAGGAGCACACACAGAGTGGCGTACAGGTGGTGCCACACTCCGAGATACACGGAGGAGGGGGGGGGGGCGGCCGTGGATGGTATTGTGGCACGAGAAGTCTTGGAGATACATACCCCAGTCGGCGATGATGGTGGGACCCGGGATGCTGCCGTTGATGGCCATGGCATAGCGCGGGACGCCATCTGGCGCAATGTTGACCTCGGCCAGGTCGAACCAGTACTCGCGCGTAACGCCCGTGTCGGGCACAATGGAGGTGTAGTCGGTGTCGATGTCGTAGTTGCACCATTGGGATCGGGCGTCGGCCGTGTTGCCCGCGCAGTGGTCGCGGCCGAAGATGTGCGGCTTCGGGGAGGAGGCCGGGGAAGCAAGTGCGTGCGTAGCGAGCGACAAGAGCGCCAGCCAGGAGGCGAAGCGCTGCATGATTAAGAAACGAGAGGAAGGGGGGAGCTAAAGCAAGGCGTAATGAGCGAGTGTGGTGCGCGGGCTGGCGGTGATGCTGGCCCACGAGATACCAGATGCGTTCTCACCAGGACTCTTATAGTCAACGTGCTTTGCTCAGTCCACACTCTTCCAGCAACATCATGATGCTCACGCTGCGCTTGCATGTAACGGGTCGGACTAGGGTCGCCGCTGCGACGTCGCATTTCCATAGCGAGAAGAGGGATTTCTCCCAGGAGAGAGGCCGCGATACCCCCGTCCCGTAGTGGTCCGGGTGGTTTGAACTGTTTGTTTCTGGCGTCGACGGCCTGCATGCGAGGGGGCGCAGGCTGAGGGGAAAGCGGGCATCATTCCTAAGTCGCACGGTGCCACTACCAGTCGTCACTACGACTCTTTGCATGCTCTTGGCAAGAATGTTCCCCTTGTAGAAGAGTGCGTAACTGGAACCCTGAGCCGCGCAGGAGGCGGGGGGAGAGGGGGCGGCAACGGATTGATGTCGACACTTCCGAGCGTCCACTGCTAGACCCTGGAGATAGACTTGCCTGCGGCGCATGGATGCTGGATGCTAAGCCGCCGTCTACCGGCTAATCTTCCTGAAGGTGGCGGTGGTCTTCTTTCTGGGATGGCACCGTGACTGCAGGGCAGGCTCGCGTTCCATGGCGAGTCAGCCAATCCCAATGCCAACACTACCGGCAACCCACAGCGGGCCTGACGGATGCAACCGACCTGGCGGCGTGAAACCTGAAAGGATGAAGCCAGCGGAGGGAGAGCCGGGGTTGGAGAGCGGAGCAGGAAACACCCGGTATATGCGCGACGCTGGTGATCTGTATAGGGTGATGGGCGGGCAAAGAGGCCTACAGCGCACGCAATAAAGTCGAAAATAGACAGCATCGCGAATTGACTTCCATAACGGGAGTAGATCGGTTCTATGGGCCGCCCCACTCGGCATCGTAGTCTATCTACCTACCCAGGTAAGTAGGTAAGTACTTATGTATAGTAGGTTGGAAGGTAAGTAGCTAATGAAAGGTAAGTAATGTCACTACTCCGTAGTGCATACGTGATTAGTCGATTTGCGGGTATGTAGATACATCTCTGTGATGGAATGCGATTGGTTGATTGCCCTAGCGTATACGACTATACCTTGGTAGGGTAGGGGTCAAAATGCCGGTGTCAGTGTTACCTTGCTACCGAGCCGTTGCATTTTCGTTTTGAGGAACCCGGTAGGTCTGGAGCGGGAAGCCTAGTAAGCCCTGGTTGTGTTGGTGAGCCGCAAGAGGGTGTTCATCCTATGGGATCGCATGCCCCCTGGCGCTCCAGGGGACGTAGTAAAAAGATGGATCAACGTCGCACCCCCACGGCGATGCGGCACTGAGGAGCTCGGCAGTTCCATCCACAACGTGGGCGTTTACCTACACAGCAGTACATAGTAGATGGGAAAGATAAACAGTCCCGCAGAGGTTATGTACTGAGAGGTGTTTTAGGTCCCTGACGATGGATATCCCTCCCCCCTCGACACCCACAGTTCCAATGCGTAAAACGCCATTGCTGATTGGAGCTCGTGAGATAAAGCCCACGCCCACCCACGCACGGTCCGCGCGAAAAGAGGACAGTCTCCTATTTTTGCCCACCCATACCCCCTCAACCCCTGGAACTGCCGATCGGTTGGGGAGGGGCCGTCGGGCCTCGTCGCCGCGCACCCAATCGTTGGTTCGGCGAATGGAGTCGGACCGGCACATGCCCATGGAATTGATTGATGCATAAATCTGTGGGTTTGGCCGAGAAATCCTGGTTCCATGCATCGGAGAGCCCATTCGACTTGAGCCTCATACCGAAAAGTCCCAAGCCCCTCGATGTCCTCACGGGCCTTTCCACCCCCCGAGTCCCGGGCCACCAACGTGGACCCCTGGCCGTGGCCAAGGTACATACGGTGCTCGGCACTCTGCACAGAGCCTCGCCGGCGGGGCTATACTGCTACCTTGCGATCCTTCCATGATTTGAAGCAGCAGGGCATGATCGGGAACGCCCGGGCAACCGCGGGCATCCCTCTCATCGGGGGTTTGTTTGAGAGGTATTCATCCGGCATCTCCACACTGCCCGCGCAGCACTTTACAACTTCCCCGTCACCTGTGTCCCCTCGTGCCCCTCCTACTCATGAGGCTTCCCACTCGGTCGAAATGTGCCCTCTGCCCTTATCCCGTGCACCTCGGCCCCTGTCTGGAAATGCAGGGTGAGTAAGCTATGCACTCACCGTCAGCGGTGAGCCATTTCATGCGCTGCAACCTGGGAATATTGCTCTCGTCCTGAAAAAACCCCGGAGACAACTCTATCGCCTGTTGTATCAGCGTAGCACTAGATTTCGGCCTGTTCAAAACAACGGCCCGAAATCAACACCCCTGGATCGGGCGGTAAGGGGGGCCATGGCTGGCCAGCTGCGCCAGGATACCGCGAATCTTGGTTACCTACTAAGTACCTATGTAGAAGCCTATCGGATCTCGCCCTCCACCGGCCCGAAGTCCGTCACGTTGCCCTGGCCACATCGTATTTACGCAGCACATAACTTGTGTCGTATGGGATGTGACATGTGCGGCTGTTTGTACCGGGGGGGGGGGGATGAGCCACGGCAGACGGATTGTTTGGACTCCGGCCTCCCCCCCCCCCACGTCGTAAGTCGTGAAAGATCTGAGCACATCGTACCATACATGGTGGTACAGCACTTGCCTCCCCCTGTCGATCGTCGTGGGCCACCCCACGCAACTGAGCCCACCGGCTGTAACGGTAGCCCGGGATTTCTCTTAGCCCCGCAACGGCCGCTCGGGCAAAAGCAACATCAACGCAGACTGCGCCTGGATTGGGTGCGCGTCCCGGATCTCGGTCGAGCTCGGTGTCCCTGGGGGATGGTGTCCCGACCATTTGATGGCCATGAGGCTCAACTGGGGCCCTGGCTGTAGGTTCTCACGAGAACGCCCACCGTTGTGGTAGTATGCCTGCAATCCGCCGGCACGAAACCCACCTGCGCGTAGCAGGGGGTCGTTGGTGCACTACACCCTCACACCCGCGGTTATTCCGGTATTCATTCTGCTGCCGGGAAAGAGAGGCGCTTCCTCATGACGGAATAAGATTGCCCGGCTCTTCACCAGGGGACAGCCGGAATCTGCCGCGGAGACTGTATAAGAGCCCAGGGGAGAAGCCCTAGCTGAGATCCCCCGTCTTCACCGTCCACACGCTCTTTTCCCGACCAAGCCAACGTACCTGTGGTACTTTATCCTACCCTTTTTACTCTCGTTTACTGCCCACAGGCCTGCTCTGTGTGTCTCCGCCAACATGGTCCGACAAATTCTTGCTTCTCTTCTCTGCGCCGTGACTGCCGCAGCCCACCCGGTCAATTCCAGGGCCGAGACCGGGTTCAATCTTTTTGCCTACGGCCACGGTCTGGGTGGTTACCCTGTTGTCGAAAGAGATGGTGAGTATTCCCTCGATGGGTACCGGCAAAGGATCATAGGTACCTACCTAGACACCAAGCCGTTAGAGTCTAATTCCGCCTTCGCAGGTGCTGCATACATTATAGCCTCAACTCTTCCGACCGACTGTCAGAACGTGACTTGTAAGTTGAGTCTCCCTAGGCGGTACGCGGTCGTTTGTCTGGATCTGAGTTTACTCTTGTCCTGTTCGCCCGGCTTGCACCCGTCTTATCTTGAGCCCAGGCGACTAACGTGAGATTGGCAGTCCGCTCTGACGCCAAGGACCGCAAGCTCGCGGCACAAATCGGCAGCAAGAGCAGCCTCTTCGCGGTGCCCAGGACGCCCGGCCCCATCGGCTTCGCCGGCGACGCGTCCAACACTTCGATGGAGACGACGGGCTTCGGTCTGTACGACTCGTTCCTGTACCTGGACATGCCCGACGCTGGCATGAAAATGGATTGGTTCGCGCGGCCCGTGCCCGGGGCCAACAACTTGTGGGAGCTGGGATGGCAACTGGGAAGCGATCATGCCGTCCCCGTCTCGCTCCGCGACATGATTCCGTCCAGATAAATGCTTCCGTGGGATGAAGTCGGGATGCCTCCTGGACATGGCAGGCAAGCGTCTTGTTCATATGCACATATTCACACCGCCATGGACATCGAATATTGATTCGGAGTAAGAATTTGGTCTCTTCACTGGAGCACGGGCCTTCAATCCCATACTTTTCTAGGGTCAGTTGACGTCTTGTCGTGACTTTATGCCCAAGGGGTCCAGGGGGTGTCTCAACTCATTGTTATGCAACAAATGTGGTTGAGGATCGGTTAATTAGCTGCTTGGGAGGGGAAGAAAAAAGGGATGGCCAAAGCGGTCTCCTTATATACACGTCCTTTATCGGATAGGCCATGTGCTCTTCTGATTACGTGATCGTTTTTTCCCCCCAACAATTTGTTACGAAACCCTGAAGTACTTACATTCAACATATCTCACGAAGCAAAGAAGGCAGCCCCTTGGATGCTTGAATACAACTACATACTATTTCACTACAACCACTTTTGCTAGCGACCTTGTTGAACATGATATCATTGTCTCAATGTTCTGAAGCTATTGCATCACAGCCTACGGGGAAAATGCAAGCGATGGCCGCATTGGCGAGTGGATTATTCATGGTATTAACACAATTCTGCCGGCCTAGTTCGCGCCCACGTCTCTGCTGGGTATAAATATGAGACGAAGTGCTGTGAACTGGGCCAGGGGGGTCGTTATACAGGTAGGGTTTACCGACTCTTGGCGTAACTGGCAGCACCATCGATGATTTTGTCGGTGATGCCTCCACTTCCGCCGCTGCTATTGTTGTTGTTGTTGTGATTGCTTCCGCCGCCACCGCCGAGCATGGAACCAATCTTGCTACCAATGCCGCCGCCGCTGGAGGAGTTGTTGCTGTTACCGCCGTGGTGACTGCAGCCGTTGTTGTTGCCGTTGCTGCAGCAGCAGCCGCCGCCGCCGCCGCCACCACCCATGTTACTGTTGTTGTTGTTGTTGTTGTTGTTGTTGTTGTTGTTGTTGTAGCCGCCGCCGCCCATGCCACCGCCACCCATACCGCCACCGCCCATGTTGTTGCTGCCGTATCCGCCACCACCGCCCATGCCGCCACCCATGCTGTTGTTGTATCCGCCACCCATGCCGCCACCACCCATGCCGTTGTTCATGCCACCTGTATCGTACGTATTAGCCCGATCCGAATATGACGTCGGGTCATAGAAGGGAGCGTTACCGTTGTTGCCGTGCATCTTGTTCTGTTTGTCAAGTTTATATGAAGAGGATGTGGATTCTCGAGACGAGTACCTGTGACGGATAGAATGGGATTGGTTTGGAGTTGCGAGATTCTAATGATAAGTAGACACTATTTCTCCGGTTCACGAGATAGAGGACGCCTTATATGCGATTTCGCCAAGAATGGGGCGGTAGATGACTTCAACGCGTCCGTCATACAGCGTACAGTACTTCCTGGTTGTGTCTGGGGAACCGTGAGACAGATCCAGACAGGCCCACAGACATCATCTGCCGGGAAACCTGGCAGGACGGCGCCCGACGACGGAAGAGCGTCATCCCCTCCTCGACACCCGGGTTTCTGTGCCCAGTCCCGTGCCACGGCGCTCGATCCGAGATTCTTGGCCCCTTTGGTAGCTCACCAGCCTCGGCGACGTATCCATGGGGAGGGAGGGTAGGCAAAACCGTGGCCGGTTGTCCCCACCGCGCGCTGCTGGGGCGCGGGAAGCCGATTAGCCGTCGTGTAGGTGTAGCTTGTCGACCCTTGGGCGAGGCGGCTCGGCAGCTCGGCAGCGGGTAGTTACGCGGCCTGACGTAGCGCCATGGCACGGGTCTGGTTTTTGCGGGTCGCCTTCTTCTCCCCAAACGGGCTGCCTACCAGTCGCGTCTGGCTGGTCGTTAATAAACCCTGTTTTCACGACGAGCAAGCCAAAGTGCCTGGTTGGTGTCGACGTAGCGAGTCCCAGTCGCACGTCGTCACTGTGCAATGCACCACGAGTCCATCAATCCCCGTAGTCACGATTCCGTGACAGTGGGACTGCCCCCCTGGTGATCTGGAGTGTCCCAACCACGCGGCGCGCAGCGCAGCCTCAACCATGAGGACGACATAACGAGGCCAATGAGTTTTGGTCCGTACTTGCACAAACGAGTATGGTTGGACGAGTCGGGGACGGGTGTCCAGGCACTCCGACTATGCATCACGTCGCTCCAATGGATTCCTCTAGGAGCTCGGACATTGTGCTTAGATCCACATAACGGGCTTGACTATATTCAGTTTCGCGAATATACATGAGAAGAAGCCGTTGGAACGCTAGAAGTGCGACTCAGTCCTACCCCTTGGACACAAACATGGCTGTGATAAAAGGGAGCCTCCACCCTCGCCCAGTTTTCTTCACTTCTCCTTTCTGTGTCAACCACTTATCCGCAGCCGCATTCAATAATAGCCGAGCTCCTACGCAACTGCTTGGTGCCGTCGAAAATACGGGATCGTCCGGTCAATAATGCGATCCATTGCCTATACAATATGGGACGGGGTACACGGTGCTCAAGCAGAGTCGAATCGTCCCGGCAACCCAATCCATAATGCCGTACGACTGGGTCTGATAGTTGTCCGACAGGAACGAAATGTTCTCGGGGTTATCGGTGCACCCGGTCAGGAGGAATCCCTCAATGCGGCGGGTCCAGGGCTCGGTGACGACAATGCCGTAGTTGCCGGCCGGCACCTGGAAGAGGAAGGTAATTGACTCGGAGGAAGTCCACTGCCGCATATAGGAGATGCCGAGGGTGGCGGACACGAAGATAGCATTCGCCCCGAAACTGCCGCTTACTGTCAGGTAGTTCGAGAGCGAATAACCCGCCATGACGTTGGCCGTCGCAGTGGCGGCAAGGGCCGCTACCACGGGCGACATCGGCACGTCCGGGCCGACAAAGTATGATTCCGACACCACTTGCACTTCGCTAGACCTATAGCAGTCGTAATCTCTCTTGTCGTTCCCGCTGTTCATGCGGCGTCGAGGCTGAATATTCATGGTGCGGGTGGGCGGTGGAGTTTGCCCCAGCCCGCCCTCGTTGAGCAAGCTCTGGTAGTGGGCTTCTTTTACCACCGAGTAGCCGCCTGCACTGTGGAGGAGAATGACATCGTCGTACTCGAACACCTTAGGCGCGGCCTCAGGTTCAAGCTTAGGTATGGGCTCAGGTGCAGCTACCGCGACCCCGAACAGGACGAGAGAAGGAAGGAGGATGCTAAAATGCATGGCTGGGCTGGCGTATAAAAGAAAGCTCAGCGAAAGGAAGGTTGGCAAAGCAGTCGCGTGCCTTAGCTATGCGGAGCAATGAAGAATAAGGGGAAGAGGCTGTCTGCCTTCGTGAGTATAGTGGAGTTAGGATCGATGAGGTCGAGCCTGCCGGCCTATGTAGGGCCTGAGCTGTGAAGATCTCCATCAATGACGATATGAGCGTTGACAAGGGCATGAACCAGTGCGCTGGACAAGGGTGTCGGGTGAATCCCAGCAGCCAGCCAGAGTTCTGACTCGACGGCGGCCACCTGAGAGGAGCCATGGGCTGCTGAGTATAGACATCCAATGGTTTGAAAACGTGTCGACAGATAGTGGCTGTCATTTGCCGAGAATATATATCGATGCGGGAATTAAGGAGGGGTTAGCCTAGTAGCTAGAGTTGCTTATAGGACGGCCTGATGAACGTAGCCCTAAGGAGAATAGGACAGCCCTGGCTACCGCCGTTCGTACGTGGTACGAACCTCCCATTCGATGGATGGACCCGGAACGTCGGTCCTGTGCAAGGCACATGTGAGTTTTTGGAACATCGATCATCCAAACAAAACCTTAGCCAGATAAGGAAATGCCGCCCTCGCGAAGGTCCAAGGCCCAAGTATGATGCCCGGAGGCGGCGATATGGCCCTGGGAGAAAAGCCTGTTCTGGTCATAACGCTGCCCTGGTCTGAACCCAAAAAATCGTCCCGTAGCCAGACGCAACACGTGGGCAGCAAGCGTGTCTGTCCATAGCCCGTCCAGGAACCAAATTAGTCGCCACGGAATCCCCCGACGGTTCGCAATAGCACTAAGTTTGGAACCATAACGGGTAGATTGAATGGAGCCAAAAGAACGATCGTGATCACATCACTAGATCAGACAGAGCCCCGGCGGGCTGGCGGGGTCATGGAGAGCCAGAGATATCACCCCCCGCCATACCTACTTAAAAAAAACTAAAAAAGTTTGTTTGCATTCCCCCAGTCCCCATGACCTGTGCTTCCCAGAGGCTCTCCCCCGCCGTTGAACCCGGATCCCAGCCCTGACTCGTGCAAACTCATGCAGACCGGACGCAAATCGCGTTTAACGCAACTCCCGAGATTAGGTGTATTTGTGGTAACCGACTTTGGCCACCTGGCCCACGAGCATGGGATTTTCTTATAAGTCGCGGGAAGGCTGGAGGCACCGAAAAGCAGTTTGTCTATCAGCCTCCCCTCCCGCAGTCTCACGGTCTGTGGCCCAGTTTCGGCCAATGCTTTTGGTGCCGAGCTACGTTGTCGCCGCCCGGTAGCCGTTGTACTCATCCTGCTCTGAGAATACGCCAAGCGGCAGCGGAGAAACACCAAGAACCTGTTGAGCCCTGGTCAACACCTCCAGTTCGTGGCATCCTCACAACGTGCGCGCGCAACAGTCGGTTGGTGAGCGTTCCAGAATGCGGCTCTATATTTGCATCCCGATCCTATTCTACATGGCAAGCATGGCGTAAGCACGCGCAGGTATGCGTTCAAGCGCCGCCCACGGTACTGACACTGCCGTACAGCGCGGGCAATACCCACTACAGCTGCACTTGCCACAATGGCGACAGCTACCACTGGAGGATTACCAGTCTAGCATGCGAGAAGTATTCGAGTCACCAGTACAAGGTTTGTGCAAAACCCAATCTTGAGGCCCTCATGTTCAGCCTTACGAACTCTTGGCTTCTCGCAGTGGGGTACAGTTCATTACGATACAGAGATGGGACGGGTGAGCGGCCCCAGCCCCTCGCAGGATATCGGCCAATTTAACTCGGAGAGCAGTGCATATCCGACGAGGTCGACTGGGAGGCGCTCGCGGGAAAGGAGTGGGAAGCATCATGTAGAGAAGTCGCCCAAAATGGATATCCATGTCCTAATGGCTGGGGTAGATGCCTTGCCCTCGCTGCGGACGTCACAGGAATGTGCGATTGAGACCAAACACGGCTAGGTACGACTGAACGAGAGACAGAGGCCAATGTCAAGACGGTGAGCAGCCGGCCTATAGGCGCCGGGTGGGAGATGGGCATCATCAACCCTGGTCCCTGGTCTACCCATAATTTTTGTATCTAACTACACGTTCCCAAAACATGCGCTTCACATCCCCATTTGTCCACAGTCTCTTCAAATATAATATATTATACCACGTAGTCAACTGCTCCAGTACCCGCCTCGTGCCTCTTCGCATCTAATCGTCCCGTCGGCAAAACCCTCCCGTTAACAATGCATAACTCTTCGTTGCGGCGAAGAAGTATCCTCCCAAGTACCTTACCGGATGAAAGGCGTGCAAGTGAAATTCCGGCTGCCGTTAGTCTTTCCCCAGGAGAAAAGCGGAGGAGTCAACAAGAATACGCCGAAGCAGTGCGCGCACCTCGGCCGCCTTGGTCGCGTCGCCAGCCTCGGCGCACCACGTCTCCAGGAGGGCAATGTCCGGCACCACGTCGAGGCCGCGGCCCATACAGTCGAGCGGCAGGGCCAGGTGGATCGTCTCCTCGAGGTACATGCGCGCCAGCCGGTGGTGAGGGCCGGCCGCAGGCGCCTCGTCCTCGAACTTGGCGCGATGGTAAGACGCAATGGCCCGCTTGGCCTGCCAACAAGCGTAGGCGTGGAACGGGTTCGTAGCCAAGTCCAGGATCTCGTGGGCCAGATGGCTTACCATGTCGGACCGCCAGCGGCTTTGCTGCCCAACTATGCGGAGCTCATAACAGAATAGCCCCCGAAGTTGCTGTGTGCTGAGCCCGGGCTGTTGCCGCATGCCCCGCAGGTGGTCTGTACGGTAGTGACGAACCAGCTGGCTGCTGAGGGTCGCGGTCGGCCCTGTGCTGAAGTTTCCCGGGGGAGGGAAGCCTGCCAGCAGGCAGGTGGTGTATTCGGGGAGACCGAGCTCCCCTTCAGGCGTGCTCGCCAATCGGCTCAAGATATGGAGGAAGTGGCTTTGGAGCTTGGCGAAACCATGGCTGCAGAGGAAGAGGTTGGTTGCATGGTAAAGACTGGACATGGGGTCTTGGGACCGCCGGCTGTTTTGGGTATCTCCCAAAAGCTGCCAGGCTGCGCCCAGCAGCTCCCCGCGAGTGGAGAGATGAGAAAACAGGAAATGGAGCAGGGCACACGGCGAAGGCTCCCGGATCATCCAGTGGACCGAGGCCATGGCACGCCGTCGGAGGACGTCAAGCCTTTGTGCTCGCTTGTACTGGTCAATCTGTTTCTCGTCGGTGAGGTCGCAAACGGCGCTGCAGGCGGGGTGGCGAATGTAACCATTGATCCTGTCCACCAGAGGCGCGTGCTGGTTGGGGGATCCCCAGGCAAGGAAGCGCAAGGCGTGCAAGACGAGCTCCTGCGATAGGAGGTCCTCGGGGGCACGGAGGTACTGGGGGGAATGGACGTCGGCCACAGGGGGCGTGCTGGCGCGGATGTAGCCGGGCAAGGTGGCCGACGTCGTCGCACCGGCGCCGGGCTGGCGGGCGGCGATGGCGAAGCGCAGGTACCGCTCCAGCTCGACGACCTTGCCGTTCCGGTAGAAGGCGGTGGGCTTGCCCAGGGCGCTGCGGGCGGCCTTCTCCCGCAGCATCACGGCAACGTCATTCCGGTTGTTGTTCTTGACGAAGCGCCAGCCCCTGAACCTGGACTTGTACATTTTGGCGCTATGGGCGTCCGGACTCAGCCTATCTTGCCTGGGGGCGTGTGATGACCAGGCCCAGCCCTAGGGCGGGAAATCAAGCGGGAACTTACGTGGGCCTGAACCCATGATGTGCCTTCATCGTCTCCATGACCTCCTTCAGCGGCAGGCCCTTTTCGATGTAAAGACGATGGATGGTAGCCTTGTGCGACCTCCACACCTCCTCGGGGTACTGCTCGTAGCTTCTTTCGCTGGACGTGGGCGCAGCCTGACCAGCCAGGTCACCGCCGGCGGAAAGGGGCGGGAGGAGCCCTGCGCTCCCTGGGGGCGACTCGGCGGCCGACGAAGCGTCAGACGACGCGTCCTGGACGCGGTCTTCCTCGGCACCCAGGCCGACCGGGCGGCTGTGCAACCGGACGAGGCTTTGTGTCATGACAGCTGCGTTCGCGATGGCGATGACGGCGGGCGGCGGCGGCGGCGGCGGGCGGCGGCAGCGGCGGCAGCAGCAGCAGCAGCAGCAGCAGCAGCAGCAGCAGCAGCAGCAGCAGCAGCAGCAGAAAGAAGCTACCTATGCGCTTCTGTACCGACAAAATGCTGACGGGGGGAAATCAGGGCATATTTCGAGAGCGCTCCTGCCTGTCCACGTGGGGTGATCACGCGATGTGACTGTAGTTCAGCTGGCCAATGCGTGGGATTTTCAATTATGGCACCTATCAACCTTGCTTTGCAGGCTCAGCCGGGGCCGACCACGGAGCCCAGCGGAGCGCCCACGCACAGGACGGTTGGCTCGAAGCGCATGCTCTCTGCTTGGCTTCCACCAGGCCCGGGGTTCCAACCAAGTTTGCTCCTGGGTTCGAGGGGATGAGAAGGTTGGTTGGGTTCATGGCTGTCTGGGCCCCTCCAGCTGAACTGATTGATTTCCTGGGTGGCTGGGTAGAGAGGGACGTAGAGTACAGAGGTTCCATGGCTGGGCGACTAATTACATCCATCACCCCCGCACTCTCCTGGGCAAGCAAGTAAGATGGGATGGGATCCCATGGATGCCATCCCATGTACTTACCTAGGGCTACCCTACCTATGTAAGTAGGTACCCAGGTAGGTACCCAGGTAAGCACTAACTTACATTGGAGGGCACCTGAGGTCTCAGCCCTGTCGAATCCAATGAATCCCGTCTCTGCCTCCACCGCCTGCAGTCCGAGCTGCGCTCAGGTTAGAAGCGCTGTACTCCGTACCTAGGTATACATCCCAAATTGGCTCACTTGCACATTAAGGGTTATGGCCGTTGCGTTTTGAGGGGGGGGATGGGGGAGAATAGGCGACTAATTCCATCCCTCTCATCCCTGAGGTCCTATCTCCCCCATCCAATCCGTAAGTACATAGTAGGGGATCCAATACCATCTTATGATCCATCCTAGGCGCCCCCTACCCCATCTAACCCCCTCACCTCCAGGACGGGATGGATCCACCCTGTCGTCGTTCCGACCGCTGCCCGTGCGCAATAACCATCGGCCTGACGGGCTATTGGCATTATGGTTACTCCCATTGGACGCGTCGTCGCCAGACCGTGGCCAGCTGGTGCTTTCTCGAGCACCTCCATGAGCAACCATCATCATCAGGACAGTGGATGCCCGCCGACCCGACCCGAGCCGATACCCACGCCATGATGCTATCGTACCCCGCGCGGGTACGCCAACAGCTCCGCATCGGGGGGAAGGCCGTGAACCATCCCGAGCCCACGCCGCAGAGCCCGCATCGTCGCAACCCCGCCTAAGGTTCCACGCCTCCACGCCCGCCAACGACGATGGCGGTATTTCAATGCCCTTCTCGGGTCTTGGCTCGTTCACCCAGCACTTGCCTTCTCATCTACTTCTACATCGCCACCACCGGGAGACACGCCTCTGCCTCGCGGCATATTGAAGCATCTGTCCTCCGGACTTGTCCATCGGCCCGTCCATTCCAGTCTACAACCCCTTCTACCCCGCATTTACCCCAGATCTCAACGCCCCCCCGCAGCAGCCCGACAAGCGAACCAGCGATACTGCGCTGCCACGACGCGACCAAGCCCGCCCCCAAGAAACTGAACCGAACATGGCGGAGCCGCAGGAAGACCCCAAGGCTGACTCGCAGTACATCCGTTTCAAATGTCTGCCGCCCGGCGGCCCCTTGAACCGCTGGTCTCACAATGTCACGAGGGGCCATGATTTCCCTGGTGCACAGGTAGGAAGCCCCCGCCACAAGGCTGCCAGCCCAGGAAACTGCAAGCCAAAGAGGTATGCCTGCACTGCAACTAACACGCGCTGCGCCCGGTAGGCAATGCTGTACGGCGCCGGTGTCCCCGACGAGGAGACCATGAAGAATGCCCCGCACGTTGGTGTGGCGACGATATGGTGGGAGGGCAATCCCTGCAAGTAAGTCGACGGACGCTCATGGCAGTGCTGGTTCCTACTGACGTGGACTCCCAGTACGCACTGTGAGTGCTCGGGCGGCATCAGCCTGTTGCCGGTAACCTTGGCCGCTGACTGGCTGCAGTGCTTGAGTTCGGTAACATTGTAAAGAAGTCCCTCAGTAAGCAGAAAATGCTGGCCTGGCAGTACAACGCCATTGGCGTGTCTGACGCCATTACCATGGGCGGCGAAGGTAAACATCCATCCCCAGGGCCTGTCCTTGTTTCTTGATGGGTATCGCCGGGATGTTTCCCCCGTGTCCAAGGGGCTCCTGCTGATTTCGCCGGCACCCCAGGCATGCGGTTTTCGCTCCAATCCCGCGACTTGATCGCCGACAGCATCGAGACCGTGACGTGCGCCCAACAGCACGATGCCTGCATTGCGATCCCGGGCTGCGACAAGAACATGCCCGGCGTGATAATGGGGGCTGCGCGCCATAACCGACCCACCATTATGATTTACGGCGGCACCATCATGAAAGGCCATTCGAATCTGCTTGAGAAGGACATCAACATCAGCACCTGCTACGAGGCGACGGGCGCATATGCTTACGGCCGGCTGTGTGCCAAGACGGATGCAGGTGCGCCCGGCCGGACGCCAGACGATGTCATGAGCGACATCGAGAGGCACGCCTGCCCCGGCGCCGGAGCCTGCGGCGGCATGTACACTGCGAACACGATGGCTACGGCCATCGAGGCCATGGGGCTGACGTTGCCGGGCTCCTCATCCTACCCGGCCCTGTCGCCAGAAAAGGCACGCGAATGCGAGCGCGCCGCCGAGGTCATCCGCACCACCATGGAGAAGGATATCCGGCCACGGGACCTCCTGACACGGGCCGCCTTCGAGAATGCATTGACGTTGACCATGGTCCTCGGCGGTTCCACCAACGGCGTCTTGCACTTCCTGGCCATGGCCAACACGGCCGAAGTGCCCTTGACGTTGGACGATGTGCAACGCGCCAGTGACAAGACGCCGTTCCTGGCCAACTTGGCGCCTAGCGGTCAGTACCTCATGGAGGACCTGTACAAGATCGGCGGCACACCCTCTGTGCTCAAGATGCTCATCGCGGCTGGCCTCATCAACGGCGACATACCGACGGTCACGGGCCGCACGCTCGCCGAGAACGTAGCCGGGTGGCCCAGCCTGCCGCCGGACCAACAAATCATCCGCCCGCTGTCCAACCCTATTAAGGCGTCGGGCCACTTACGCGTGCTGCGTGGCAGCCTGGCGCCTGATGGGGCCGTGGCCAAGATCACGGGCAAAGAGGGCCTCACGTTTACGGGTACCGTTATGGTATTCAACAAGGAGCAGGAGTTAAATAGCGCCTTGACCCACGGGCGGATCCCGCGGGAGGGCAATCGCGTTCTCGTCGTGCGCTACGAGGGGCCCCGTGGCGGACCGGGCATGCCCGAGCAGCTGACGGCGTCGGCGGCCATTATGGGCGCTGGGCTGAAGAACATCGCCCTCGTCACCGATGGTCGGTACAGCGGTGCGAGCCACGGCTTCATCGTAGGCCATGTGACCCCCGAAGCGGCACGGGGCGGGCCGATCGCTCTCATACGGGACGGTGACACGGTGACGATTGATGCGGTCAAGAACCGCATTGACGTGACGAGTGTGAGTGACGAAGAGATGGCCCAGAGGAAGAAAGAGTGGGTGGCACCCGAGCCACCTGTGCGACGGGGTGCCCTCGCCAAGTATGCCAGGCTGGTGGGCGATGCCAGCCACGGGGCCGTTACTGATCAGTGGGAGGACGATGTTGCGGTGCCCAAGTGAAGAGGCCGATGAATAAGTGGTGTCCTTGCATGGCCCGTGGACACCAGGGCGACGGAAGATGGACACCGCAAGAGGAGGCAGAATGCGATGTCCCGTCATCTGGGTACGAGGGGTCATCTAAATTGGCTGCGGCGACTCTAAGGAGTGAGTGTAATCACGTGCTTTATTCCGTCCAGCCCGCTTGTGAGACAGATAGCTGGCTTGGTATTTGCCCATCAATCGCACCCATACTCCCGCGCTTGTACTTATCGGTGAATTCCGTCCCGGCGAAGAAGAGCGGTTGGGGCTGCCAGATCCTTCGGTCCCCCCTTCCCATGACGTTTTCAATCCAGGAGCCGCTGCGCGGCCAGACGCCAGTTGTGTGGCCTGCAAACTCCAACCCGCCGGGACAATACGTCTGGAGTGCGCTTTGGTGAGTTCTTATTGGTTCTTCTTGCCTTCCGACCTCGGTGTCTTGGCCGCGGGCTGCATGAGAAGCGGGTGGGCAAAGAGGGCAAAAGTATGCCAAGAGAGGGCGGGCAGCAAGGCAGCGGCTGCGGCGAGCAGGGTGCGGGGCGCCAGGGCCGGGTCGGCGGCAAGGGTCAGGGCGTGACGGAGGAACAGGGTGATCAAGGCGATCTCGCCGGCGGCGAGGGTGCTGAAAACGATGCGGCGCTTCTCGTAGACGGCCGGCTGGTGGTCGGGGAGGCACAGGACCAGGGGCACGCTGAGGGCGAGGACGAGCGCCCCGTACAGCTGGAAGAGCAGTGCCGCGAGGGGCGAGACGACGACGCCGTCTTGTGCCGCCGCCGGCGCCGCCACGAAGGCCAGACACCACTCGGGCCAGGCCACAAAAGTGAAGGCGCCGCCAACGTTGAGGACGATCTCGGTCGCGAGGCCAAAACGAAAGATCCGGGTCATGGCGGCGGCGGTGGTTTAGCTTGTGGCGGACCCCAAGCAGCAAAGTGAGCGGGCTGGTGCTGATGACGATGGGTTGCCCCGGGCTCGGGATCCCAAAGGGGCGGGGCCCGAATGAACTGAATGCAACGGCACCACCGTGAGGATGGAGTGCGTATTCACTTTCAACTCTGGGCCGCTAGGACGAGGAGGCGGCAGATGGGAAGCAGGTCGTGGCGGTAATTGGGACTTGGCTACAGACGATAGCATCCAGGGGGGCGACCAGTGGGACCCAACAAGTTCGGTGCTGAGATGGGGAATGTTATGTAGGAAGATGCAAGTACTTGAGGACATATTCCCATGTGCGTTGGTGTACCTCTGTAACGGGGTCTACCTCCGCGACGGCGAAGTATCTGTTCGAACTTGGGTGTCCCGCATTAAGTACTGGAGCTGTCAGGCTGTCCCCTGGCCAATCGAGGCACACTGACACGCTACCGCCTTCCCTTCTCCACCACCTAACCTGCTGTCCCGCGGGGGATGCGGCAGAAAAAGTTTCCAATTCGATTTTCCTAGCCAGAGACCCCTCCAACTGAGCGGCCCAACTTTCTGCGCGGGGTGCTAACATTCTCTTCCACTTCACCATCACATCCCTCCCGCACCATGTCGAAACGTACAGCAGATCACGAATCCGACGCCGCGCCGCTCAAGGGCGGCGACCGCCCCGAGCCCATGGACATGGACGGAGACAAGGACATGGGCGAATTCGAGGACGAGTTCGAGGACGAGTTCGAGAGCGAGGACGAAATCCTGGAGGCTGGTGTTGATGGCCGGCCTGATGCCGAGAGGGAAGCCGAAGAGGGTGAGCGCAAATCTTGTCCGTTGCTGCGCGCATAGCGTCCCGCCTGCTGACCCCCCATTTCACAGCCGGCGCCATGGACGTCGACAGCAACAACACCTTCATTGTCGGTCGCAACAAGCTCGAGGCCGGCCAGCACCTGGCGCCTGACCTGGGAACCTATGAGCTGCTCCACAACCTCAGCACGCCCTGGCCATGCCTGTCCTTCGACATTATCCGCGATGGCCTCGGCGACCGACGAGAGAAGGCCTACCCCGCCACCATGTACACGGTCGCCGGCACCCAGGCCGCGAGCGATCGCGAGAAGGAAAACGCGCTGCTCGTTATGAAGTTCAGCGGCCTCAGTCGCATGGAACGCACCGACGACGATGACTCGGACGATTCCGACGACGACGACGGCGAAGACGCCGACCCGGTCCTTGAGTCCAAGACAATCCCTCTCTCCTCCACCACCAACCGCATTCGTGCCCACCAGATACCCTCGCAAGACCCGTCGCGCCCTCCCACCACCGTTACCGCCACCATGACCGAGTCCGGCCAGATATTTATCCACGACATTTCGCCCCATCTGGCATCCTTTGATAACCCGGGCACCGTCATCACCCCGCAACAGAACAAGCCCCTGTGTACCATTCGCGCCCACAAGACCGAAGGCTACGCCTTGGACTGGTCGCCGCTAGTACCCGGAGGCAAGCTTCTGACGGGCGACAATGACGGCAACATCTATATGACCACGCGCACCGACGGCGGCGGCTGGGTCACCGACACCAGGCCGTTCCAGGGCCACAAGAGCAGCGTCGAGGAGATTCAGTGGAGCCCGCAGGAGGCATCCGTGTTCGCCTCGTGCTCGAGCGACGGCACCGTCTGCGTCTGGGACATCCGGAGCAAGAGCCGGAAACCCGCCATCACCATCCCCGTGAGCAAGGTGGACGTCAACGTCATGTCGTGGTCACGGCTGACAACACACCTGCTGGCGACGGGCGATGACGACGGTGTCTGGAGCGTCTGGGACCTGCGGCAGTGGAAGGGGGGCGCCGAGAAGCCGTCGCCAATCGCCAGCTTCAAATACAACAAGGAGCAGATCACAAGCATCGAGTGGCACCCAACCGACGACAGCATGGTGGCCGTGGCCGCCGGCGATCACAAGGTCACACTCTGGGATCTCTCGGTCGAGATCGACGACGAGGAGAGCAAGGATACGGCCGGCGTTCAAGACATGCCGCCGCAACTGCTCTTCGAACACATTGTCGAGCATGCCAAGGAGGTGCACTGGCACCCGCAGATCCCCGGCACACTGGTCGCCACCGGCTCCGAGTTTAGCGTCTTCCGGCCTATCCCTGTCGTGTACGGCGTGCCGGCCAAGGACTGAGGGAGAGAAGGAAAGCAGGATCGGTGTGTGCTACTTACGCGTTCAGGGGGGCGGCAGCGATGGGGATTCTGCGACTTCGATACCACGTTTGAGTTGAACGGAAAGATGGTGCCTGCGGATTCGCGATACGTCCACATCTAGGCCGACATGACAGTTTTCACGATGAGGCTTCCCATAGCAAAAAGGCCTCTACACGGAGGAGTATTGGGTATAAGCGACTTTCTTCCATCTTGCGTTTACCCTCCGGACCCCAAGATTTTCTCCAAGTCCGAGGCGGAAAGGCTTGCTTGTGTTCATCACTCAGACTCCCATACAGCGCGGCTTGTTCTGTCGCTATGCTATCCCCCGATGTTGGCAAATGAACGATCGTGTGACACCTTGGAAGGAGACATGCGCATAAAGAAGTCGCCATGGCCGTCTCCCTACTTCCCTGTTCTTTTCTCATGCTTTAGCTAACCAATCCACGCTGAGCTACATCCATTTAACAACTGGTTACGCCTGATGCTGGCAAGGCCACTGTCATTGTCGTTGGCGCAGCCAATCTCGGCACCTGCCCAGTCCTTTCACTTTCCTCGGCTCAACCTTCGTCTCCGTTGTGGGGGGAATGAAGACACGTTCATAGGGGACGATAAGCCTGAGGCTGCCGGTTGTGAGGCGGGGGGCCCTTGTAGAGCAAGGGGCCAGGGAGGCCGGGACTTGCGCCCGTTCATGGCTGCCTCGCCAAGCCGTGATAGGGTCAAGGGGTGACGCCTACTGCCGAAGGAGACTCCGAGTGAGAGAAGCCAGTGTTAGCCGGCGGGAGTGCAATATGGGATAGATTTGATCTAGCTCGATGGTGGTCAATGAGGGGGAATGCTTATGATAATAACTGGTCCTGGCCCCGCCGGAGGGGGGCCGGGTCCCAGGCCCAAGTCAAGAGGCAGGCCACCGTCGGTCGTATGGGCATCGAGACGAGCCAAGTCAGCCATTATTACCGCCGGACTGCAATGTCCCTGTTAGGTTCCTCGGCATGCTCATTTATTAGTCCTTGGCGCCCTCTCCTGTGCGTGTCTTTCTCTGACAGTGTACGATCGCAGAGTTCCCGTCCCCTATTAGCAAGCGTCGGAATGCCGAAGCATTCCTTCGTTCTCGTTTCCACCATCCCCATCTCGTCCTTATCACAGGAAGTCAAAAGCCCGAACCCCTTCTTTCCCGTGGATAGGCATGACTTCCGCGACTTATCACTTCGCCAAGCCCGCCCAGGCCGATGGTGCCCATCGTGGCAGGCGCAAGAAGGCGTCGCGCAGCCAATCTTCTGATTCAGATAATCCCTTCCCTCAATCGTCAACACCGGGTCTCACCTTGCGGTGTCCTTCCGCGCCAGTCGTTCTTTCGGGGCCCCTGCGGTAATCATGGCCGCATCGGTTACTCCAGATATCCTACTTGCTACAGAGCCACCGTGCATACCGATCCTTACCGACATCCTCAAAAGACCACGCTGTGTATAAGTAGGTAGGGATCCTTTATACCAAAGGGAAGAACTGTATTTCTTGAAACCTGCTAAGAAATCTATAAACAGGAGGGAGATGCGGCACGTCACCCAGCTATAGGACGAAACTACCGATGAACTCGTACCCCTTGAGGGCGGCCTTCCATCCCTCAGATTGAGGATCGCTGCTAAGGTCGCAGATGTGCGGGGCGCCCTCGACCAGGGCCAGGCCGGCCGGCACGCCGCGGGCCACGAGGGCGTCGTACGTGCCGCGGCTCTGCTGCCAGGGGATCAGGTCGTCGGCGGTGCCGTGGACGAGGAAGGTGGGCACGGGGGCGTAAGTGCCGGCGGTGATGTGGGCGCGCGGGCTCACGGCGCGGATGCGGTCGAGGGCGGGCAGCGGCGCCGCGTTCCAGTCGGTGCCGGCGTCGGCGCGGGCGCGGCTGGGCAGCCCGTCCACGATGACGGGCAGCGTCTGGGCCTTCCAGTTGATGTGCAGCACGATGCGGCAGCGCGGGTCGGTGCGGATGCGCGGGTCCGAGAGCGGCTCCCAGGCGCCCACGACGCCGTAGTTGGTCACGGGCGCGTCCTGCACCGCCTCGAGCACATCGTAGCACAAGCCCGTGTCCTCGGCGCCGACGGGCTGGATCGGCGCCCGCCACCACGCGTCCTCATAGTCGGTCGGGCAGTAGAACGCCAGCACCGCCGCCGGGGGCGCGAGCCCCCGCGCCGGCGCCGTCCAGCCCAGCGACAGCGCAAGCTGCCCGCCCGACGACCAGCCGACGACGACGACGCGCGACCCGTCGACCTGCAGCCCCGCCGGCCGCCCCGGCGTCGCAAGCGTCGGCAGCACCGACTGCGCCCACCCCAGCGCCGAGCACACGTCGGCCATAGCGCCGTCGGCCAGAGGCACCTCGGGGCAGAGCCGGTGGTCCAGGCTGACGGGGAGGTAGCCCTGCGCGAGGAGGAGCCGCGTTTGCGCCGGGCGGATGTCCTTGCGTGAGAAGATGATGTGGCTGCCGCCGTGGATCATCAGCGCGATGGGCAGCGGCTTCGGCGGTCGACTGCTGCTGGGCACCGGCCAGTACACGTCGGCGTGGATGTCCTGGTCGCCAATCGTCTTGTACACCACCGTCTCCAGTGTCGCCTTCACCTCGGCCGCTTTGTCCATCGTCGGCTGGCCGAAGGAGCTATCGGAGGCGGGATTCCGGTCTGGCTTCTCTCCGTTGACAAGAACCACCTCTCCGCCGTTGGTGTCGCTGCTGCTGTTCCCCTTGGCCGTCGGGAACGCGCCAATCAACCTCACAGTCTTGGATTCCGGCGATGCCCCGTCACTCCATTCCACGGCCGCGAAGCCGGCCGCCCTCATGACGCGCTCCCAGTGTCTCTCGTCTACCAGCGCGTGTTCGCGTCCGTCCTCGAAGAGCCACCAGCCCTCAAGCAGGCCGACCACCATGTCGAGCCAGAACATGTTCTGCGTAATCTCGATGAGCGCCAGTGCGCCGTCGTCACGAAGCATGCGCCGCAAGTGGCGCAGCGACACGTTGAGGTTACGCGTGGCATGGATACAGTTCGTGGCCAGGATGATGTGGTACGCGCCTTCATCCTCGGGCAGCGGCGGCTGCTCGATATCCAGCACCCGGAACGCCATGGTGCCATCGTCGGCCAGCTCCTTGAAATGCCGCTTCGCCGACCCCACGAGCGACCCGGACAGGTCCGAGAAGGCGTACTCGAACGGGATGCCCAAGCTACGCAGCCGGCCGACGAGGGCGCGTGTCGTGCCACCGGTGCCGGCGCCGACCTCGAGGATCCGAAACTTGCCGCCCCCAGACGCGCGCGTCAAAGCCTGCGACAGAAAGTCGCCCAGCACAAGCGCGGGGGTACGCAGCAGCGGCAAGAATTCGTACATGTCCTCGAGCGTCTTCTTGTTCGTGCGGTCCCCGAACAAGATCTGCAGGCAGTCCTTGATGCCCGTGAGGCACGGCGCCAACTCGGACCCGACGGCACGCACGAGCTGGGTGATGGTCGCGTGCTGCTGATGGAGGCCGACCACCTCGTGGTAGATGGCCTCGGCGGAAACGGGGTCCAGCAGCGTCCTTGTCCGGACAAAGGACGGGTGACTTAGCGATGGCGATGCCTCGATGAGCGCGCCGTCCTCGAGCACGCGGTAGAGCTGGCGCACAAGCTGGGCGTGGCGCTCCAGCGTGCCCTGGACTTGTGGCACCGCTTCGCCGGCCTGCAGCATCCTGAGGTCGCAGCCCATCTGGGCAAAGGCCTCAACTGTGTAGGCCAATACCAGGCGTCTCTGATGCGGGTGTGTGCCCTTCCAGAAGTCGAGAACCTGCGTGACCTTGGCAAGCTCGTCGTAGTTGAGGCGCGTCTCGCGGAAGGCCTGCAGGGCATCCGTGATGGTGGGCCGCGCCGTCTCGGCCGTGGACCTAATGGGCGACATGGTCCCCGCGCTGTTGACGCCGGATATGCCCGAGTCGCCATCGTCATCGTCGATGCCGCTGTCATCGTCCGTTGCGTCATCCCCGCCCCCCAGGCCCAACTGCTCGTCCACGTAGACGGCCAGCGCCCGGATGTTGGGAAAGAAGAGGAAGCTCGTCAGGTCGATGGTGAGCCCAAGGATAGTGCGAATATCATTGAGGACCTCGGTGGCCATGAGCGAGTCGACACCGAGGTCGTCAAGCGATGCCTCATCCGTGAGCTCGCTGAGCGGTCTGTCGGTGACGTTGGCCAGAATCTGAAGCAGCTCCGGGCGTTTGGTGAGGGCGGCCGATTTCTTCGTCCTCTTTGGAGCGGGAGTGTCCACGGGGAAGGCAACGGGTGCCGCCGTCACGGCTTCGGATAGAAGAGCGGACGGCAGCGAGCTTGCCGCCGGCGTCTTGGTCTTGTTCACGCTCTTCAGCATGCGCTCCAGAAGAGCCCGCGGCATGCGGGAGAAGTGGAAGCCGAAGGCTGCAAAGACCATCCTATCCGTCCTAGCGTCAAATACATAGGCATCAGCCGTGGCGTCGACGTGCTGGCCGCCCTCGTTGTCGCCGGCGGGGCCACCGTCGTTCATGGTGGCGAAGACGCGCCACTCTCTGGCATCCGGGTCGAAGCCGCCGCCCATCTCGATGTGCTCGATCTTCATGCACAC
The DNA here is from genome assembly GCA_029489945.1 of Nigrospora osmanthi. NCBI lineage: Eukaryota > Fungi > Ascomycota > Sordariomycetes > Amphisphaeriales > Apiosporaceae > Nigrospora > Nigrospora osmanthi. The sequence goes on from CP120497.1 coordinate 3,475,820, forward strand.
AAAGACATGTTCGGCACTGGTGTTGTTGAAGTAGTTGACCAGGAAGCCGGCGAATTGCATGAAGCTGTCCGTCATGGGGGTATCGCACAGGCGCTGATCGGCCGGAGCCTCCGGGTCGGGCAGCTGGCGCACCGTGCCGGCGGCCTCGTGGCCGAGGCACGCTACCTGCTTGATACCGTGGAAGGCCGGCCCGTAGTGGACCACAGTATTGAAGGCCCGGTAGAGGTGCTGCCCGCGCATCGTCTCGGCCTCGGAGTGCGAGAGCACCTCGTCCACGCGCCGCCCGTGGCCCGTGAGCGCCTCGAAGCGCCCAAAAGCCCGGGCAGCGCGCTCGTCGCTACGCTTCCGCAGCCACACCGTGCCTGTCGACTGCTCAAAGGGTGCCGCCGTCGACGCCTTGTCCTGCGTGGCGATAGAGAAGGACCATGCCAGCTGGTCCTCGCCCCAACTCTCGGCGCGCGTCAGCGTTAGCGTGATATTCTTGCCCGTGTCCTGACCGATAGGGGACATCATGACCAGGTCGTGGATGGTTGGCACGTAGGACATCGCCGCGACGTCGTCCTGCAGCCTAAGGGCGGCGCGTGCCACCACTTCAAAGTACAGCGACGCCGGCGCCAGTGTCTGTCCGCCCATCACGTGGCCTCCCAGCATGGCCTGGAAACGTTCAGCCTCGGGATCGATTCGGAAGATGGCCTGTTTGTAGCTCGGTGGCCTGGTGCCGGAATCCACGTAGTGAAGGAAAGTGAGCAGCTCGTGCGACTCGGGTACTGCTGCCACGTCCCCTTTGACTTCTCCCTCGTCCGTCGGCCCGCCTCGCCCTATGAAGGGCAGCCAATGGCGCGTCTTCTCAAACTGATACGGCGGCAGGCTGAGGTAGGCGAATTCTGGCTTCTGGCTCCGGTGGAAGGCCCAATACTGCACGGCAAGCCCGCGCTTCCAGAGCTCAACAGTGGCGTCGGCGAGAGACGCTTGTGCAGCTGTTGAAGCGGCCGTGAGCTGGGGCGACAGGAATGCCGGGCCCGAAGCCGTAGCGTCGTGCAAGCAGCCCCGGACGAGCTGCATGACGGACGATCCGCGGCCCGCCTCGACCCAGGTGCAAGTGCTCTGCGAGAAGCGAGCTGCGAGTCTCTCGACGGCGCGCTGGAAGAAGACAGGGCGGCGAGTGTGCTCAGCCATGATGCCAAAGTCAGGCTCCGCTTGGCTTTCAAACTCGTCACACGTCTCCAGGTGGATGCTCGGACGCCGCCATTCCAGGCCCCGGGCAAGGGCGGTGACGTTCTCCAACATGGGCTCGGTAAACTTAGAGTGGAAGCCATGGGTGACGTTGAGTCTCTTGGTGCGGACCGACGTGCCGACCTTCTGCTCCAGCAGACTGATGGACTCGGCAGAGCCCACCACGACGTGGCTCTTGGGCCCGTTGTAGCAGGCTACCTCGGCGTAGTGTGCATCTCCGTCGTCGTGTTGTTGGGCAGGCAGCGAGCGCAGTGCCTGGTCGACCGTCTCGCGGTCCGCTTGAACAAACAACATAGATCCCGGCTCGGAGCCCCAGTGTGTCGCCATGATCTCAGCACGCCCCGTCACCAGCTTCAGCGCGTCCGGCAACGACAGCACGCCCGAGATGCACAATGCCGTCAGCTGGCCAAAGCTGTGGCCCACGACCGCGCCCACCTGCAGCCCGCAGTCCATCCAGGCCTTTGCCGACGCGTACTGGACAGCAAAGAGACCGGCGTGCAGCGCCACCAGGTCCTGTACCGGCTCGCATCGGAACAGCATGGGGAAAAGGCTGGCTCGGCCCTCAGAGACGAGAAGGGCGTCGCAGACATCGAGATGCTGGCGGAAGACTTTAGAGCTGCGGTAGACGTCCTCAGACAGCCCGACGAAGTCACTTTCCTGGCCGCCGAACACAAGGACACCGACAGCTTGCTTTTGCTTGCCCTGTGCTGGCGGGCTGACAATGTCCAGCTCGGAGCCCGCCGCCGCCGCTTCGAGCCTGGACTTCAGGTCGGCGATGCTCGTCACTGTCGTGGCCAGACGAAAGGACAGCGCATGGTTGGCCCGATCGGAGAGGGTAAATGTCAGGGAGGAGAGCAGTGGGACCTGGGCCGTCGTCGTCGTTGCCGCGTCCGCTAACCAGCCCAGCAGCTTCCTGCTGTACATGCGAAGACTGTTGGCCGTGTTGGCCGAGATGAGGAGCGGGTACTTGGCCAGTTGCACGGGAGAAACGGCGGCCGCCAGACGGGCAGGCTTCTCGCGGATCAGAACGGCCGAGTTGCTCCCGGCGGCCCCGTAGCTGTTGACGCACGTGCCGGTGCCGTGGGCTTCGACGTACGAGACCTCGTCGGCCTCCACGCCGCCCTGGCGCATCACATCCTGGTAGAGGGCCACCTGAGACTCGGGCTGCGGCACCGTGATGTGGCTCGCGTTGTGGTTCTGGTTGGCGGCCGAACCGACCACGACGCCGTGCACCGCGTCGCCGTCGCGCAGCGCGTCGCTGAGCCGCTTGAGCACGACGACGGCCACAGCCTCACCGCGGCAGTAGCCATCGGCGGCGGCATCAAACGGCTTGCACTGGCCCGAGGGGCTGAGGAAGCCGGCCGCCCCGAGGTTCTGATAGTCGAAGGGACTGCAGATGACGTTGGTGCCGCCCGCCACGGCGCGGGAGCACTCGCCCGACCAGATGGCCCGGCAGGCCGTATTGAGCGCCACCAGCGACGACGAGCAGGCCGTGTCAATGGTGAGTGACGGGCCCGTCCACCCAAAGTAGTGGCTCATGCAGCCGCTGATGAAGCAGCGCGACGTGCCCAGCGTCGCGTAGGCGGTGGCCGGGTGGCAAGACACGTTGTCGTAGTAGTTGTTCATCACGGCGCCTATGTAGCAGCCGTAGTCATCGGGCTGCGCGGCGGCCGAAGGACCGAAGTAGCCCGCCGACTCGAGGGCCTCGTACACAACCTCGAGCAGGATGCGCTGCTGGGGGTCCCACGCGACGGCCTCGCGCGACGACTTGCCAAAGAACCGGTGATCGAAGGCCTCAGGATCGCGCAAGAAGTTGCCCCACCACTTCTTGGGGTTCCCCTGGTCGTCCTTGGGCGGGAGATTCAGCCGTTCGACCGGCGCCGGCTCCACGGTGCTTTTGCGCGCCAGCAACAGTTCCCACAGCTCGTCGACCGAGTCAGCCCCCGGGAAACGACCGGCCAGGCCGACAATGGCAATGGAGTGTGATGGGTACTGGGACAGGTCGTCTGTGGCTGCGACGGCAATGGGACGCGTGTCTTGGGCGCCGTTGACGCCGTAGACATCGTTCACACCGTTGATATTGGTAATACCGTTGATACCGTTGACACCGGCATTCACGTTTGTTCCTGGCATATTGCGGAGTGAAAAGACCTGAAGGGACGAGGCCTGCACCAGAGAAGCCGGGATGTGATTCCCATAGCCCACAAAAACGACAGTCCTGTTGGACGGGTCCAGTTGCTCAGCCGAAGCCCTGAGTGTCGTATACCAGTCGGCCGGTTTCAGCAGCGCGCTCTCCACGACCAGTCGAGTCAGGTGCAAAGCGTCCGCCTGGGACATAACGGTGCCGTCTACTGTGGAACGCACAGGGGCGTAGAGCTCACTCGCGCCTGGGAACTGCAGCTCCTTGTTGCTGTGCACCAGCTCCATGAGCTTGCCCACGGCGTTTCTGTGACCGGGGGTGTGGAAGCGACCATAGACAGAGACGGGCCTGGCGCGAAGACCAAGCCCCCGGACTTTGAACATAAACGCATCCACGTCGACGTGGCGCAGCGTGACGGTTACGCAGGCGACGTCAGTGGTGCTGGATATGTAGGCCTGGCCCCACGAAGTTAGCAGGTTGCTGCCCGGCGTCCTTTCAGAAACTGTCTCACCTGGGGATACGACCGAATCGCCGCTTCCAGCGCGGATTTCTCGGCGCCAGCGCCGTCTTTCCAGCGTACGGCTACGCACTGCGTCTGGGTCGGCTCGGGGGCAAAGACGCCGTCGCGGTCGACGTAGGCCCCGATGCATACGGCCAGCCGCAGCGCCACGGCGGCGCCGGCGCCCAGGACCGTCAAGTCCTTGGCACCAGCCACGGCGATGGCGCTGAGGAGGCCCACACAGAAGCCCTGAACCCCCCCGCCGCCGGGGCCGCCGACGGCACTGAGGACGCGGCTGTGGGCGTCCTCCCCCCCTTCCCGGCCGCTGCCTTCCACACGATCGAGGTACCGCAAGTACTGGGTAATCTGGAGCAACACTGTGACGGCGAGTCCATAGTGATTGGGCGTGGCGGTGCCCTCTGAGCAGCGGTGCAGTGAGCCACTGCCGGCCAGCCATTGCGCAAGTCGGCCGAGGCTCTCGGAGCCGGGCACTGCGCGCAAGGTCACGTCCGACGCAACGAGGCTTTCCCAGACCCATGGCAGCTCAGCCACGCCTTCTCGCAAGGCAGAGAGGCAGGGGTTGTTGACAAGCTCGTGGCGCAGGTCTGCCAGAGCCTCCTCTGAGGGAAGCTCGGTCTGCGGCCCGAAGACAAGGAGAGATGGAGACCACTGGTCGGTTGCCATGGTGCAATGAGGTCAAAGGTGTAATAGGAAGAAAAGCATGGGACGGGGACGCAGAGCCTTGTTGAACCGAGCTGAAGCTGGAGTTGATCGGGAGTACACAGGGGGCTACACTTCCTGGTGAAATTGCATCGTGGACTAATACTTATCCTCTCCATATCAAGTTCCGCGGATCCTTCTCACTATCACTTGGACGACACGCACGATCCCGGGCTATCTCACATCTTCCTTCCCATTTCACGTTCAGCTGGTCCGGGATGCTGACCGGCTATTCTTCCCGCTTGGCTGTTGTCACCTTCCTCTTGAATCCGTCCGACAGCACGAACACGCGTACTCTGTTAGTCAGCGCTAACGCGATAAGAACGCAGGATGTGCCGCCGCTCTTCACAGTTGTATCCAGTGCGTGTAAGATTTAATTGAGGGGTATACGGAGGTGTTGGCCTCCGGTAGCCAATCGCGGAGTCACACATGTCATCTGAAACCTAATGGTAGTACGAATGTTACGCCATGGCTGACTATGCCCTGTGCGTCTAGACCCTTCGTATATGTGCCCCCCCTCCTTCCCCTCCCCCTCCTGAGCCACTAGGAAGCATTGCTGAAACACACGTAGCCCGTCTCTATCTGCGCCGGGCTTGAAGTCCCACTTTGACCTATTCCTTCGGCCACGAAATCATGTCTCCTTGCCACTTCTGCATGGAGTAGTCAGCGGAGAGATCCAACTCGGATGTAGGGAATCAAATTTGGTGTACCACTTTTCGATATAATTATTCTCACAGTACTGTGAGTAACTGACATGCCGCTTAAGAAGTAAAGGTTGATTCGCCCTTGTGTCGCAATAGTTTAACGCTTGAAAGGCGTATCTCAAACGCTGGAGGGACACGTCGGTAACACAGGGAATAGTCTTTACTTTCAGAAGCACCCAAATCGTGTTAAAATCTATTCTGTCGAATTTCTCGTGTGGAGCCACGGTAAGCTCTGATACTCGACGACTACAGCTTAGTAATCACGTTAACCTTGACTTCTCCCTGTCCTTCGCCTTTCTCCTTAGAAATTCTGGGCTGGCCAATGACAAAGGCCTTGTGGATCTGGACATCCTCAATGGTGGTGTTGAAGAGGTCCATTTCGAAGCTTCGTAAGAGTCTTGCAAAGGTAAGATAGATTTCGGCATACGCAAGGCTGAAAGATAATTGTTAGTCGTAATATATTGTATGGACAAGGAAAGGAAGGCAATTATTGGGGGCTGGTGTCTCACCCCATGCCAAGACATTGTCGACTGCCCTTGGTGAAGCTGGTCAAGTAGTTGTTGAGGGGGAAGCCTTGTTGCGCAGCCTGCACCCAGCGGTCGGGATTGAAGCAGAAAGGATCCGGAAAGATGTCCTCGTTAGTGTGGACAAAGTAACTGATCTGGCTGACGGGCGTCTAGAGGCCGTCAGCGTCAGTTCACAGACGGCCCGTAGGGCTGAGGGATGGGATAGACTCACCCCTGGCGGAATGGCGTACTCGTTGTATTGGAGCGTCTCCTCGGTAGCCACCCTTGGTAGGCGCGTGACGGGTCCGTAGGACAGGCGAATGGACTCCTTTACCACACCTGTCTGTGAAGCTATTAGACAAGATGACCAACCGGTGCGTACCTGACACAAGAAATGTGTGGCAAGAAACTCTGAACTTACCAAGTAGGGTAGACTCTCGAGAGATTGCAGTGTCAACTCGTCGTCCGGCGTATCCGCCACGGCGACTAGGTCTTCACGCGCTCTTGTCAATAGCACCCGGTTGTCCAGCAGATGGAACATGCCGATTGCCAACGCACGCGCCGAATTCTCAGTGCCAGCGAAGAGAATTACCTGGCCCTCGTCAACGAGGCGTCCCATCCTGCGCTCCTTGGGCGGGATACGCGCGTCACCCAGGGCCTCTATGATGACGGACCGGGACGCCGGGTCGGCCTCATCCTTGGCCTGGAGGATGCGTGTAATGTTCTTCTCGAAGCCACCGCGCAACGCCAACAGGTCTGCCACGGCCGGCTGGGCGCGCCGGATGAGGGCAACGGGCAGCGCCTTCATGACGAGCGGCAGCCATGGCATGAACCGCGACCAGTGGAATGTTTCCGAGATTCCCTTGAAACCCTCGCGAATGGGATCCCGGAGGTCTGGAATGCCGAGGTAATTGTAGTGGTAGCCGAAGAAGTGGCTGGTGATGATGTCGGCCGTCATGGCAGAAAAGGCCTTGTCCAGGGAGATGGGCGTGCCAGCCTTGCACGCCTGTTCAAGCCGCCTTAGCATGGCCGTGATACGCTCATGGATCAGCGGCTCCATGGCCACTATGGACCGCCGCGAAAAGTATGGGTTCATGTAGCCGCGGCGCTGGCGGTGTAGGCTATGGCCCACCGTCGCCGCGACCGAGGCGGGGACTGCAAAGCCAGCCAGCGTCGATGGGTCCTTGTCGATCTTACGAGTGCCACCGGCGTAGACGCTGTGATAGTACTCGGGGTCGTTGATGTGAATCTCGTTGGGATTGATGCGAACGATAGGGCCTGCCTTCTGCGTAAGCCAGTGCGCCATCCAGGAGTTCTTCAAGAAAGAGCCGGGGCAAATGGCTATCAGAACGTTAGTCTAACCATAAATCTCATGCATCCTCCGAATCTCCCAGAGGTAGGTTCCCCCCTTTACGACATCGTACCAGAAATCGTAAAAGGGGGTCATGGCAGCGAGGCGAGGGCCGGGGATCTTGCGTAGCGGATGAAAGTACGCATTGTATATGCACCTTGTGACGAAATAGAGGGCAGATAGAAGAAACAAAGTCCATGTGAGCGAAACTCCCGCCATCTCTCTCACGGCAAGACGCCCTCAGCTCCCAACGATTTCACAGCAGCTCGGGGTGCCCACGTGTGGATGAGTGTCTCAATGATAGAGGGCGGAAGGGGGTGTCTGGGGACAGGTTGAGCGTGAAGGAACGGGGAAAACGCTTCTCGATCTTCGTGATCCGATGGTCTTCGATATTCTTCTGCATTGTAAGCCTGGCGTAAGCGTAAGGAAAAAGGGTGGGGGGGGGGGGGGGGGGGGGGAGGGCAAGACGCGCGCGTCTGACATGCATCTTGTGTCACTTATATCTACTTGCTGGCTGGGTGCTAATCATTAGTGTATACATGCTACTGGTTTACCTTATACCTTAAGAAATCGTCGTTACAAAGGAAAGTATTATGATATACCCGACTTCGACCCTGACGAAGCGCGTCGGTGTAGGAGGTAGTGGTGGCGTTAGGAATGCCCAGCCAAGAGGAGCTCCTATGGCCTGCTGCCCTATGGAGTAAGTGGCATTTTCTTTCTTCAGCTAACACCGCGCAAATAAGCACTGCAGACCCCATCCCTGAAAGCTTACTTCAGCCTAAGTAAGTAAGACGAAGGCAAGATATGTAGCTTGGCCGGCACGCCACCTATTACCACCACCTGCCAATTTCGGGCGCCAAGAAATATGAGATGGAACGACGCTAGCCGGATCTCGTGTGACTGCTCGTACGGATACGACAGTAGTACTTTGAACGTACCGGTTATGTAGAGCGACTTGAGGTTGCACTTGTAATTTCCTTCGACCCTGTAACTACAGCCAGGACTGCGTGGGGGTTTAGGCAGCAGGCCAGCATCCGGACAAGACGGAGCGGTCCACAGAATCCCATCGTCGCCACTAGGGTACGCCCCCCGCGATACCTATGCAATTTGTCAACACCACGATGCAAGGGCTTTTGGAGGGGTGCAGATTCAGCGAATCGGATTGCACGAAAGACGACCCCATCGCTGATGCAACCGAAGACGCTGGGTCAGAGGGGTCCGGGACTGTACCTACCTATTGGTACCTCAGGTACTTACGACAGGCCGCGGGCTAGACTACCAACGTCTACGGCTGGATCCCGGACTTAACATAGCAAAAGTGGTCACACGGGCCCGAGACTGAACCGGGGAGAGTACGACGGCCTAGATCGCCGCCACAAGGGATGGCCGCTGGGGGTTATTCCGCCGACACCTGACCGAGGCGAAAGCGATGGGGGATGGATGAAGCAGGGGCTAAATAGCCGAACAAGCCTCCCCCACTTGAGCCCAAGAGAAGAACCAAACAGCACAACTCCCTCAATCCAAGTCAAGGAATCGTGTCCCTAACCTGTTCTCTCACGAATTCACAATGGCGCCCACGAATGTCCCACAGGCCATAGCAGGGAAACCTGTAGGCCCGGTCGGATTCGGCATGATGAGTAAGTCAGGGGTTCTCCGACGCGACGTCGGGGTGCCTGCGACTAAAGCATTTCCCAGATCTCACCATGTCCGGCAAACTCACGCACGAGGAAGCCATCAAGCCCATGAAGGCCGCGCTCGAGAATGGCGCCAATTTCTGGAACGCTGTAAGTGCGGGCACTCCGGAGATTCGCCCGCCTCCCCTTCGGGTCACACATCAAAGACGGCGCTGGCTGACTATGAGATGTATCTAGGGCACTTTCTACGGCCCTCCCAACGCCAACTCCCTCCACCTTCTCAAGTACTATTTCAACAAGTACCCCGAAGACGCCTCGCGCGTCGTGCTCAGTCTCAAGGGCGCCTACGATCTCCGGCGCCAGGCGCCCGACGGCAGCCCCGATGGCCTACGCGCGGCTATCGAAGAGGCGCTGCGCGTGCTCGACGGCGCCAAGTCCATCGATCTGTTCGAGTGCGCGCGCATCGACTCGGAGGTGCCCATTGAAACCACGGTAGGCGCCCTGGTGCAGCTCATCCACGAGGGCAAGATCGGCGCGTACGGCCTCAGCGAGGTCAGCCCCGCCACCATCCGCCGCGCCCACGCCGTCCACCCGCCTGCCGCCGTCGAGGAGGAACTCAGCCTGTTCACGCGCCACGTCCTCGAGGCGGGCGGTGTGGCCGACACGTGCCGCGAGCTGGGCATCCCGCTCGTGGGCTACAGTCCCATGGGTGCCGGCTGGCTGACCGGCCAGTTCAAGACGCTGGACGACCTTGCCGCCGACGACTACCGCCGCCGCTTCCCGCGCTTCCAGCCGGGCGCCTTTGAGAAAAACGTCAAGCTGGCCGAGGCCGTCGAGGCTGTCGCCCAGCGAAAGGGGTGCACGAGTGCTCAGATTGCCATTGCCTGGTATGTCCCTCCCTGCATTACCGTCTCCATTTTGGAACGTGAATCTTGCATGATGCGGCCCACAATGGTCAAAACTAACATTGGATCCTAATCAGGGTGATCCGTCAGGGTGCACTCGCCATTCCTGGTGCAACCAAGGTGTCGCGGGTCGAGGAGAACTGCAAGCTCGTGGAGCTCACGGATGCTGAAGCGGCAGAACTGCAAAACGCTGTAGACCACACTGCAGTTGCTGGCGACCGATACCCGGAAGCCGCAAAGAAGCATTTGAGCAAATAAAGGCGTCCACGTACCTCGTGCGACTTCGCCCTTGGAATGTTTACTAGCTAGTTCCTTCACTCTCGCTGAAATATAAAAAGGGGAGAGCTGAGATTGTTCCAGCTTTTCACGCAGCAGGTACAATCTGACCCCTGAAAAGCTTCTCCATCTAGTTACCCTAGATGAACGCCCAGAATTGTGTTTACCTAAATAATCATGCGCATGCGTCCTTAAGTAGTCTTCAATGGAACTAGGTACATATTCAAGTAGGGCATGAAATCATGCATCCTTTACATTTATATAAGCACTGCACAATGCATCCTTTCTTTCGCCAGAGAACTTCTAAATACCGTTGCCATAGGAAAATAATCGCTTCACGGATACTTGAACCGCACTTCCTAGTTACACCTTGTACATAAGCGCGGTGGGCTTATGTCTCTAATCTCCCCAAGCGTCCGATCAGACCCTTGCCGGGGAAGGGTCCCCGGACCTTGTCAATACTGCCCGCAGGTGAAAGTACCTAAGGTAGGTACCTAGGTAAACACCTAAGTGGGTATGTAAGCGCAACAGGAATTTGTTTCCCCGGTCTCCTCCAACCATCTGCTTGGACCCCTAACAGGGGTTGTGCATGTCAGACTCGTATGAACTTAGCGTGCATATATCGATAAGAGTGATTGGGTTTCAGCATTTGCAAAAGGGCCTTCTCGAGCTATTACCGAGCGGTTGGTTCTTTCGTACCTAATCAGCGAATCACTGCAGGGCTTCCCGGACCATGGGGGGCGGCTGCTCGGGCCGTTTCAAAAGCAAGGTACCTTTCCAGTCGCCTTGATGTTTGCCAGTGCGTGTACACGTGTGGGGGCCATAGACGATGTGGCTGCTGCCCTCTTCAATGGAATCGGAGGAGCCCTGCCAGTTGTTCGAGAAAGCAAGCATCCGATGGATGGCTGAGGATACCCACCAGCTCCTGCTTCGTCCCATCGTACCGGCAAGGCAGGTTATGACACCCTATTTCGGGTTATTGGCGTGGACCACGCGTCTGCCTGGGGCGGTTCTCCTGTGCGCCTCATAAGCAGCTGGGTTCGGACCTTTGTCTACTCAAGGGAATCAACCGTCAGCAATTCACGCCACGCGACCCAGCTACGCACACTCAGCCTCGGCCAGAACTCAGCTCAGGCCTCTTATTTAGACTCACCTGAGCGTTAGACGTGATATGGGATGGGGGCCCTTCCTAGAGGATTCAGGATTCTCTTTTCAGAAGGAACTTGACAGGTCCCTACACGGCACGGCTCAGCCGAATCATTTTCAGCTCGGATGAACATGTGTCCCAACTGCCTGTGATGCAGAATATCGTAGACGCGTCTAGGCTTTCTGGTGAGGATCGATTTAGGGGAAGTTATCTGACTCTGTGGATGCCTAGATGTGAACTGTGATTCCTTTCGGTGAAGATTGGTGTGGGTGGTTTTCCCTAGTTCATTCCCAGGTGGCTTGGATGAACCGGAATTGGCCCCTTCGACACACTTGCCTGGCATATTCCTCGACCTCTCTGCCTGCCAGTCGATCGAAGCTGTATCGTTTATAAAGCAGCAGCAATGGCCCCTCTCGAGGGTGACGATGACATCCAAGTCTCCAGCACGGAAACAATACAAGCTCATACACGCCTGGTTTCAAAAGCGACATATTCTTTGCACGATGCACGTTTTCCATCTCTCCGGCCTTGCCCTCATTGGCCTTATACGCTGCAGCATTGCGGAAGCGGTGCAATCCGATGCTTCCCTTTTCAGTGCAGCAACGTACCACTGGTCTCCCAAGACGGTGATCTCGTACAAGGGATCTCCAGCATTCCTCGAAGCAACCGAGAGATGGGATAACTACAAGCCTCCCACCTATAATGTGGCCATTACCCCGGGTACCGAGGCCGACGTGGTGACAGCTGTGAGACACTTAAGAAGCCGCTCCTCTGTTACTGAAACTGACAGGACGTAGGTCAAAGCGGCACAACAGTACGGAATTCCCCTGCTCGCCACCGGAGGCCGCCACGGCTACTCCACCACGCTGGGGCAGATGAAGGGCGGCGTGGCCATCGATCTGAGCAAGCTGGACACCATCAGCATCGACAAAAAGGCGGCAACTGTGACGGTCGGGCCCGGTGTGGTCTTTGGAGACATCTTTGACCCCCTTTACAAAGCTGGTTTTCAGATCCGTGAGTCTCTCCACTATGCGTCGGCGCGTCTGGGCGGCACGCTGATACCTCCCGGACAGAAACCGGAACGGCTTCCTGCCCTGGCATGATTGGCGTGACGCTGGGCGGCGGCATCGGTCGCCTGAACGGGCTGCAAGGCCTGGTTCTAGACGCCCTCGTATCGGCGCGCATCGTGATCGCCAACGGGACCTTGCTCGAGGTGTCCAAAAAATCCAATCCGGATCTTTTCTGGGGGCTTCGGGGCGCCGGGCAGAACTTCGGCGTCGTCACCTCGGCCACCTACAAGCTCCACCCCCTCTACAAGGGCGGCGTTTGGACGAGCGTGGACTTGGTGATACCCAACGAGAAGAACATGTCGTACTTCAAGACAGTGTCTAACATGTTGCCGCTGCCCGCCGACCTGACTGTCCAGACGACGATTGGCTATGACAGTGGGAAAAACCAGGTAAGCCAAAACTGATGTTTACACAATTATACAGCCCCTATCAGCTGCGTTTGAATGCTGACAACGGTCTGGAAAGCCGCAACTCTCGGCTAGTCTTGTGTATGCCGGGCCCAAAGACGCCGGCCTGAAAGCTATGGCACCGATTCTCAATCTTGGCCCTTTCCCTTTCCAAAACATCTCAACTCTACCATGGAACAAGGTCAGCGCGAACTCCATGTTCCAAATCGATGGTGCCATCTGCACCAAGCCACAAATTCTCGACATATTCGGCTTCAACCTCAAGACATTTGACGCCCCTACCATGTCGTCGGCCATGAAGAAGATGGGCAAATTTTTTGAGGCGAACCCGAACGCCCGAAACTCGGCCATAGTGCTGGAAACTTGGCCTAATCAGGCCGTGGCCGCGGTCCCGGACGATGAAACGGCGTATCCATGGAGAGACGCCACTACGTACGGGTGAGTTCACGCCAATCATTTTCGGTGCCTGCTGAGCCACACGAAAACGAAACCATCCACTGATGGTAGTTTACTCTTCCGCTAATGCAAAAGCCAGAATGATCGATTTCCGCTGGAGTACCGCCGGCGACCCCGTTGAGACGGCGGCAAACACGCTGGGGCGCGAGCTTCGTGCCGCCTGGGCGGCGACCTCGGGCTATGGTGGCTTGACGGTATACGTCAACTACGCCGTGGGCGACGAGAGCCTCGAGTCCATCTATGGAGCCAAGAAACTCCCCCGTTTGGCAAAACTCAAGGCGCAGTACGACCCCCACAACGTCTTCAAGTTTTACCACGCTTTGCCTACGCGTTACCCATAGGCTTGATAGGATGCCAGCGGGGCTCGAGGTCCAGGACTATGGTGAGGTATTCTTCAGATGGGATTGCGACGGAGTAGATGATGCAAAAGCTCGGGCTTGCTGCGGGTTCAGTGGATAATTCAAGATCAAGCTTGCCATGCATATGTTAGTTGCTTTACTCAATCGAACGGATGGCCTACGCTTTCTGATTAACTTAGTCTCCGTATTGCTCGCTCTAAATGACAGGACTAGGTCTGAATTCAAGGATACTCTTACGCTTAGCTTTTGTTTCTATTAATGCATACTTATGTACCCTAAAAGGTTCATCTTAACATCGAAGGCGTTGTAAGTTAATGAGGGCAATCCTTTAAAAGGCTGACAGTGGTACATCAGCTTGTGCACCCGATGCATGAAGTGCTTTATTAAGATAAGGATGGTTGGAATACTGAGGTGCAGGATTCTTAACAGGAGGGGTCTTGCAGGGATACAGGGCCCGATGATGGTAGACAGATGAACCAATTGACTTGCCACGCCACTATCGCTCTACTCCGTGCTTCACCGGGTCAGCCCCAGCCCTCTTTATGTCCTGACTGAACTCGAAGTGGAAAGCCCGTAACCCTGGTTTCAGCACTGCTTTGTAATTTTAGGAATGCATCATGAGTACCACCTAAGGTAGGCTGTACTAGGCTTTCTAGTGACGCACGAGGTTGAAATGGGCTTTCTAATTGCCTTTAGTACCTTCTTCGACAGCCTTGAATTTGTTTCTTAGTCACAGGTACGAGAGAGTACATAGTAGATACTTACTTGTCTGGATTGACGTGGCTGGCAGGCACCATGGGCTGGAAAGATCTGATCCCTGTCACTGGTGTATAACTTACAGCGGGGGCGCAGCTCCGGCGGGTTCAGAGCAGTCACTTCACCGCGGTCGTTTAGGCGCAGCGTTGTCCGCTGTCTCATTTGCCCGCTTCAAGATATACTAGGTTGCCAATGTCGTACACAGGCGCGATTGATTGGCTCTTGTACATAATTAACCACGCATGTCGACAAGAGCGCTTACCGGGTCTCGGCCCGGCAGCCCGGCAGTACACGAAGTAGAAGGCAGGGAAAAGGCAGCCAGCCCCTGCATCGCATACGCGTGCTTACGTGTGCGGGGAGGAGCTTAAAGCACCTTCCCGTCTAGGCATACGAGTAAGCCAACAGCGTACAGCGCCTCAAGTTACACACTCCTTCTTTACATATACGCGCTTACATGAAAGCGTGGGGGTGCAAAATACCTACCTACTCCGGTATCGAGGTAGCGGAATCCTGCTACAGCCCATACGGTGTTTCTTTTTTACTGTCTCAGGGGGCCGCCCCCAATGAACTACGGGCCCGTCGCTTACGCTGGCGGAATCGCCGCTGTTCGGCGAACTCGCCGGCGGGCCGGACCGCGACGTCCACTTCTGTGAGGATGAGACATGCATCCCATATGTTTGCTTACCCCCATGTATTTTTCAAGCGCGGGACTTTGCCCCTAGAAGCGCTACACCGAACTGTCGTATTCGAACCAATAGTGATGCTCCATTCAGCGCCGTGGCCGACGGAATTAGAAAGCGGACTTTGTATGTATTGCCGACGGGACTATAGCAACCCGTGTGCCGTCCGCTCCCGTCCCGATCAGGTGTGAGGCTACGCAGGGGTGAGGGGACGGTGAGCCTGGCCCCGTTCCCTACTTCTCCACAAACTACCCTGAACAATGGAGGCTGTGGCCAATTCTTGGCATGGATAACCTCGCATTAGTCTCGCGCCCAACGGCTTTACTTCCCATCTAACAGGAGTCCAGTTCTCAAGCGGTTTCGATTTGGAGAGGTGGGAAATCGCGACTCATTGGGCCTAAAAGAATAGGTTCAGCTTGGAAATCAATCCCATACCACCCGACCAGACACTCGACTTTCTCCCACTGCACAATTCGCTTTGGCAAGCGCGCTTCGGCCCGCGATGCTCACACGATTTTGGCACTGTATTCCCTTTAAATGGTTGCGCATGCATAACCTACGTTAGCTACTGTAAGCCACCTTGGCAGCTGTAATGTTCATAAAGCTGTACTGCACTATGTACAAAGCCTAGAAGCGGAAGGGCGCAGTAAAAGAAAAACCATAAAGACGATAATAAGAAAGGAAGGCCTACCCTCTCGTCTGCGTTGAAGTTAAAACACATAGAGGATGGCCCGTCAGCTATGTTCCGTCCCCTGCTGCGCCGGACAACCTCCAGAGCCTGATTAATCAAAAGCATGAACCAAGTTGTCCCGGAAAATAGTCTCGCGGCGCTTTTCGGACCGGATCGTACAATTCACCTCAAAGGGCAAGCATTGGTTAACAAAGCCATCCGAGTAACCTGTCACCGGGTCCACGTCAATGGGAATCGGCTCTCCCGTGGTCGCATCCACCTTGAGCTTGATGTCAAAGGCCCACAGGACCCTGGCCATGGCCAGCCAGAGCGTCCGCTCGGCCAGGTGGATGCCGGGGCAGATGCGCCGGCCGATGCCGTAGCCAAAGTGGTCGCGCTTCAGGTGGTCGCGGGAGTTGGCGTAGACGGATGCGAGCTGGGTTTGGTCGCGGTAGCGCGCTGGGTTGAAGTCCTGCGGCCGCTCCCAGCGCTCCGGGTCCATGTGTGTGCTCCACACGTTGAGGATCACTGTGGCGCCCTTGGGGATTTTCATGCCGTCTACTTCTACTTCTGCATGCCGCCGTTAGCGCCGAATTCGCCCGTCTGGTACATAGCTCAAGCCGGGACCAACGTCTCTTTACCTTTGTCCATAGCGTGGGGAAAGGCCCCCCTGGCGGGCGGACGCCACCGCTGCAGCTCTTTAACAATCATCGCGACAATGGGAAGACGCGCATAGTCGGCCCATGTCGGCATCGTGGATTCGTCCAGCACTGAATCGATTTCGGCGTGGGCTTCTGCCAGGACATCAGGGTGCAGCGCCATGGCTTGCCAAAGTGTCATGATGAGCGTGCCGGTCGTATCCGTACCGCCCTCGAGAAGATTCCCGCCCATGATGTTGAGCTCCTCTCGACTGAGACCCAGTACATCGTTTTGTTCCAGAACACCGTCCATAAAGGTGTCCAACCGCTTACCCATGTTTCGTCGGACTATCACCTGTTCGACGAGGGGACCGTACAAACCAAGAGCAAAGTCACGGAGGTCCTGGGCACGTGTCTTCCAATTGCCCCAGAGACTCTCTGGCAGGAACTTGAGAAATGGGAAAAGATCAATGGGCGGTGTGGCGCCAATTTCGCCCAAGGAGAGGAGTTTGGTCATCAGTTGGCGGAGCTTCAGGTAATGACGCGTATCATGCGAGGGCGTCCGGATGCCGAAAACTGATGCGAGTGGTCAGCCATCCCCGACGTTATGACGGACTGTTCTGGCCACATACCAATACTCATGGTAACGCTGTTGCTGTAACGCCCCGGATGGAGCATTAGATCTTCCGGCTTCGAGCAGACGTCCCGGAGAAGCTGGCACGATTCCGCCTCGATGAGGGGAACGTGTACCTTGTTGACGACAGATTCCTGGAGGATTTGGTGGTACAGCTTGCGACGCAGCTTCCAGCGCTCCGCCGGGGCCATGTACATGGGATGGTTGCCCCGGAAGACGCGCTGGGCAAGGATATACGAGGGAGGTCTGTTACTGGAGTGTAGCGACTGTTTGTCCATGACTTCGATAGCCGGCTTGGCCGAGTTGAAAACGACCATGGTGCCGCTGCCAACTTTGAGGGAAAATACAGACCCATAGGTCTTGGCCAGTTGGGTGAACCTGTAGGGTGTTAGCAGTCTGCATGGGGCTTTCTGTGCCTGGTATTGATGGGACCCCGGCAAGCTTCGGCTTTCCCTTACTTGAGATCCAAGCGGCGACGAGGTATAATGTTGAGGTTTCCGATCACTGGCACGGTGCGAGGTCCTGAATAAGATCAGTCCATGTTCTCTACCCCTGGGCCTGCTATAAGTCCAGGGTGTTTCCTTACCAGGCGGTAGATCCTTTTCGCGTCGGCCGGGAAGGAGGGAGACAACCCATGGAAGCAGTAAGACAAAGACGGGCGTAAGAAACAGGAAGGAAGCCATGGTCGCTTCGGAACACCTAAGGAAGGCTCGGATGATGGATTGAGTATGCAATGAACGGATTGTCAATCCTGAGCTAGGTATATTACATTTATCCCACCAAGCAGGACGAGGACGGTCCAGTTGCTCGACTTGATATATGCAGGAGAATCTGAGGTCAGCATTCCTGAGTAGCTGAAGAAAAGGGCTAAAGGCGTCAGCTGAGGTACATACATCCTAGCGCCCTGAGCCCGGGAGCAATGGTACCCTGGAAAAGGCACACTGAGTTCCAGGAGTGCCAATCGGGTTGCCTCACCCACACCGGGATCCTGAAGGATCGTAAGTGCGTGGCAGGAGGAGCATTCGATGCCACATGCTGTTTATTGTTTGTGGGCCAAGTGCGACCTCAGGCTACGTGATTACTCTGTCCTCCCTGACAGGGGTTGAGTCCGACCAATAGGAATGCCGCTGATCAAAACATCCCCCCCCGACGTGGCCCCCTCGTTTACGACCTGTCTGCTTGTTTTGTTTTTCACGAGTGGCCCAATCGCCCCGCTACCTGCGTCTTGCCCATTTGCGAAACCACAGAAACCCCCTCCCCCCTCAACGCTCAAGCTACTGCCAAAAGCATCTCGCCCACCCAGTTACTTCAGTCTAGACTGCCGCAATCTCTTCGTCCTCCAGCAAATTTAGAAGATATTTGGGTTCACGTCCGGTTACCCGCTGGCATCGAAGGGGAAATTGCCCCTTCAACCTAGACCCCGCCTAAGACTGCCTCTGAACGGCAACAGCCATGGCCAACGCCGCACAAGCTTCGCCGACAGACTCGTCCGCATGGCTCACCACGCCGGCAAAGGAAAACCGCCCTCCGGTTCTCGAGCCTGACAAAGGCTACACAACGTCAAGGGCAGACGGGTCGACAGAGCTCTCGAACCTTGACAGCCCGTCCATACCCCCGGTGGGCCCTGTCGCCGCGGGACCGCCTCCCAATGGCGGCGCCCTTGCCTGGATGCAGGTCGTCTCGGCCTTTTCCATTTTCTTCAACACCTGGGGCATGCTCAACACCTTCGGCGTCTTCCAGACCTACTACGAGTCCGGCGCCCTCTT
Organism: Nigrospora osmanthi; assembly: GCA_029489945.1. Lineage (NCBI taxonomy): Eukaryota > Fungi > Ascomycota > Sordariomycetes > Amphisphaeriales > Apiosporaceae > Nigrospora > Nigrospora osmanthi. The sequence continues at coordinate 3,494,371 of CP120497.1, forward strand.
CCGGGGCGAGAGCTCATCGACCATCTCATGGATCGGCTGCGTGCAGGCTTTCCTCGTGCTCTCGACGGGCCTCTTCAGCGGGCCCATCTACGACCGCGGCTACCTTAGGCACCTGCTCGCCGTCGGGTCCTTCCTCGTCGTCTTTGGCTTTTTTATGCTCAGCGTCAGCTATACATTCTGGCAGGTCCTCCTCACCCAGGGCTTCTCTGTCGGCATCGGCGCTGGCCTGCTGTTCGTCCCCACGCTGGCCGTGCTGCCTGCGTACTTCAGCACGCGCCTCGGTCTGGTTGTGGGCATCTCGGCCGCTGGGTCGTCTCTGGGAGGTGTGGTATACCCCATCATGTTCTACAATCTGCTCGAAAGCGTCGGTTTTGGCTGGGCGACGCGTATCATGGCATTCTTGGCCCTCGCTACTCTCGCTATACCTCTTGTATTCTTGAAGATGCGCCTGAAACCGGCAAAGCCACGCGACATCCTCGACTGGTCGGCCTTTACCGACTGGCCTTACGTCGTCTTTACGATTGGCGCTATGGTGGGCTTTACGGGGCTGTACGTCGTGCTGGTGTACATCTCTTACTTTTCTACCGCCACTGGTGCTGTCGATGCTGCCTACGCCTTTTACTTGATCCCCATCCTCAACGCCGCCTCGACACTCGGGCGTACGCTGCCAAATTACCTGTCGGACAAGGTCGGCCCTATGAATCTTTTCGGCCCCGCAGCATTAATTTGCGGTGCGCTGACTTTCTCCCTGATTACCGTCAAGACCGTTGCTAGCGTGACAGTCTTGTCTGTCCTCTTCGGCTTTTTCAGCGGCGTTTATGTCGCACTGCCGCCAGTCTGCTTCGTCAGGCTCACCAAGGACAAGTCCAAGATCGGAACGCGGATCGGGATGGGTATGGCTACATGCGGGCTGGGCGTTCTCGCGAGCGGCCCTGGAGGTGGCGCTATCATCGGGACTAATCTGGAGGAGCTCCACTGGGGCCTTTTATGGGTATTTAGTGGTTGTTGCATGGTCGGCTCTGGCGTGATCTTGTATTCCGTGAGATTCTGGTTGGCGAAGGGAAAACTGCATGTGAAGATATAGACCTTTCGCTTTGCCAGAAACGGCGCTTATCGACGTCTATAGGAACTGCTGGGCAAGGAAGAAGAGATCTAGAGACATGAAGTTGGAACAAGATAATGGGTTGAACGGGGGAAAGCCTGCCTGGTGATGGGCGCTCCGGCGTCATAGACTTTTACATGAACGCCTTGGACTCTGTATGCTTGGATTGTCTAAACAACAAGGCACACACGGCATGGCCATGTGACTAAGACCACCTTCTTCCCTTTCCTGGCAAGGTGTTTCATGTACCTAGCTTTCTCTTCCTCTCTTCCATCAATCGATCAAGTCTATCTACACCATAAGCGATTAATCTAATTTGAAGGTTTAGCCGAAGGGAATTCAAAATCTAGGGCTTGGCAGACAAGGATGCTGTATATAACTCGAACAAAGATCCAGCTATCGATTCACTAACGAGCCGATCACGCCCCTAGCCTTGTGTGGTGCAACCTTAACTCTAAGCTTGAATGAGGAAAACACCGTGAGCGTGGGGCTAGCGGACATGTGCAACAACGAAAAATGTGTAACAAGACGTAAACCCATGAACAGAACAATCGCGGCCTTATTAGAGTTTTCCCCTCTTTGCCTTGGTTGCCACATCACGATTGCTTCCAAGTGGCACCCTATTCTGGATCAGGGATGCTATCCGTGTCAGGCGCCTATACCTCCGCTGTTGCTTCCGCCACTTCCGCCGCCACCTCTTCCACGCCCTCAGCGCCTTCAAAGCCTCAGCCATCGTCCCCTTGCCTCTTGTGGCATCCTGCTTCTTGCCCCCTTCTTCGTCGTCTTTTCTCTTC